>JAOYRR010000179.1:0-547127 GCA_038994665.1 Podotricha telesiphe
TAAAAAGAGCTATTTACCCGGGACCAAAAGGAGGTTAAAGTCACAGTATATGGAGGACTATGAGAATGTAAAAAATACGGCAAGTAAAACCGTTCGCGAGAATAGTTTCAAAGCGCCTTTCTCTTGGGATAGCACTTTGTCCGAAGGTAAAGATCGACGGCTAGCGTTAAACGCTCACGAGGAATTCATAAAAATGCATAAAATGAGATTGGATGAAAGATTGAATGAAACTTTACAAACATCGCTTCATAAATCGACTGCGCTTGGGATTGAGATTTCTGAAATAACTTCAGCTATATCGCAATAATTAAGTTATTATTTCATTAAAATTATACTATTGTAAAAAATGTTTTATAAGTTTTATAATAAAAGGAACACTACAATGTTATGGTATTGTTATTCCTAAAAGTTTTATATATAGGTATATAAGTATACATACAGTGCCATATAATATATGTATTGATAAAATTATATTATATTAGATAGAGTTATTCTGCAAATTAATACATTCTCATAATATAAAGTTTTTATTGTAAATTAGTATAATATTTCTACTATATAGGTTTCGCACGCCACACATTTTTTTTATATATGAAATTAAATTTTTCACGTCACATTCGTTCTTTTGAATTACAAATTCAACTTTTAAAAAAAATTAAATGTGTTGAATAGATTTTTTTGTTAACATTTTTTAAATTGTTATTCCCACACTAAGGAAATTGAAAAAGACATATTTAGAAAACGTGTAAAAATTTTAACGCAGCGGGACTTGAACCCGCGCTTCTTGAAAACTGTTCTTGAACGTTTTCTAAATATGTGCTGAATAGGTTGAATTTGAAAATAAAAGCAAGCAAAGCAAATGAATTTGAAGCTTAAAAAAGTCAATTTGAAAGTCAATAAGGTGATTTTTTGCACAAAAAAATAAATATAGAGTTCTAGGCTAGTGCATACTACTACTTATATAAAATCAAAAAATAGAGTATATAATAAGGTTTTTATGTTTCAAATATAAAAATAACAAAAAAACAATCTTTTTATGGAGATAAACAGTGACATGTGCTTACTTTACTATCTGATCGAAATTGACTCATAAAAATAGGGCCATTAAACAAAATAGGTTTTTAGGACCTATATAATTTTGAATTTATTTCTTTGTCTTCACATATTACTTGTATTTTATGATTGGAGTTTAGTGATAATTGACAGTTTTTTTTTCTTTTACTTTTCATTTAAATATACTTTCTATCTTAGTTGAGAAGACTGAACCTCGCACTTTATCTAACGAAAGCAGGAAAATGTCTATATTAAAAATCTACCGCAAACTAAGTTTTTACCCATTACCTTTATAATAGTATTAAGACTATTTTTACATTATTATATGTTTTCAAGTCTCTTTATATATGCAAAATATATTAATAGAAACGAAATGTTTGCGTTGTACTAACAATAATGGCTATTACTAAATAGATTTTTTTTTACAATATACGAAAACGTTTGTTAGAAACTATATAGAGGCTGATTACTTTACTATTTAATATAGTCATGAGTTTGTTTGGGAACCAGAGCGGAAAAATTAAAATATTTTAAATAAAATCATTACCCCGAATGGGAATCGAAACCAGAACCAAACGTGTTTTCAGTCAGCCGCTGTCCCACTGTGCCACCATGGCCTCTGAATTCATGAAAGTAAGTGTTCTAAATGAATACATTTTTTATTATATACTATGCTCGGACTCCGAAAACAACAACAAAACTTAATTCAAGCTTAAATTATCTATTTTAAACTTTTTATACAACAGCTCCGAACTTCAAATACTAACAATTGAAATTATATAAGGCAGATTAGTCGCGTATAATTAGATATTTTTGTACCTCGATTTTTCTAATTTGGGTGGAAAGTGGAATATGGAGTGTCTGAACACTTTGTTTTTTTGCATATCAAGCTTTATTTATGTTTTATTTTAATTATCTCCTATACGGGAAATGCAGAATGCTGCTGTATAAGAAGTCTGTGTTCACATAGACGTAACATCCTGTTAAAATAATTTAATTTAACTATGAACAGTTAATTTCTAGCACGTATATTGAAAGCGGTATTAGCGGTATTAGTTAGATTGTTTCAAATGTAGTTAGATATAGAGAGAAAAGGTTGGATTTATGCTCATTTTAAAGGGGCTTTTGAGCCTACACTTGTGCGCTCTATCCTCAAATGGAGTCTATGGAATACTAAGGAATTTCTTCTTATATTCAATATTCGCATAACCATAAAAACTAAATAAGATTTTTTTTAAATAATAGCAATGACAATTTTAATAGATTTTTTTAATTGATGCACCTGTACTTTGAAGAGTGAGAATCTTGTCTTTGCTTTACGGCTTATAAATTACTAGCGACCAGCTCGTGGCTTTACCTTAATAGCTTTTCGTAAGGCGATGAAATTCCTGGAAGAACTAAGCTAACTAACTATGGAAGAAAAAAGCCTATGTTCATTCCAAGTCTCTGAAATATCTTTTGATTCATCACAATCAGTTCAGCAGTTTGGTCATGATGACGTCACAGGCAGACAGCTACTTTCGCATTTATGATATTATATATAGTATAGATGTATTAATTGAAAAACCTACCACATTGAGTTCCTCCATATCGTCGTCACAGGTGAAAGGCGGCGTCATACATAATTTACGCTTCATATGTACAGGTGGTAGAGCCCTCGGAGGAAGCTTTTCACATCTAGAAAACAAAAACAATAATATAAATTCAACTTTAAAAAATATTTAAATTTTGAGTGCCTCCATCCCGCTAAGTTCGTTTTCTGTCATAATTGGGCGGAAAATAGAAAATGGAGCCTTTTGCGTAAGTAAACTCTCGATACCTGATACGATGGAGCTTAAGAAAATATCTTATTTGTTGCAGAATATCAATTGTATACAAAACATAAAACAACCCCGCCGTCTAAGCGACTACTTTTTTATAACAGTAAGAATTTTAAGCGTCTGTTGAAATTTTAAAGCAAAAGTATATACTAAACCTTGCTAAAGATAAATATGAAAGAATTTACTAATTGTATATATATACAGACAGACAAAAAGTTCAAAACGTATAGATAACACATATATTTTTTTATTCGATTCAAATATATTTAGACACACGGTCTTCACTCTTATATTACATATGTTGATTATTTTCTAATCAGATTTAAACCTAGAACCATTACAGTTATTCAAAATATTGATTTATTTGATCCACGAATATTTATTTACACGGTACATACATAAAAAAAGAAACATAGTAAACGGAACTTAATATAAGTGTAACAAACACTAACAGGCGGATACAGCATGCAAGAAAGAAAAAAACATAATGAGCTCCTAAGGCAAGCGTCAGCAAATCAAACCAAACAATTAATTCAAAATGAAATAAAAGACAATTTCTTAGGATAATATTATATATATATATACATTTTTAAAATTATCGGAGTTTATTATTTAACAAGAGTCGAATTTTGTTTGTCGAATCAGCGTTAATATTTAGCAGGTCACTGCACTCATTAACAAACCTGCAGAGCCTAGGAACAGGAGAGTTTGATCCAAACACTGTTTTTCGAGGTGGTGGGCAAAGTCGAGTGATTTTACTATAAGGGAGCCTCATTGGTACACGTATATTAAATTTGTTAAGCAACTGAGGGCAATCTAGTCGGTTGATGAAAATTGAAAAAAAAAAATGAAAATTTTGGATACAAAAAATAGATCTAACGATCTTCTTCGTTCTTCTAAGGAAATCATTCGGATGTGTTTTAAATGTTTACAATAAAAAGGTACTTTCTTTTTCGAAATCCCATTACAAAACTAGGTATAGCAAGAATCTTTTTTGCAATCGTTCTATTTGTAGCGAATGAGTTGCATTGTGAGTGAAGCCTCCATACCACTGAAAAATATTCTAAGACACTGAGAGAAGAGAGTTGTACAACAGTATCTGAACCCTGTTATTACGTAACCCTTTTATGTTTCGTAGTACAACCCCTAGCAGCTTCGAGGCCCTGTTTATTATTTTTTCAATATGAGGTATAAATGTCAACCTTTTATCAAACAGTACACCCAAGTCTCGGATTCGCTCTACTTCTTTGATGTTACCCTGAGCAATACTATATTTTCAACAAAACCTTACGAAAAGATACTTATTTCTAGCAAAAACATTATCAATTAAGCCTGTCAAAAGCCAACAAAATTAAAAAGATAATAAACATTAAAATTGTAACATGTGTCATGTAGCTCAGGGAGACTAATTAAGGTATAAAATATATCAAAAGTTTTGCTATTTTGGCTCTACTGGGATGTAATCAATGGATATTTTGCATGTGTTGGCGGGCAGTGGGCCAGCGTCTGACTGGAAACGTAGTGGGTCATATTTAAGTTATTTTATAAGACCTAACGCGGCGTTCAGGTGCGCTTTTCAACACACAATGTCTAGATTGAAAAGGGTGAAGGTAAAATATTATGAAACTGACATATTTAGAAAACGTATAAAAAAATTTATACGTTTTCTAAATATGTCTTTTTCAATTTCCTAAGTATGCGAACACTTTAAAAAATGTTAAAAATATGATAAAACTGCTTTTACTTTCATTACGCAACTCACAATTATCCATTCTGGTAAGACCCAAGCGCGGAGCTGAGTACCACACGCAATGTCTTAAATTTGGACGGAAAGCGGAGAGCAGAGTGTCTTGGCGCCAGGTTCTTTCCTACACTACTATATAGGCATAAAGCATTAAAATGAAATACTCATTTATATACAAGTTCGGATTATATGTATATATTAGAAATGAAAGCTACGGAATAAATTAAAATATACCTATACCGCAGCGCCATACAAGTGGAGGCATTGATTATAATTGGATGACTGTGACCTGTATTTTCATTGGAACCGCTCGTTAAAAATATATCAATCAACAATAATTTTGTATAAAATTTTGGTATTTTACATTAGATTATCATTTAATCTTGTTAGCTGTACTGATAACTTGATTAATTCACGTTTTTCACGCTATTTCATGCATAGTAGAAACGGAAGTTTCATTTTTTACCGCTCAATACGTCGAAAAGTGAGTTCTATAGTTAGAATAAGCTTAAGACTAAAGCCGCGTTGAGTTCCGCCACTGGAAACACAGTGACTCAATTTCAGGCGAAAAGTGGAAAACGGAGTGCCTTGATACTAGATAGATGCCCTGACTGCGCTGCTGTTCAGGAAAAATCGTGAAGCTATAATGAATACTGTATCCAGGTTAATACCTTGCAACGTTGAAATTATCATATATAACGAGTTGCTTGGACCACAGAATGTATATATCCTGTATACATATGTTGATTCAGTTTGCGTTGGAATTTTAGAAATCCTCTTTCACTGCTGCAAGCAACCTGCATGCATTTGCACACTGTATGTTATGTTTCTATTGGCATCAAGCTGAAATTATTGTTTTAGTATCTACTTTTAAAAAAAACGTTTAAATGTCATCATTCTAATGTTCTAGTTCGAAAGACTTTATTTCTATATATAGGTTGGGTTAGATTGCCACTTGAGATTCGGCGCATCACACTCTGGCCGAATGTTCCACTTGGGCCCCACAACGTCACGCCTTGATGGCTGTAGTGGGTAGGGACCTTTCATTAAACAGTGTGTTGGCGGCCATACTGGAGGAACTGGTCTGCGATGGTCTTCTGCAACTCAGTGGTCGCATTGAAGGAGGCCGCAAAGGGGGTGCGCGAGGCTAGCGCGAATACAGATCCGCCCCGCTGGCCTTCGGCGGCGGAGAAGATGGTACGCGCATCTCCAACTCCCCCTACCCTAAAGGAGCTACTGCACGAGGGTCATGGTGATTCTCATGCCAGCCATCGAGGCTGCGGGTGTTTGGGAAATAACCCCGGAGCACCCTGAAGGCGACAGTGGGAGGGTTAGAAGGAGGGTTCCCGCTGGGTTTTAGTGGTTAGTATCAGGCATACTTGCCGGTGAGTCCCACAGTACCGTCCGTTCCCGCAAGCGTCTGCACACATGCATTCCCAGCGTCACGAAAAAAAAAAACCACTTGAAGGAACATTTTTAAATGAAAGCACAGAGAGTGGAACATGGTAGCTCTACATCCTTTCGGTTCTCTCAACATAATTATGCAAACTCAAAAGGCACGTGTACCTTTAAAAGAAAGAACGACAAAACTCGTACAAAGTAGTTTTGTTTAACAAAACGAAAAGTTAACTTTTAACTTAGTTATGCGGAGTTAGACGTTATATTTTGAGCCGTGCCTCATTAAAACTTTTAAGCGGTTTTAATTTTTCATATTATCTTAATGTAGATTTAAATTAAAAATTCTAATATTTTAATACCATTAAATTAATTACCATTAAAAAAATATAATAATATTTTTTTAAAACGTTATAATGACACTGCAGTAACCAGTCTATCTATAATGAATTATTAGTGTTCCTCGATTACATGTTCAAATACCGCTACTTTATGTACAAAATTTATCTACACAGATGAGTAATGTGTAGAGCCTAATATTATATTGTTTAATTTCATGTATATTTCAGTTAAATACAGGATGGCCTATAATTGAACTAACACAATGTTAGATTTATTGGACGCCATCGTGGAGCAAGTGGGACAGCATCTTACTTTATACCAGATTGGTTGTCGGTTCGATTCCCATTTTAATTTATCCTGTCATAGTACATAAAAATTACGTTACGTTTTCTAAAAAGGTTTTTTCAATTTCCTAAGTGTGGGAAAAACACAAAAATAATACAACTTGTAAGAAGTTAATCTAATCCCATATTATTGCTAGATTATTCAATTTTCATCCTGTTCAGAGATATTGTTTGCCTTCTGTACAATATATTCTATGTACGTAGCTCAATTATCCTCATATATCACAAAACTAGCGAACCGCTCGCGACTTCACCCTCGTTCACTATAGCTGTTTCGTATTTTCAGCGGTCTTTTCATAAATAAATATAATTCCTGAAAATAAATTTCAATAAATGGGAGAGAAATTAAGCCTATGCGCATCCCAAGACCCTCAAGCATCTCTATATAACACTTCATCACATTCGGGTCAGTGGTTTGGCCGTGATGTCGTAACCAACAGACGGACAGACTTTTATTTTGTTACAAAATGTTAAATTTGACCATTTTACCCAGATACTAGTTTTTCATAAATAAAAAGTCTAATAACTAAACAAAAAAATGCTTAACCCAATGTGTATCTTCATATAACAGCTTGGCGCAAACGTGTGCGAAATTCCACGATTTAAAACAATAAAGCACGCAAATATAATCACTTTGTTTGAAGTGGAATTTTTTCCAACATCGTATTTTTAGCTATACACAAATATTATGAAATCGCTTCTATTTTGGCCATTCGATATTTGATCTTTGAAAATACATGGATTACTGGAATGATAACTATTACTGCACAGTGGAATTGTGATTTTACGCGATAGTTGTAAGTTTGATATCAACTCGGGGTGATTATATTTATATTATTTCCATTTTGCTGCTCTGGTTAGACGAAATGCAGTGTTGAGTTGCGCAATCAAGACGCAACGTCAATTCGGTTCGAAAGTGGTGAACGGAGTGTCTTGACACAAAGTTTTCTCTCTACTGCAGGATAAAGTAAAAAATATTTATATAATATTTTTCAAATATTCAAATATTCTATTATATTTTTGAGATAATTTGTGAAAAGAATGCAAATGTCATTTCGTTCGATTATTTAACATGTATGTCGGATAGTCGCCATTTTCGAATGTAGTACGCATGGCTTAGCGGTCAGAAGTGTAGAGTTGTATTAATGAATGATTTAAATTATGTGGCCATTGTGGTGCAGTGGCGATTGGTTGTAGGTTCGACTCCCACCTGGGGTAATGATTGTATTTAAAAAAGATTTTCCTTTCTTCGCTCTAGTACCTAAGACAAACGCACCATTGAGTTACGCCACTCAAAACAAAACTCTCTAACTACCCAGCCTTGTATAAAAAAACAAGAAAAAGCGTAAAGCTAAAAATTACAATATTCAACAATTACTAAAAGATTTTTCGCAGAAAAATTTAATGTGATATATTTTTGTATTTTGTGCAAACACTTCTGTTCCATTTTTCGCCTATTTGCGCTACATTCATTTTACATAACATATCTCTCTCTCTCTCTCTCTCTCTACATACAGGTGCCACTTAAAGCGTACCTTCCTAAGTCAATTGCAGTACGGAATATCCTAACACTAGGCTCTCTTCACAAATCGTGCAATACACAAAAGGTGTTTTGAAATAGATGAATCCCTCATGTTGGATTTGAACCAACGTCGGCGTCAAATAAAATTAGAAAAAGAATTCAGACTTAAATTAAATACGATTAATTTTCCATTTTTTTTTATGTAAACATTATTATAACTTTTTCTGTATTTCTAAAAAACCTTTTATATTACTAATTTGATACAAATTTTAATATAGTATGTTACTGGTTCATTACATTATTATTATATTACTGGTGAATATTTAAAATTGCTTAATTATCTAGATTCGAATAGATCTTATAAATATCTTTGAAAAAGGAACATGTTTGACATAACTTCCTTTTTATTAAAAGACATATTATAAAACGTATAAAACATTTAACGCAGCGGGATTTGAACCCGCGCCTAAATATGTCTTTTTCAATTTCCTTAGTGTGCGAATAACACTTTAAAAAATGTTAAATAAATATATTCCTTTTTGTTTTAATGTCACACTTTATCTCTCTCTCTCTCTCTCTCTCTCTCTCTCTTTATCTCTCTCTCTTTATCTCTCTCTCTTTATCTCTAGTTTAAGCAGTGAGAACCCAGTGTCCTGATACTTTATTCTGGACTTTTCACCCAAGTTTTAGACAACACATGTTCGAAGAACATGCTGTACTTAAAACTGCGCTTTGGTGTACGAGAGCGAGAAATTATAATACGTTAAATGTAATAATTTCCACGAGTGTGGGTCCATGGCATTTATAACGAAGTATAATTCCACTTCACCATGATAGCCTCAATCATAATTTTCTTTATAATTTATAATGGCAAAACAGAAGATTTTGACAATCAATCAATTAAATCAATCTTTCTCTGCCCACTGTTGGATATAGGCCTCCCACAGCTTGCGCCAAAGGCGTTTAATTTTTTTTTTTACGTGAGGAAATTCAGATACCAGCCCGATTGGGGAGTAGGACGTGGTTATGTGGGACTCCGGACTGTCAGATAGGCCGCCCGTATACCCACTAAAACCTCACGGTGCTCTTTCTCGACCGCCACTAGCCGACGCCACAGGAACCCCAGTCTTCCGTGAACCCCGGCGGCGGGAGCCAGCATTACACGTCGCGGAGTCAAGGGTCGTTTTCAAAAAACGCGGGGTCAAATCCTGCTGCGTTCAAATTTTTATACGTTTTCCAAATATGTCTTTTTTTAATTTTTCTGATTAAATATATTTAACATTTTTTTAAGTGTTATTCACACATCCTCTTGCCAAACGATTGCTTAATAGTAGAAAATTATTATAAATATCTCTACAGAGATGCTGTTAGCGTCTCTCTCTATCTGACAAAATAAATTGTAATGAGCAAATAAAAATTTTGACGTGACTGTCAGGGCGTTTTCACGGTGTTCATGAGGCGCGGGTTCTAATTCCGCTGCTATTATTTTAAAAAAAATATTGAGTTGTTGAATATTGAAATGTGTTATTCTTTTTTTTAAACTTTAAAAATTAAAACTTCACAAATCTTCAAAATTATATTTTATCAAATATCTTTAAGCAACCATTTAACCAACTTTAAAACTTAAATAATATAAATTCTCTCTGAATCAGAAGTTCTTGTAATATCTGAACCAATAAAAGCCTTTTCCGAGAAACTTGAATTATTTAACTTGAAGCTCTGGGGTTGTCAATTGTAAGGAGTTTGTAGTGACCCTCGCTTTGCCCAGTTTAATTATGCATAAAGGAGCACGAAAATAGCAGTATTTTACATTAGAACCGCTAAGATTTCTCATCGAAATTCACTGTATCTGTATATTAAAACGTGAAGAAAATAAATTGTCTCGGATTCCGGCGGAAAATGAAGAACAAAGTGTCTTGACACTAGGTTCTCTTTGTCCTGCTTTTCCCTGCTACGCGGAAAAAAGCATGAAGCTGAAAGAGAAGAAAAAGGAAACAAATTCGATCCTTTTCTACGTAAACGACGACTAAAAGCCAAATACTTTTTAAAGTAATGCATTCACAATGCTTTAAATTTATAAAGTCAACATTACACAGGCTACCAAGCGTTTATATAGAATTTTGCTAAGGTCAAACGGAATCACTAGTACGTATAAAGAGTCTATTACAATTCCTCCTACCAACCACTTCCTTTTTAACGAGAGGAACTCCGTTACGGATACCAGCCCGACTGGGGCCTCAGATGTGGCCATGTGGGACTCCAGACTGGCAGATACCCATTAAAACCTCACGGTGCTCCTCCTCGACCGCCACTAGCCAAAGCCACGGGAATCTTCCGTAACTTGGTTCTTCATTTCAACGCCATCCATTTTTAGTACATTTAGTCTTATTTGAGCTTCAGAAAACTTCGGTAATTAATGACCTAAATTTAACCATGGGAATTTTATGATTTTTTGATAAAATAGTTTTAAATAATCTATTTTAATTATATACCATAACAGAACGTAAAAATGAAAAACCTGATTTATTTATTAAAATGCCATGTTACACCATCAAGGCAGAAATCACCAAGGAGCTAATGCCTGGTCAAAAAAGTTCCGCTTGATATAGCACGCACGACGACTATTACTTATAATTTTTTTCACACACCTTGTAGGCACAGAGAACCAAGTGCCAAGACACTTCATTCTCTACTATTCGCCCCAATCCGAGACATTGCGTGTTGAGGGACGGAACTTGTCACCGTAGTTTTGAAAAAAACATAACATTTTTTAAAGAACGTTTAATATTTTTAATGCAGCAGAATTTGAACCCGCGCCTCTTGGACATAGTCCAAGTGCTCTGACCGTTAAGCCATGCGTTCTACATACGGCTGTGTCGAAATTCTTATACGCTTCTTACAATTTATTTTTGTTGTTAGCATCTCTACAGACAGATTTTTTCAAATTTTTGCTTCCCGTTTTTTAGAAATGTTTTTCAATTTCTTAAGTGTGCGAATAACAGTTCAAAAAGTATATTACAAAATACAAATATTTAATGAATAGCATTCTCACTTGTCAAACGACTGTTTATAGAATCAGAGATGCTAACAATAAAAATAAGTTGTAACAAGCGTGTAAGAATTTCGACGAAAGAATTTTTATACATTTTCTAACAAATGTTTATCAATTTCTTAAGTGTGTGAATAACACTTTAAAATATAGAAAATAATTTTAATATCCGAGTGAGAATCAAACCCAAAACTATCGCCTTTAGAATCATACACTAGTTGCTAGTAGATAGTCAATGCCAATGACCAATAACATTTTTAGGAAATATCCAAATATAAATTTATTTTTACGTAAACAAAGAAAAATATTAATATTGAATTAATTCTATATTACACAGTTCATATGGCATTACTGAACATTAGCTTCTTGCCTAATAAGGCTTCTGATAAGACTCGTGAGCTCTCAATTACTATGAAGAGACGGTATTAAAACATGAAACGGTTCTATGTGTCGTAAATAGCTATATAGCTATATAGGCGGTTCCCACAACGATTCCCAATTGTGGAACAATTATTCTCGGTTTTGGGCGGAAAGTTGAGAAAAGATAGTTTTGACACTAGGTTTTCGTGAAGCTGTATATTAGCAATTATGTATTGTCATCATTGTGACTCAGGATAGAGTCTGACTGAACTATACACACATTGGTTGTGGGTTCGATTTACACTCGAGATAATGAATTATTAGCTAGTATTTATTTCTCCAGTATAGCAAGGCAAATTATAGCGTCTTGAGCAACTCTTCATTATTAATGGAGCAGAAAGTAAAGGGAGGAGTTTCAAATCGCTAAGTTTTGATAATTGTGAAATCAAGTATTATATTAGTATATCGGATTGGATGTACGTATTAGACCGTTATAAAGATACAACGGTCCATACATTATGAAGTGTCCAAAGATTAATACTTTTTTGGTTCAGTTTCACGCTGTTCCCGCATGGCAGGTTAGTCAGAGAGAACCTAGTGTCAAGACACTCCATTCTTCATTTTCGTGTTGATTGGCGGTTCTCAATGCCGCGCTGTGTCGTAGGTACATACGGAGAGAATTAAAAATATAATCATTCTCCCGAGGAGGAATCGAACGTACAACCAATCACGTTTACAGTCAGAGGCTGTCCCACTGTCACACACGGAAAAAATATTATATTTAAAGAATTTTCATTTCATCGCTTTAGTATAATTTGCAGAAACTATTCATCTTTTGAGTTTTAAAATGTAGTTCTATTTGTAGTAGTATGTTTCAAAATTTTATACTCTATATCACAACTGTAAACAGACTGATTAGCGTGAGACTGACAAACATACAGACAAAAAAATAAACAGACAAACAGAAAAGAAAATATAAAATCTTTGTATTGGGTTCTATTATTATATTATATTGATAAATACCCCTAACTATGTACAGACAGTGATCAGCTAAATTTTAATTATATGTGTAGATTAAATGCCTTTATCCATTCTGTATCCAAATCTTCAATAAAACTGGGATTTGCAAAGAAAACAAATACGCTTTAAAATATTTGACTAGCTGATTTTTTTACTTAACAAAAAGAAATAGAATCGTTTAGACGTTCGTAGCTTTTACATCGTGCTTACGAATGTAACATTACATATGAATAAATATATTGAGAACGAACAATATTGATACAATAGCTGATATCAAACATTGCTCAACCTTTTAGCCTTAAAGCTTTTCTGTACATTCTGGAACACGTACAAAGATTATTAGGCTTAGTTAGCGTTCGCATACAGGAAACTTGTGTTTTATGTAGTTTTATAGTAAAATAAAAAATGAAATATTGTATATTCTTTTAAACAGATATCTTGTGTAGAGTTCCATTTTAGAAGTTGTTTTTCTATATTCTTGATTTTGTTTTACTTTTAAAGGCCAACGTACCTCAGTGACATAACGCCTGACTGTTATCGCCATAGTTTGTGGATTCGATTCCTATTTGTTGGAACGATCATTTTTTTTTTATTTCTCCGCAGTTACACTCAACACGCAATTCATGTTTCGTCAAAACAAGTTTTTTAACACTTGTTTCTCTATGACCTCTTTGCTATGCGGGAAAAAACGGAAAACCGTCTAACTTTTAAATTACGAAAGAAAGAAACAATAGCAGTTTGGTAGCACTTATTAGTCCTGTCTATCTTTTAATAACATAATTGTAACGAAAACAATTATGACTGATTAAATAAGACAAAGTACAGCTTTTTAGTTTTAACCCGCAAACAATAACTCAACATTGGATAGAAAATAAAAAATTGAGTGAATTAGTTAATATTTAAATACAGTAAACACTAAGTAACTCACTTCATACTTCTAACTCGTGGAATACACAAAAACACTCCAAATAAAATATAGAACCATAAAATCATTTTTTTTTCGATATTAGCTTACTCAAATCTTTAATTATTCTTGCAAATAACACTTTTCAATTATATAGTAATTGTAGCAAATAATACTTTATTTTAATTTTAAAACAAACAAAGTTGTTTGCATTTCGTAACTTGTTCTACAGACCCATCTAATATGATTGAAAAGCTTTAGAGAGATAGAAGCCGGAAATACATTTAGAACTTCGTAAAGTGCCTTTACTACTATTTAAGTTTTCAACTCTAGTAAGCTACTTTTACTAATGAATTTCCAAAAATAAATATTTCTACTGCTATATTAGAATGTTTTTGTTTTATTTGACTTTAAAAATATGGATGGCATATTACCCAGTTTTACCCTAAAATTTTTAGAAAAAACCATACCCAAGAGTATTATATATATACGTCGTTGTAGGTCAATCGGGAACAATTAACTGTATAAAGTGTAGGCTTAAGTTCGATTTTGACTGTTGGTTGGTGCGTACGCATATTGTACAGCTCCACACTTTTATCCACATAACAGGTTGTCAAAACACTGTCTTTTCCACTTTCCGCCCGAATTCGGTACATTGCGTATTGACTGGCGGAACTCAACCGAGCTTTGTCTTGTTCACTAGAGCATAGAGCCTACAACTAATGATGAATGATAACAACCAGTGGAACACCACTGCGCAACCATGGTCTTGACCTAGCCATAGAGATCCACCGCCTTGGTAGAAGCAAGTTGCCATTCAGATGAAACTGAACACAACCAAATTAGTTAAGTTCATTCAACACTTGAGTCACATTGAATTCTCTGCATATTCTGCACATATAAGATAATGCGGTGCTAAGTTACATCATATAAAACGCAATCTCGACTCTGAATCTGCAGGAAAGTTAATAACTGAGAGATTTTACACTAAAATATTCTATATAGGCCACAGATATATACCTATCTTATACATATAATAGATAAAGTTCCGAAAGTGGAGAGTGGAGTGTTTTGACACTAGACACACTTTCTGACTACCCCGTTCTATGTAGAAATAGCGTGAACTTAAAAAAAAAACATATAAAAGCCCTCATCCAAATATCACGGCTCGAACGAACGAACGAACTTTCAGAAAGCTCGTCTCAGCAATACCTAAATAATACATTTTTGTAACGAAAATATTTGACAACTGAAGTTGCTTTTAAGCCCGCTCTAGGAATCGTAAGGTTAAATTGCCATTCTATTCACTGATTTCTTTCAGGAAATGTCGTATTAAAGAGAGATAAGGGTATTTTAATATATAGAGTGTTTGATGTAGATATTGACTGATAAGAAGTTATATAGTCACTTTGCTTGTGTCATCTAAATATACGAGTATATATATTTTAGCTTCACCCATCTTACTGTATAACAGGCTAGTCAAAAAAAAACCAGAAGACCCAGTGGCAAATCATCATGTCGCAGTGGAGCAGTACATTACTGAAAACGTGATAGTTGTGGGTTCGACTCACTCGGTGGAATGACTACATTTAAATTAATTTCTTTTCCTCCGCTTTGGTAAAACAAAGCCCGAAGTTGATTTTCTGTTTTGTTCTTTTGGGGTTGATTTCTCAAAAATTGGGCAGGAAGTGGGGAAATCCTATAAGTGAAAAAAAGCTAATTTTGCTTAAAATTATAGGTATATAAAAATATATCATGATTTATTTTTAAATCATGTATTAAAAACTTAAATTTGATATTATAAGAAAATCTGAAATTGAGCTTTTACGGGCTTATGTTGCAAAAGCTCTGTTGTTATTTTCTTAAACAACGGAAGCTTATTACATTTAGTAACAGTATTATATTGCATATGTACTCTCATAGAGTAGACGAAAAGAAACGGAGGAGGTCTGTTTTCGACATATATATATATATATAGGGGATAGTCTGAAGTTGGTCCCATATTTTTTTTTAATAAAAATTCTAACCCTAAGTGAGACAAATAGAGGATGGATGAAGAGCGTATTCACTTACTCACAATTGAATGCAATTTGTTTAAGTAAAAGAAGGATAAAAATACAAAATATTAGTATGTAACAAAATTGTAGATATTATTAATTTACTTAATTTCCTTACAACATGTTCATATTTTGCAATAAACTAGTTATGTCACATAACTTCGTTTGCATGGAGTTTAGGTAGTTTAAGTTTAAAACGCAAAAGCTTTCAACAAGACAAGACAAGACAAGAAGTCCTTTTTTATTTCTAGTTCCCTTACGCCCAACAACGAAGCTTCAGCTATTGTTTGCCACTTATTGGGTAATGAAATAGTTTTATAAATATATTTTTTTTATAGTTAGCTTATTAGTTTATATATTGGCTTAGTAGTTATTTAATTATAAGTGTAAATACTAATTAAATTGAAATTTATATGAATTACACAACACTAACTATAAAAAGACACTATCGCCTGTCCTTGTCTGCCTGCCTGTCCTGTTTCTATATAAAGCTTCGAGATGCCAAATCCTCTAAGTTTATTTATCTTAAAACCTCCATTTTAATTGAGTCACACCGGTCTTTTATCATCTTGCGAAATAAGATACGGATATATGTATACCAGAGAATCTCAATCATTGGGCAACGTGAATTTGTTTGAAATAAAAAAAAAATACAAATGTATATAGTTAATGACTTAAAAAAATAACATTTAAAATATATATTTTTTTAACATTTTTTAAAGTGTATATACGATTTTCAAGAGGCGCGGGTTCAAATCCTGCTAAGTTCAAATTTTTATACGTTTTCTAAATATGTCTTTTTTAATTTCGTTAGTGTGTAAATAACACTTAAAAAAATGAAAAAATATATATATTTAATAAATAGCATTCTCTCTTGTCAAATGATTGTTCGTAGAATAATCTTTGGGTAGCAAAAATTTGTAAAAATCTCTCTACAGAGATGCTAACAACAAATATAAGTTGTAATAAGCGTATAAGAATTTCAACGTAGCTGGGTGTAGAACGTATGGCTAAGAAGTCAGAGCGCTTGAACGGTTTTCAAGAGGCGCGGGATCAAATCCCGCTGCGTTCAAAAAACTTTTATACGTTTTCTAAATATGTGTTTAACATTTATAATAATTTACATAAACTTTTCTAGACAGTGCATTGTTATAGAGCTAAGTAACGAAATTATTTTTTTTTTAACTGTCCCGTCGTAAAACAAGATTGAGAGCCACTGTCTCAGAGTGTAGGTAAAGTGTAAATTTCCGCAACCATTTCATTATACATGTATGAGTTTTGTCTTATATTCACGACGTGAGTGTATTAGAACTGACAGATACAATGATAAAGAATAAACCCGAATAGTTTTAAAAGGTTTTTTCTCCTTATCCTAGTAGTCCTGGCAAGGACTAAGTTGCATGCTGTATAACATATTTTGTTGTCACCGGATTCGTATATGGGTTCATATTTTCAAACAAATCTATTCTTTTATGCGGGAAAAATCGTGTAACTGTAATAAAAAAGCATTGTAGGTAGCCATTGACCACCTGTAGTAGTACACACAAACACATTTGTTTCAAAGCGCAATCTTTTAAATCGCAAATCTTAGGATAGTAGAAGTGTAAATGCAATTTCTTAATCTACAATTATAGTTATGAGTTATATATAAAACTAAAACATAAAAAAATTATGAAAATTTTTCAGCAATTTATTGTTTTCTCACAGTTGGAATTGATGGGATATTTTTATATTTATAACGAGATTCTGTACATATTCATAGTAATTTCTACTACTTCACTTGTAACTTAACGTCGATCTCTTTTTAAGACCTAATACTTACAATCTTGTATGCTAAATTTAACCTAGAACTACTGTTATTACAAGCTTTCTATTAACTTGCAATGTATGTATAAGTATATAAGTATATGTATGTGTGTTTGTTCGGGTGGAATCTTGCTCTAGCTTGAAACTCAATTTTGTAACGTATATCTTAAACTGAATGAGCTGCAATTTTGCATGTATTTAGTTTGGACGACCATGCTTGGCTAGCTGTGTGACGTCATGAAAAACCCAACATGGTGGACCACCCAATTTACACATATGAGACGAAGACCCAAGTTGGCGGATGGGTTTTCCATAATTGTAATTCGACGAACGTTTCACATGAGTCTTAAGGAAACACTGGTTTGGATGTTTGATATCCGGTAGCGAAAATATTTGTAAGAGCTTTCTTCATACATATATATAAATATGAATATAATGGTATTAAATGTACGATATACATCTTATTCCTGGCTATACTTTAAATATAAGCTTATAAGCTATCCACTAACATATATATTTATAGAGAAAATCTCTTGAGCAAATTTATATTATTTATGGCGTAATAGTATAGCGTCTGACTATATAAGTAAGCACGATTGGTTGCGCGTTCAATTTCCAATCAAATAATTAATTAAAAATAATTTAATTATTTTGATTTCTCTACTTCTTTCTCCAATCTTCTTTCTTCTGAACAAGAATAATCATGTCGACGAGACCGCAGTCTCAAATTGGAACTGAAAGTGGAAAACGGCGTGTGTTGACACTAAGTTCCCTCTAACTACCCTGCTATGCGGGAAAAAAGCGTGAAAATAAAAAAAACTACTAGGTCATCTTAGGTGGTCTGGCTCTCGAAATTTAGTGTTTAAGAATAGCTAACTAGCTAGCTTAGCTAAAAACTAATTATATTACTGGGCTGAACTAAAGGCTCTCTGATCGTTACTACGCAGATGAAGCCGCGGGCAACAGCTAGTATCTATACAAACATATCAAATTGGAATGTCTGCCTGTAATATTTGAGTAACCACTGTTTACTAAATGCATATATACCGAAAACTTATTTATAATTTTTGTCTGTCAACTTGTTGGTCGGTCTGTTTGTTTCGGCTAGTATTTGGAAAGGCTGGACCGATTGTGACGGGACGGGACTTCACTGGCAGATAGCTTATGTAATAAGGAAGTAATTTAGTACTGCTTATATTTTATAACTCCACACGGAAGCAATCGCGAGCATAGCTAGTAATATAATAAAGTTAGTAACGCACTGTTTTAAAGAGACTTAAATTTTACTGGGCATGTGAAATTGGCATTATCAGATGACTTTATGGAATAAAGATTCCACTTGTAATATCTTATAAAAATAATATATTGTTTTAAAAAAAAAAATTTTACACGCAAATTATTAATGTAATGTAGTATTGTTCTATCATGTTTGTTTGTTAGATTCACGCTTTTTAACGCACTTTCCGCCCGAATCTGAGATATTGCGTGTTGAGAGGCGCACTCAACGCTGCCGATCAATTTTTGTTTATTATTTGCTTATTATTATAGCTAAGTATGATAAATTAATTTAAATAAAACGACACTAATAGGAACGCTCTGAAAATTGTTTTCTCGATATCCTGGTCGTCGTGGAAACCACAACAGTTATACTAAACTTAGAAAAGATTTCGCTCTGGTAAGGCCAAGTACGGACCCCCCTGTCCTATACGTGATGTATGAAATTCGAGTGGAAAGTGGAAGGCGAAATGTTTTGACGCTATGTTTTCAAATCTCGTCTCAAATGTGTAAGGCTTTATTTAATACGAGCGACCCGCTCGCGGTTTCGCCTGCGTAACTACAAGACTAAACTATTTAATGTTTTCGCCCGCTTACTCACTTAAATCACAAACATTTTTAATGTTTTTTTTTTATATATCTTCCAATGTACAGACAGCGATCATTTACATTTCTTTATATGTATAGAAAACGAATGAACATACATAGATGAAATACGAATAATGTATTTTAAACACAAAGCACAATTCAATATTCAATTACTACAATGCCTGAATACACTTTAGTTACAAATTGTTGAACAAATTAGATTTCATATTCCAATGTTATCTTCCGCTTTATTATTTATAAATGATTGTACCAGATTATTTCGTAAATGTTTTGTTTTGAATTTGCAAGAATTCACTTGTTTGTATATTTTTGTTACTTAATTTTATTTTTTTGGGCTTTAAGCTTTTACCTACGTAGCTCTAACACTAGTACATAAAATGTCTGAATATCCGGCGGAAACTAGAGAACGGAGTGACTTGACCCTAAGTTCTCTCTCACTACTTTACAATGTTTTTTTTGTTGTTTTATTTTTCATATTTACTGTGGTGTACAACAAATTATAATAAATAAATATGCTGAAAAAAAGCTTGAAGCAAAAAGAAAATAAGTGACAAAGAATAGTTGTCCTTTTTATTTTTACACATACATGTATCTATCATGGTTATATTAAAAAAGAAAATGAACAAAGCCATATAATTAAACAAATAAATAATATACGATATTAAAAAATATACAGAAATGTTTGCTATGTATATTCCTATATGGTGTCAAAAACCAGATAAAACCTAGAACCCAAGTATTAAAGTGTATTTAACCACCTACCTGAATTTTACATACAAATATCCCCCTAAAAAGTATCTGAACCCGCAACCTTCGCGTCCATTTATTATAGAACTGTACTACAACGGTGTCACATTGGAGATATAAAACCTAATATACTTTATACTTTATATATGCTTCAGAATTGTTAAACGATAAGTGTTCGCTCCACGCCATTTTAAAGCAATATATTTACATAATGGAGTTTTCTTTTATACATTAAGGGTTGTATGTGTTCGAAAATTTGATTGTAAATTAATATCTGGTCTGGCGCTTTAGTAATAACAATACGTTTATAAAGCTTTACGCTTTTTCCGGCATAGCTGATTTTCTCCACTTGCCGACCAAATTCGAGACATTGCGTGTTGAGTGGCAGAACTCAGGCCTGTGCTTTGTCTTACCAAAGCGGATAATGAGAAATGATTTAAATATAATCATTTCCTTTAATGGGAATTGAACACACACACACTTGCGCTTATTTTTATTATTTTAACTATTACCGTTCCTATTTAATCAATTGCTTCGCTGTGGGTCAACGTCTAAATGTAAACTCGACTTTGAGTTTGATTCCCATTCGGAAAAATTTATATATTCAAATTATTTTCATTTTCCGCTCTGGTAAGACCTCCGCCTCACAAAGATTTCGATCTGAAAGTGGAGAATGGATTGTCTTGGCAGTATGTTTCCTCTAACTATATAAAATATATATGTTGATATATATATATATATATACAGTTTGGTGGCTGTATAAGCCGATGCGTGAACGACAAGCCCTACCACAGGCCCGACAAGAGAACATATTAGAGTGCGTGCTCGAACCTCCAAGATGTCGTGTATATCTCTTGTTAAAAAAGAAAATTATAATACATAAACATGTAAACTACCAAAAAATTCAAACCTCGCAAATTTAATATCCCATATATGTCATGAAATAACCAAAATATTACACAATAAAACCATAAAACCCCAGGCGTGTTCCTTCACACACGTGTTGCGACGAATATTCGAATTGAAGCGTACAATATGTTTCTAAAAGCTAAACGACCATTTCTAACTAAAATGGAAATAAAAGTTTTCAGAATATAATTTCTATGACAATTTCACGCTTTTTCCCCGCATAGCAGGTCCAGAGAAACGTATGTTAAAACACTGTGTTCTCTATATCTATATATATGAGAGGCCAATATTTTCTAACCACGCCTAATTTAAAATTTCGAAATGTTGGATTCCTTTTGAAATTAAATTATTTTTAACCTCAAATTTCGATTTCGAATACCAATAATTCGATTAATCCGGTTAAAAATTGTTTTTTTTCAAAATATTTAAAAATTACGAAAATCAAATATCTTATTATGTTGGATTCTGCCATGAAAGACGGAGTGTACGAGATAAAGCGTGAAGCTGAAAAAATATATTGTATATATTGTAAGGGTTTATCCTCACATAAATAAAGAAAGTTATAAAAAAAACCTATGACGTACACAAAAATCTTTACAAAAATAAAATTTGCTGTGTTGGAATCAAATCACTACCATCGAATACTATTCAATACCACCACACTTTAATAAGTGTGGTAAATTATAAGCTAATAGCTTATAACATTTAATGGTAAATGTAATATTTGCCATCGTGGCACAGTGTAACAGCGACTAACTGTAATATACGCGATGGTTGTGAGTTCGATTCCCACTCGGGGGAATGATTATATTAAAATTATTTTCATTTCTCCGTTCTGGTGATATGACGAAGCGCGGCGTTGAGTTCCGGCACTAAATAACGCTACATCTATGTGTAAATATATTAATGAGAACAATATCTTCTACAGTTATATCTAAAATATACTAAAAATATAAATCAGAGCGTCACAAGATTTAATAGATATATATATATATATATATATATATATTGTAAACGGCTAATAATATATAGATATATATACGCGATAGTTTTGAGATCGATACCCACTCAGGGAATGATTATATTTAAGTTATACACATTTGACAAGACAAAGCGCACGTCAGTCAACACGCCGTGTCTCAGATTCAGGGGGAAAGTGGGGGTAAAGCCTAGGTTCACTCTGCCTAAAAGCGTGAATACGCAAGAAAAATATATAAAATATCGAAATATTTTTTAGTTAGGCTAATACTGCTTCGTAAGGCTAAAAACAAAAGTTATTACACCATCAAAGTTTTATCACTGTGAAGGTTTAGATAACATCTATATAGAAATATCTTTATTTTTAAAATAAACATAAATGTAGATGAATTTGTCTGTCTCTCAATCAATACGTATAATCCGTGACTAACATGATAGCTGTCGTAGGAAGGTGAAGTTTTGTAAGACCCTTAGCGACTTTCGGGGTGGATGATTTCTAAGAGAGGAAGTTAGAATTTTGCCGAACGATTGTTTGATTTAGCAAAAAATTGCAAAAATCTCTCTACAGAGATGCTATCAACAAAAGGAAAACGTAATAAGATTATAAGAATTTCAAAGTAGCCGGTTATAGAACGTATGGCTTAGCGGGTAAATCGTTTGAACGGTTTCCAAGAAGCACGGGGTTGAATTCCGCTGCGTTAAAAATTTTATGTTTTCTTGAAATCCGGACTGTTAGTTAGGCCGTCTGTGTACCCAATAAAACCCCACGGTGCTCTCCTTTACCACCACTGGCCGAAAATATTTTAATAACCTAAGTGTGCGATTGCCCGTTTAATAACGTTTAAATAGCAATAATTATTCCTCGTTTACAGTAGGACGCCGTCCCGCACTGCCACAATGGCCTTATAACATATTATAACAGAAAAATTCTGAAACATTTTTTTGTATAAAACCGCATAACAACATTATTCAGTGAAGACAAATGAACCATTAGCTTAATTAAGCTAGACTCAATTAGAAGGTGTAATTTTAGTATACTCTAATAGCTGGGCGCGGTGCTTTATGCAACCTGAAAGCTGTACCTACCTGTCAATATACAGTAAATGCTTTCAACATTTTAAAATGTTATTCACACACTTAGAAAATTGTAAATTTTTTTTTAGAAAATAAATAGATTCGAACCCGCGCTTCTTGTAAACCGTCCAAGCGCTCTGACCGCTAAGCCATGCGCTTAAATTTGAACGCTTCAATTCGTTTGTTGTGTTAAAATTCTTATACGTTTTCTAAAATATGTGTAACACAATTTTGTATAACGTGACGTAGGCGTTGCTAAGGCAACGAGTTTTGTGCGAGAACGGGGACACTAGTACATATAAATATCAAAATATTCTTAATCAAACAGGCTATTACAGGCACTTTCGAATCGTCAACTAACAAGAATTGTCAGTATTGTCAGTCCTAGCGGCAGCTACCACCGGCTCGGAAGGCAGTTTTGCTTAGAAGAGCCGGCGAGAAACTCAACAGTTTTTTTTTCAAGTATATAACATAATATCAGTATGTAAGGTATATAATGTAATGTATACTATAATATTATATTTATATATGACAACTAAAAGCTTTTAAAGCTTATGCTTATATTATTTTAAGAGATATTTAAAAGTTAAGGACACCTAAATCTTTATTTTATATTTATTTTTATACTTTAGTATATTTCTAATAGGTGGTAATTTATGCCTTTCTGTATATAGACTATAATTTTAAAGTTTTTCCTATAAATATTCATATATTAGAAATCATAATGATACACTTTTGAGTCCTCTCATACTATTTTTTAGTGTCAAGGTACGGTACAGTTTTAAATTCTTTAACACAAAAGCGATGATTACATATTATGTCAAAGGTTCTAAATATTTATTCCATAAAACATATACTAATAAGCTAATTTAAATAAATTATCAAAACAGTTTGACGCGATTTGAAAAAGACATATTTAGAAAACGTATAAAAATTTGACCCGCGCCTCTTGAAAACCGTTTGAGCGCTCTGACCGCTAAGCCATGCGTTCTACATCCAGCTACATTGAAATTCTTATACGCTTATTACAACTTATATTTGTTGCTAGCATCTCTGTAGAGAGAGAGCGTGGGTTCAAATCCCGCTGCGTTCAAATTTTTATACTTTTTCTAAATATGTCTTTTTCAATTGCCTTAGTGAACGAATACCAATTTAAAAAATGTTCTTTTACATTTCCTATAACCTTATATGATCTGTTAACAATGGCTTGAAATAGCAAATTTCCCACCTTTTGTACGACGTACAATATACGGTTACCTTGAAAGAGTTCTTCTTCACCCATATACCTATACATTCTTTTATAAGCTCACTTCATTCACAAACCAAAAGCTATCATTCTAAGAAATGGTTGCAATTTATACTTTATAAGAAACAAATTTGACCTTTTTATTCTTTACTAGATATTTACAAGTATACAACTTCAACCAAGTGAAATTATAGTCAGTAACACTACTCCATTTTCAATATTTTCTATAGCCATTGCGTCTTCATTTGCGTAACTCAACGCTGTTCATTATGAGATGCTATTAGAAAACAATTATAAATATACTTTAAATCGTAAAATTTCACATTAATAGGTTGTAAAACTACAAAAGATGACTATTTTGTTTTTTTTTTGTGTTTTGGACATAATTAAGACTTATTTGTTTAGATTTAGAGAAGTGTCCATTATGTCTTAAATAATTGAAATAACATTGGCACTAACTAAATTTCAATCAATTTGAAATGTTGTAAGTGCCGTAGTTAGTGACTCAATTCTAATCTCAATGCCACCAAAAAAATATTATTATTATTTACAAACAAAAACTTGATTTTTTTTACTTCACTCGTCTACCGCATCGCATCGCAACATACAAATAGAGAACCTCGCGTTAAGTTTTTAACCGTTTTTAACTTTCCCCGTTTTTAACTTTCCAAATGTTACCCACTACTGTCAGGCTTACAATCAATACACATAATAACAGCCTCATTTATACATTTTTAGAAAACTATAAAAATTTGAACACGAGATTCGAACCTGCGCCTCTTGGCGACCGTGCAACCGCTTTGACCGCTAAGCCATGGGTTCTACATTCGGCTACGTCGAAATTCTTATACGCTTATTACAACTTATATTTGTTGTGAGCATCTCTGTAGCGAGATTTATACAAATTTCTGCTACCCAAAGATTATTCTACGAACAATCATTTGGCAAGAGAGAATGATTTTTTTGAATAATTATAAATATTGTTAACATTTTAAAGTGCTAATCAAGAAAACGCCTACTTTCCAAGAGGCGCGGGTTCGAATTCCGCTGCGTTAAATTTTTTATACGTTTCCTAAAAATGTGTTGTTCAATTTCTTAAGTGTGATTAGCACTTTAAAATGTTAACAATATTTATAATTATTACAATTTAGTTATTTTATACCGAAACGTCTTTAGTAATTTTAAATCGCTTTGTAACTTGCTTGAGCGCGAGTTTTACTTTATTACGTATTGCTCTAACATCTGTTTACGTAAAACGTTGTTATTTGCGTATGCATAAATTAAGAACTTTTAGAAAATACAATACGGGTTGTAGCAATGACACTGCCGATAATAGTGAGCTTTTTTTTGTGGCTAATATATTTATTTCAGTTGTTTATTTGTCAGCCTTATATAATGCCTGCATAGAAAGATGCTTTTTAAATATTTATTTTAATTTTTTTTCCGCAGGGTATTCAATAACCAATCATTGTGCGTTGAGTGGCGGAACTCAACATCATCGTCATTTGTCTTATCACCAAAGCGAAGAAATGAAAATAATTCAAATATAATAATTCATCCGAGTGAGAATCGAACCCACAATCATTGCGTTCACAATCAGACGATGTCACACACGTATAACCGCTATTTAAAACACGATTTTGAATTTTAAGAAATTATTGACCTAGTTGCATTCTTTCACAAACAACTTGTAATAACTTCAAAGAGATTTCAACGACAAATTTCCACGACAGTAGAACAACAAAACTAGGATTATCAATTCCTAGAATCGACATGAAACGCCTAAGTCTATGACATTTAGTTTTTATCTCCGTTAGCAGCGTCCATTAATTAATCAAAGCATGTCTATTATTTCATGGAAGCTACGCCGATGAATTGTTGCCAGCAACTTTGTTTCTATGGATTTTATGAATTTTGCTTCTATTTCTATATTTCATTAGGTTTTACAGTTTTGACTGTAAAATGTAAAGCCCGTTTTACAGTTAAAAGTTTAAAACGTACGTATTTGAGGCAATTTTATATATTTTTTTTTATGTAATTTGATCTCGATTTTATTTAATATTTTCTATGACTAAGAATCATACCTTAATATCTCTATGTATTTCTTTAAAGTAAAGTTTTTAATAAGTATTCTTAAAATATTGTTATATAAATAAATTTATTATTAAAAAATAATAAATGCAATATTTTTTTTTTTACTGTCGTGTTATAAACACTTGTTTTTAATTTATCATCTAAAAGAACCTCATTTCATACTACTAAGAGGGTCGCAAATTAGATTTGCTCTCACAAAGTGACTTTTATTGCTAATGTATATCGATACCAATCACTTGAACATATATAACTTATAATAGTAGGTGGAAAGAGAGAATTCGAACTCGAACTCGAACTCACGAAGTCAGTACGAGAGAGAGAGAGTAAGAGTTTAAATTACAATATATTTTTTTAATAACTCCTCGTTACAATTATAGTTTTTAAGCTCCATCTTTATAACCGCATAATAGGGTATTTAGAAAGAACCTAGTGTGAAAACACTCCGTTTTACACTTTTCGCTTTTCGTTTAGTGGTAAGCGTCAACGCTGCGGGTTGAACGAAGATGTGAAACTAATTAATTTATGATTGTTCCAAAGAGTGGGATTCGAACTCAAAACCAATCACATATACGCTGTCTCACTGCGCCATGGTAGCCTTAAGAACTAGGATAATTTCTTTTATTTCTAAATACAGCAGTAATAGGCTATAAGTATTAATAAGTTCGCTGAAAAAACACATATTCTCAAATGAACAATACCAACTATATATAAAAAACACAACACGATCTATAACTAGAGTTATAGATTTGTGAAGAATTATAAGTCATTTTACAAATTTCATTAGTATTTATAAATTGCAAAAAATGCAAAATTTTATATTTAAAAACACAAACGGACACACAGATTTCATTCATTAAAAATATAGTAGCAATGAAAACATAAAGTTTCATATATAATTTATTTTTTTCAACTTCACACTTTTTCCCACATAGCTCGTTAGTGGAGAACGTAGTGTCAAGACACTGCGGTCTTCAATTTCCACCAGTATTTGAGACCCACCCACTACCATCAATCATAATAAAATATTAATAGAAGTATATGAAAAAATAAATGGAAACGTACCATTTTTAAGCTGCGATATAAACACAAAAATTACACTTGAAAAAAATCCATTAGAACTTTGTAAAAAATATCGAAATAAAATTACAATACACAAAGTTCGTAGAGTTTTTGTAGAGACGTGCTCTTTCAACGGAAGCACCGGTTGAACTGAAGCTAAAAATGAAACGTAAAGGCGTCTACGCTTTCGAATTCAATGTGAGCTTAATGAGTTACCTTACTTTTTAACAATGAAACTATATTTTTATAGCTTACAAATTTTATAGCTTTAAGCTTTTTCCCGCAAAGCAGAGCTTGAGCTTGAGCGAGAGAGATTAAGCCTTAAGCAATTGCGTGTCACAGGCTATCTATCTGAGTTCACGATGATTGTGTATTCGATTCCTTTCGAAGTATTATTAGTGAATTTAATATAAAATATTTATCTCTCCGACTCTCCACTTGGGATAAAAAATGCTAAAAGCAAAAAGTAAAAAATAATACCGTCTTATTACACTTACACTGGCTGCGCTTTCCAGAGTAATACTAAAAGCTACGTCGGTAATGTATGTACGCTCTCAGTATTTAAAGATATTACACAAAGGCAATACAAACAGTACACAATGACTTGTCAATTAGTCGAGAGAGTGCAGAGATTAGTTTTATAAATAATTAATGGTTTTCGGAAAAGTATGAAAATGTTGCATTTGTATAGTATGCGTTAAATTCATAATAAGAATTTATTTTGTTTTGATTTGAAAACTTATTTTTGCGCGTTGAGTACTATTTGGGTAAACAAAAATCATGGAACTCGCTAAATTGCCACCGAACGCCTAATGTCGAATATAATTTTATGTCAACAGATGTAAAAATCAGATTGATGTGGATAGTTCTAATTTAAACATATAAGTTATAAGTTTTAACTTATAAAATGTGTTTTTTTATATTTTAAATATAAAAAAGAACATTAATCACACACTTGGAATATTTAAAACATTTTAAGAAAGCGTGTTAAAATGTAAACGTAGCGGGATTCGTACCCGCGCCACATGGAAACCGAGCGCTCTGACCGCTTAGCCATGCCATACGTTGAACGTATTCAACAAAAAAATGTTTACATGCAATGCATACATTATCAAATTAAGAGTTAACCTGTTATTATAATGATATCATTATTTAGCTGCACGCTTTATTGATAAGAAGAATATTTCTTTTCATTCATATTTAAATGAGAATTAGCAATAAATCATAATATAACTAAATACTATTCACAATTTCGACAACTATTATTTAATTTCACTACAAGTACTTCGGTTATTCTGGGAACGTGTCACAGACATCTTAGGATGAGAGCAACGAAAGCTTTCCCAAAGTTGTTGATCACAAAGACCTTGTGAGTGACAAAATATCATCTTGACAAGAAAAACTTGGCAAAACTTGCCAAGTGTCTAGTGAATATTTAGTAAATCGTCTTGATAACTTGGTTGGAAGTGTTTAGTTGGAAATAAAAATATGTATGATATTATTTTATCAGCTTCAAGTTTATTATCAGATAACCTAGAAGTCAAGTCACTCCGTTTCATACTTTCCACTCAAATTCGTCATATTGCATGTTGAGTGTCAAAATTCAACGCCGCTTTTGATCTTAGCGAGGAAATGAGAATCATTTTATTATAATCATCTCCCCGAGTGGGAATTGAACACACAAATAACCGCATTCATAATCCATTTCCAAGACTCTGTCCCACTGAACGATTATGGCCGAAAGATACTGATTGGAATATCCTTATGTGATAGAATCTAGACCTGCACAGTCTAGACCTAGATCTTAACCAACCGGTTAAATTAAGTGTTATATTTATTTATCATAATTATACACACTCGCCTCTTTTCTGAAGGTTTTGTTTCATGTGTGGAAGTAATATGACTTGAGTTTGTTGCATTTTAGCTACCACTGTATTCAATCGCCGGCTCTTCTTAGCAAAA
This sequence comes from Podotricha telesiphe, assembly GCA_038994665.1. NCBI lineage: Eukaryota > Metazoa > Arthropoda > Insecta > Lepidoptera > Nymphalidae > Podotricha > Podotricha telesiphe. The sequence goes on from JAOYRR010000179.1 coordinate 29,370, forward strand.
CTGCCTTCCGAGCCGGTAGTGGTGGCTTCATGTTCATTCAACTTTTCAAAAGTACTTGCAAAAGAATATTTTGAAATTGAATTCACTGCAGACACCTTTTGCTAATTACTATATTTATTACTTAGTTTCTATGATTTTTCTTATGAGTGAAGAATTTTAAAAACCAATCAGGTTCAGTCAAGTCTTTGTCTAATAATAATTCAATTGCTTCAATTAAATATTAATTATAAAAAAATAATAAAATTAATAAAATCTTAGAGCTAATAAATAAGCTTTTATAAAATTCTCAAGAGTCAATTATTTTATATCGGACGTTTCCATCAAATTCCATCCTTCGATCAAACTTCGATCTCATTATATATCAATTTGTTATTGTAAAAGAATATTATTTTTGGATATGTAACTTTACAAAAAAAATCTGTCTTTTTACAAAAGTGACTGCATGCAATGCAATAAAGATATAATCATTCCACCGAGTGAGAATCGAACCCACGATCATCGCGTATACAGTTAGACCCTGTCACACTGCACTCAATGGCTAAGAGAAGTAAAGCTTTAATTTTTTCAATTCAATCAAAAAAGTCACAAATTATAACAATTTCATTGTATTACATTTCCTTTGAGCTTTTCATTCATTCTATTTTGAATCTATGACCTCTAGACATGTCCTAGATGCCACTCATTGTGCTACATTAATAATACAAGATTAGTGATTAGTGAATATTCTAAAGAAGAAATAACTTACTTTCCTTCAGTTTCATGCTTTTTCCCGTATAGCCGGGTAGTCAGGGAGGACCTAGTGTCCAGACACTTCGTTCTCCACTTTCCATTTGAAAATATGATATTGTGTATTGAGTGAATTACATCAACGACAATGCATTTTGTCACACCAGTGCGGATAAATAATAATAATTAATATAATCATTTATCTGACCGGGGGTCGAACCTACAACCAATCGTGATTACAAAAGTTTGCTGACTGAGCCACGATGGTCTCATAAATTGATGAAATAACTTCATTAACAAAAAGGATCTCAATTACATCAATTTTAATGAAGTCGTTTAAATATACAAGGAACTGACATATTTAGAAAACGTATAAAAAATTTAACACAACGGGATTTCAAGCCTCTTGAAGTGAGTGTAAAACGGGAGTTAAACATTTTTTTTATTTATACATTTTCTAAAAACCTTTTTCATATCCTAAGTGTGACTCAGTGGGACGGCGTTTGACGGTAAACGCGACCGTTTGTTGGGTCGATTCCCACTCTAAGAAATGATAATTTTAAATTTTAAAAGTGGAGAAAAGAGTGTCTTACGTCTCTAAGTATCCCCATTAACGGTATAAAGCTGAAAAAAAAGTGTATGAATAACACTTAAAAAAAACACATTTGATTTACCTGTCTATTTAATGATTGTCCAATATTTTCAATAAGTAGATTGACTAAAGTCATATGTCGTTCTTAGCAAAAGTTATTTTTGGACAAGTTTTAGGTGCTTGGATACTGAATGTAGAATGATAAATTGGTTTTCCTTTTCTCATGGCTATTCGTGGATGGCCTTCCCCTTTTTAATATAGAGACTGATAGACTTGAATTATTTATATTTTATATTAGTTAGGTAGAAAATGTTATATTAGAGAGAGTAGCTCAGGCAGTGGTGCGTACATTAATGCACACTCAAAAGGCCCCTTAAGGCTTAAAATATCAAAAACCACTTTATGCAATATGTGATGAAAATGCAGAAATTAAGTTTCGTAGGTATATTCCAGTTAGGAAATGTCAGCTAAGAATAAATTTTGGAAGTTAAAGAGGACTGTGGTCTTTTTTTTAAGAATTTCCTGTTTACCGAAACATTAAACATAATTACTTCATAGAGTTTTACATTTTCATTACTACGCGGACAAAGTCGCGGGGAATAGCTAGTGCTTACTATAAAAATAGTTACTTAGAAACACCTCGGCACCGCAAAAGTGTGGAAATGAAATTAAACTTTTACACAGACCATTATATCTAAAACGCGTAGAGCTCTTTAAAGCGAATCGTAAACGACATTTTTGTTCAACTCTTTTCAAGTTATAAATTGGCGTCTCAAGATGGATACCAAACGTCGAAACTTTAGAAAGTGATACTGAGCTTTTTGAATACTTAAAAATGAGGCAGCGAAATTCTGTTTCACATGAAAAGAGAATGAAGTTGCGAAAAGTTATAGAAGTGTTTTATGTAATATTCAAATAATAATTGCGTCCAGGCCACCGTGGCGCAGTGGCACAACGGCTGACTGTTTCACATCTGTAATCACGAATGGTTGTGGGTTTGATTCCCACTCGGAAATGATTATATTTAAAATATTTTCATTTACCTACTCTGTTAAAACTAAGTGCAGCGCTGAGTTCAGTCAGTATACATGCAAAATCTCGATTTCGAACAAAAAACGGGAAAAGTTAATTACATACATAGGAAAGTCCAAGTCCAAGTTTCCAAGAGGCGCGGGTTAACGGTTTCTAAGTATATTTAATAATGAAAATATAAACCACAACCAATGGCGTTTACAATGACACTATCCCACTGAGCCACGACGGCCTCATCTTCCAAGAATTATATTAGAAAGCTTGGTGATGCATCATTCTATTTTGTGGTTTTTCGTATTTATATTAAATATTAATATGTACTTATATCGAATATGTAATATCTTCAAACATTTCTATAACTTTTATAACAAAAAATATTAAAACAAAATAACTTTTAAACATTTTTTTTTGTGTTAATTAAAAAACTAAAAACAAATAATAAGTTGTATTAAGCGTATAAGAATTTCGACGCAGCTGGATGTAGAACGCATGGCTTAGCGGTCAGAGCGCTTGGACGGCCTTCAAAGAGGCCCAGGTTTGAATTCTGCAGCATTCAAATTTGTATACAATTTCTAAAAAAAAGTTGTACAAAATAAATTGTCAGATTCACGCATCTCATGCGTTGAATGAGAAACGGCAGAGATGACTCTTTGTATAAGCACTCATCTCTCCACTATCTAAAACTATATATATATATACATATATCTGTGAATTGAAGAAAACCAATAAATACGCAAAAACGCTAATTCGCATAAAACTCACAATTATCGTCACAAATAGACACTGACGCTAATAAATAATTAATCCTAATCTTATAATTTTTTTTTGCAGTATCACTCTTTTCCCTTCATAGCGGGGTAATCACAGAGTACGTAGTGTCAAGACACTCCGTTTTCCACTTTCCATGAGAAATCGAAACATTACCTTTTGAGAGGCGGAACTCGAGATTTATTAGTGACAATGATACCTTTAAAATAGACTGGAGCGAGCATTTTATTCTCAAGACGTGTTATCACTCATCATTTATAAAATCGTTAATTAGGTAACAACCTTTATTACACACAATCGTGTTTTCACAACTTTTTAAAATTGTAATATAGAACATTTTTGGGCGTTTTATGTATAATTATATTTGTTGAGTTCACTCAAACCTACAACCAATCACGTCAGTCAGACGCTGTACCACTGCGCCACGGTAGCCTCTAGCAAAAATTAATTATAAGCTAATATTTGAACTATTATTAAGAAATGCCTGACGATTTCTATTGTAACATAGAACATTGTAGAGCCAAAACTTGCTTTGAACAGTCAATAAACAATTCACTTGGCGTTTAGTTGAGTTACACCAACCCACGCTAGAACTAACTCTTCAACTGTACAGTTATTTACGAACGCTAGATTAATTTGTTAATACAAATTACAATGAAACAACTTAAGTTGTGTTAAATACTTTTATAAATTTTAAAATCGAACGTGTGTTGAAAAAGCTAGTTGCAAATTAAAGCCTCGTGGATATGATTGTTATTTTTTAAAAAAAGTTTTATTCGAACACTAAGGAAATTGAAAAATGTTGAAAAAATACATAGTTTAGAAAAACGTTTAAAATTTGAACGTAAGATAGAACCCGCACTCCTTGAACGCATGGCTTAGCGGTCAGAGCGTACGAACGGTTTTCAAGAGGGCGCGGGTTCAAATTTTTATACGTTTTCTATAGCAGTATATATATATATATATATATATATATATATATATATATATATATATATATATATATATATAGTCAATATTTTACTATGTGGGTAAAAGCGTGAAATCTGCTTTTTTATTTTAATTTATAACATCTACTTTGTTTTAGATTTAAAAGCCTCATGTAGTTATAAAGACGCGCTTAGACTATAATGCTATGAAATATGACAATAACGTCGGACAGTGAACGATTCAAAGCACGGAAAGTTGCAAATTCCAGCTTTTATCGGAATAAAATATTCGCCACCGTCTTTGCATACCAAAAAGTTTTATGAAAAAAGCCTCCAATGAAACTATATGAATAACGTAATAGATACAGCTATACTTATAGTATTAACGTATATCGATGAGATTTTCTTTATGATTTTTTACTTTCGTTTTTTTTTCAGATCAAAACAATCCTTCCTCCACCTTAAATCAAGACATACATGTTGAGTGGCGGAGCTTAACTGTATATTTTTTATAATATACCGCTCAATTTAATTATTAGAGACTATCGAGGTGCAGTGGGAGTGTAATTATGATTGTTAGTAGGTTCGATTGTCATTCAGTGGAATGATCATTATTTATTTTCATCTTTTCGTTCTGGTGAAGAAGACCAAGCGCGCCGTTTAGTGGCGGACACTCAATGTCTCGAGTTCGGACTTGAAAAGTGGAGAATGGAGTGTTTTGACACTAAGTTCTCTATGACTACCCTGCTATTACGGAAAAAAAGCAAACAAAGGCGTTTTTATTGAAGGTGGGTAGAGTGAACGTATTAATATATATCCAACGATATTATTCAATTGTTTTAAATAGATTGCGCGTTCGTCGTTGCATCCCAGCACTGCAATTCATTTTACTGCTTAAGGTATATTAAGTAAAAAAATAATCTACACTCTTGTATGTACAGTTAACTGCGGCATTTCAATCATGGTTTTAACTTTTTTCTTGTTTAATAAGTTCTTTGATTTTCGCGATTATTACATAAATTTGCACATATAGTATAGTATAGTATATAGGCTATATATAGTAAAGCAAAATCAATTGGCATAGCATTATAATTAAAAGCTTATTAGTATGCAATAGCGTATAGACAATGAAAGCTCTAATCAAAATTCATATTCGGGAAATAGGTTAAATCAAATGTATGTAATTTCGGCAAATAATAGAAATAATACTAATAGTACATTATTTTGATTTATATTAGAATTTTAGTAGTCGGTTTAAAGTCTAATCGGGTAATGTTTGTAACCAATGGAACTGTAGAAAAAGGTGAAGCTGAAAAAGGAAACATATACAACATATGTTTTATATTATCCTCCATAGAAATATCGTATTTGCATATAAATTGCATGTAACCTGTATACATTAGTACCGAAAGTGGAGGGAACGGTGTGAACCGCTTCAAATTAATAAATTTATGATTATTCCACTGAGTGGGAAACGAACCCACAACCAATCGCAATCACAGTCAAACTCTGTCCCACTGTCGCCACGATCTCTTGGATATTATATTATTTATTACTTTGTATTTCATACTATTTATAAAATAGGTAATTCCCAACAACACGTACTAACAAAACTTTCCCATCAATCTTGTCCTATAAATAATGTTAAACTCAGTTTACCTACTCTATATACATAGAGAGAAATTGAGCAAACGTGATTTGCCTCGAATGCTATGCAAAGCTGTGAACTAACAGGTATACGGAGAGGCTAGTAAAATAGCGGGCCTTATAAATATTTAGAAACTTCACTTAGGTGCCTTTTGCTACGCTAAAATGTATGGATATATGAAATCATCGTGTAAAATATTTTTTTACATTTTTTAAAGTGTTATTACCCACACTAAGGAAATTGAAAGAGACATATTTAGAAAACGTATAAAAATTTGAACGCAGCGCGATTTGAACCCGCACCTCTTAAAAACCGTTCAAGCACTCTGACCGCTAAGCCATGCGTTCTCCATCCAGTTACATTCTTAATATGTTTTTATCATGTAAAATATTCGCCTATTTTAATATATTTAAAAGTATTACTTGATGTGACATAAACTTCCTTTAAATTTGACCTATTTATAGTTTTTTTTTTTTCACTAGCTGTGGCCATAACTTTGTCCGCGTTGATTTCTAAAATAAAAGAAGCTTAAGTTACTCCATATTACATCAGCTATCTGCTAGTGAAAGTCAAGTCAAAACTTGGTTCGGTTAAGCCGTTCCAGAGATTAGCTGGAACAAACAGACCGACAGACAGATTGACAGATAAAAATTATAAATAAGTTTTTGGTATATACGCATTTAGTAAGCAGCGGTTTTTTTTTATAATACAAACTGACACTTAAATTTTATTCATTTCTATAAACACTGCCACGCCAAAACTTTTAGGCTACACTTCAGTACACTAGAGTATAAAAAGGCTAAGTTTTCTTTTTTTTTTCATTTATTTAGATTTTTGTTTAGCCATGATATATCACCTTTTTACCTGTTTATTATATATATAAATATTACGTACTGTTTAGAGCTTAGTATTGTTTTGTTAAAAAGACACAAAAAAATATATACAAAATACATATTATATAGTATATACGTCCCCAAATGTAAAAATTTTAATCCGCTAATGTCATACATTTCGGATACGCCATGATTATATTATTTTTTCTATTCTTCGCTTTGGTAAGACGAAGCGCGGCGCTAAGTTCCGCCACTTAACACGCATCGCCTCTTAACACACATTTAAAAAGAAAACTGTTTATCAATAATCGAATTAAAAAAAAATAATGTTTAATATATGACATGTTTAAGGAATCTATTTTTTTATACTTAAGTATTTTAATAGTTTTGAAATGAAACTATTTTTAACCGTATAATATTGCTATTCGAAAATACATTTTAGAACCCGACGTTTCGCACACTTTACAGTAGTCCGTGGTCACAGGTAGACTGAGGTGGCACTCGTCTGTCATTTGATACAATTATTATATTAAACTACTGCCAACGATTTCTTAGTTGCCGCGCGTACTGCCCTGGATTCTTGGAAAATGAGCTGACTGTATCTTGCTCTCTGGTGTGTCCGGATTGAGACTTCAAAGTTTTGAGTATTGGATCCTAGGTGGTATAAAGTTTCCAACCGTCTTCTCTATTGAAATTGGGATGTTTTTGTATTTCAATAGCCTCGCAGATCATCCTTGGGATATATCTGTTTTCCGTAGCGAGAATATGAGGTTTATCAAACCTGATGTAATGGTTGGTTTTATCCGTTGTATGCTCACACACAGCTGACTTCGATAAACGCCCATTCTTAATATCAGAGATGTGTCCCTTCACCCTTATACCGATGCTCCTCTTTGTTTGACCAATGTACGATAAGCCACAGTCACACTGTAAAGTGTTCGAAACGTCGGGTTCTAAAATGTATTTTCGAATACTAATATTATACGCGATTAATCCGGTTAAAAATAGTTTAATTTCAAAATGTGTAATAATCGTGAAAACCAAAAAACTTATTATGTTTTAATCGTGTCAATAAAAGTACATATTTAGAGAAATACATGTACAGCTACAGCAGCAGTACAGCAGCCAATAAAAAAATAACAATTTCCACTGTAAATAGTTGATGTAATTATTTGTATGACATCCAGTTTTGTGCAATATATTTGTACTCTAATATAGTGAGTGTTCCTTGAAGATATAAATCAACAAGTGTTTATATAGGAGTGGCTCTGTGTGAGACGAACGTAATATCATAAATTATATATAATTTTTCACCGTTGAATTATATATTTCATTGTGTACCTAGTACCTGCAGTGAAACCTATTATACTAGCCTTATTAGTCGCATTGCTGTTTGATCGTGTCTAAACGTAACCTATACAAAACTATTCCTCTCATGAAATCGTTTCAATCAATCAAATTGACCATTATAAAATTAATAAATATAGACTGATAAGATAGGTATCCTTAAAAGTTTACAAAATGAGTAGTAAGTACATTTTTGTTTATTGTTTATTTTATTATTTCTAATAGAAAGGCATAAATAAGAAAGTTGTTTAGCCGAATTCAAACACCTGCGATTGTTATACCGCCCTGGCTAAAACAATTTAATACTAATAGAAAACATAACAGACAATGATTATGCAATTTAATATTCGTGTGTTGAAAATGTAATGTTTTGTTTCCACAAAAATAAAAAACTACAAACAAAAACAAGCATACAATAAATTACAAAATAATTTTTACACAAAGTAATGGTATACCACCAAAAAAATAATTTGAAAATGACAGCCAAGTTTAATATCAAGCAGGTGAGTGATTATTCAATTGATTGATATCATTAATTGAGACATAAATGGGTGCCAAGTTCTGCAAAAATACTCAAATTTATTTATAAGAACATTAGACATTTCAATTTCACGTTTATATAATGTTTATTTTTACTATTTAAAAATATAACGCTAAATTTTTATAATTGAATTATTTACACACAACAATTAACTTTGTATAAATTACTTATTTTCGCCAACCAGCCAAATTAACATATGAGTAAGAAAATCTTACAGTATATGTGTATAAAACAGTCACTTGCATATACCATTAAGAATCTAAGCTGATTGTAAGAATTTCTTAAATTATGGAAGAATATGAGACAAGAAACTTAAAATATGAAATATAATAAAAAGCTCATATTAAGAACACGTATAAAAATTTGAACGCAGCGGGATTTGAACCTGCGCCTCTTGAAAACCGTTCAAGCGCTCTGAGCCATGCGTTCTACATCTAGCTACATCGAAATTCTTATACGCTTATTACAACTTATATTTGTTGTTAGCATCTTTGTAGAGAGATTTTTGCAAATTTCTGCTACCCAAAGATTATTCTACGAACAATCGTTTGGCAAGAGAGAATGCTATTTTATTAAATATATATATTTTAACATACATATATAAATATATCTTTTTCAATTTCCTAAGTGTGCGAATAACACTTTATAAAATGTAAAAAAATATATAATAAAAAGCTTTTAACTCATATTTATAAAAAAATACGCAGTAACTATAGCTTATATAATACATAAGAATATCTTAGTTCACATTAAATTAGACACGCCCTAACCGCCATAAAACCTTTAAATTATGAAAGATACAATTATAATTTGTCTACAAGAAGAGTGTTCTTCCCTTCTAGATACATACAGTAACTTCTTTCCGTGTTCCCGCGACCGCATAATTTAGCTTAACCAAATATGGTAAGGTTTAGTTGACGCGGTTGGGGAATAATAAATATTCCATTAGATATTTATAGAAAGAAAATATTATATTTGATATTTATTTAGGCCTTGAGTTTTTTATTTAAATCACATACTTCGGTAATTGAAATTTTTTTTAGAAAACGTATAGGAGAGTAAGTATGCAGAGGAAGACACTGAACTAGTGTCTAACGCCGCGCTTTCCCTTACTAGATCAATCAACTTACTAGATCAATTAACGTAAGCTACTTGTTGCTTGAAACAACATATTGTAGTCAAGTTATTTGCTAGACTCATCTTATTTATTTTAACATTTTTTTAAAGTGTTATTCAGACACTTAGGAAAAAGAAAATATTTGTTAATGCGTATAAATTTTATATGCATTCTAAACTAAAACTTTTTCATTTTATTTATTTTATTATTATTACTCTCTCCATAAGTAATACATTTTAAAAAACTTATTACCATTAATATAAGGCTTAAATATCAAAATCGATAAACGTAATAGACAGAAAGCTTGAAGCCTTAAGGCTTTAAGGCAAGTGGAGATGCGAACTCAATATCGGTACGACTATAAAATGAAAGAGCCAAAAGCCTGCAATTTCCAACGAATTGTACTATACAGTACTACGAGAATCGACTGTTAGGTAACCAAGGGGAAACCAATAAAGTCTAAGATCTATTTTTATGTCCCTATCTCTGATCATTCTGCAATCATTTTTTTTAGAATATATAATTATTCTTTTACCTTCAAATTAAATGCACCAACCGTGGCGCGAGGGGACAGCGTCTGACTGCTAAACGCGATTAGTCGTGGGTTCAATCGCCACTTGGAGTCTTCAATGATTATATTTTAATGATATAACAAGACGAAGCACAGCGTTTGGATGGAAAGCGGAGAACGGAGTGTCTTGACCCTAAGTTTTCCCTGACTACTAAGTTGCTTTTTTGTTTAATTAAACAGCGATATTGTGTAAAACTTCCGTTCTAGTGAAAAATTTTGATAGCAGTAAATTGTTTTTTGCCAGCTTCACGCCTTTTCCCGCATAGCAGGTTAGGCTGAAAAAACTTAGTCACTTCATTCTCCACTTTCTGCCTGAACTCGAGACATTTTATTTTAAATAACTGAAGTAAGACCACGCTCTGTGATTTATAACAAACGTATAGTATACAAAACATTTCTTGAAAACGTATAAAAATACAAATGCAGTGGGATTCGAACCCGCGACTTTTGGAAACCGTCCAAGCGCTCTGACCGCTAAGGCATGCGTTTAAACCCGGTCACGATCCCGTCCCAGTCTCGCTGTATTAAAGGAATTATACATTTTAAATGTTTTTCTTATAGAAAATGATTGTTCTGGAGTCATATAAATATGTTCAGCCTTCAGTCAGTTCAGTCGCTAAACAATAAATTGTATTGTTGGGTTTTAGAACTGAAGCATTATATTATAACTCTGTCTTATAAATAATTAACATCTATATTTTAATACGTCATTGAAAATATTATAAAAGTGACACACACATTGCTAAGGCAACAGGGAGTTTACTCGAGAACGGGTCTACCTGTATAATATAATTTTGATCTTTTGGTCAAATAAACTATTTGTTTTAATTAGCCTATAAAATACAAGAACATAAATGCTTCAATCTAATTATATAGCCCGAGAAGATAAAAGAGACCAAAGCAAAGGGTCAAAGGGTTCTGTTCAACTAAAAATAGAATTTGGAGGCGAAAATACAACTTGAATTACAAACCATTTTACCAAATAAATATTTTAAGGGTACATTTTGTATGGATTTTGTGTTCTCTTAGAGAATAATCTTTCGTTTGTTACATGTTAACACATGTAACTTTTATTTAGAAATATTGGTTATTAACTCCAAAATCATTCTCAATATCAAATTATGTATTTAATTCGAGGCGGAACTCAGCGCCGTGCTTTGTCTACTTACGAGAATTAAATAATTAATGAATAAATTAAATATAATCTTTTCCAAAAAAAGAAAATGCTTGAAACTGAATTTAAAATATTAAGCCGTTTCTCATTCTGTTTATTATACAAGGCATAGAAGAATTCATAAAAAAATCATAATCAAGGCAAAATTTAAAGAGGAGTAAGGCTTTGTAGGAAAATTCTTCTAAGGACAATAAGATCTAAACTAATAGGATAGGCTTTCAAAACCCATAAACTATATCGATAATACATATTTCTACCGCCATTCTGGCTAATGATAAAAAAATCAATCGAAAGAGCTGTTTTTATATGCGTTAGCCTTTTTAAAGTCATATTATATGAGACATGGCATGAATTTTAAGCGATACGATCTTTTATATGAGAGTTAAATAATTTTCTTTAAGGGTAACGAGATCGAGATTATATATCGTTTAAGTTATATATGTGTGTATGTATGTATGTTTGTACAAATTGTGTTTAAGTGTATTTCAATATATATTGTATATAGACATAATTTTTTTCGGTAAAATAAAGATTATTGTTTATAACATTTTTATATTATTATTCAGACACTTAGGAAATTGATAAATATTTTTAGAACCTGCACTTCTTGTAAACCGTCCTAGCACTCTGACCGCTAAGCCATGCGTTCTACATCCGGCTACGTCGAAATTCTTATACGCAAAAGTCATATAAATAAGTAATTTAGAGAGCAAAATTTTTTGAAATTGTAAGAATAAATTTGGTGTTGAAAACCTATATTTTTATCTTAAAGCCTTGTCAGCCGCTTAAAGATATAACAAGTAAACTCAATTGAGCCGCAAATTATGCAAATAGCCTGCGATAACCCGTAACGATAATGTTATTAGTAATTCCTTTTTATTTAAGTACATTTTTATATTTCTAACAACCTACTTCTTTCAGTTAATACAGTTTTTACTTCATACAAATTTCAATAGCTTCAGACCTATAGGGGAAAGAATAATGTTAGAAATGGTTATATTTTTGTATAAGTATAATTGTTACACAGATTTCAATTTATACCCAAATCCAAATACCTAGATCGATAATCCTTAGTTTCCGACAAACTTTAAAATATTATAATAATATATTATTTAAATTTACTTATTATTACTTCGACTCGACTTCTCCCTTTTACCCACACAGCAGGATAATACGAGAGAACTAGTGTCAAGACACTCCATTCTACACTTTCCGCCTAAAATCGAGACATTGCGTCTAGAGGGGCGGAACTCAATGCCGCACTTTGTCTTAGGTACTAGGGCGAAACTTTTAAAATATTTAGATTATAATCTATTATATTAAATCATTCCCATGAGTTCGAATCGAACTCACAATCAACCGCGTTTGCAGTCTCAGTGACACTGCTCCACGATGGCCGCAACAATTATTATTGTTTACATAAAAAGGCTAAATCTTAAATAAAAATAAACTAAATATTTTCTATTACAAAAACAAAAATACAATAAACTAAATCGTCGTTGAACAATAATAAGCAAATAGAAAGAACACGTAATAACAAAAGATGAAAATAAGCGAATAGGGCGGCTATGTTTAGAATTTATTACACGAACTTCGCAATTTGCTGGTATCCGAATGTAGGGTTGACAGGTAACAAAATATATATATATATATATATATATATATATATAAAGTAAAATAACATACTTTTTGTGTTCGTTACAGCTATTACTATTACAGTGTGTTAGTTTAATACATTAATATAAAAACATTAAAAATATTATAAAAGTTTATTCAAAGTTTTCTTATCAGCTACAATACAGCCCTTTAAACATTGAGCCCAGTTATAAATACGCACTTCTTCTATGGAAAAATTCTTCACTGCCGATCGTATGGATTGTTTTAGGGACTCATGGCGTTAAGAGCAAGCCTTTACTACTCCTTAAAACTGATCATAATTATTGCCAACATTATTATATGACCATGATTAAGATCTGGACTACGGACGGTCAGACAGACAGACAGGCCAGAAATTTGGGAGGATCGAGCTTTATGACCCGGCACTGAGTTTTGCTGAAAGGACCATTCTTGGTTATTCAACATGGTGTATTTAAGGGGCCTATCTGCCTTCTCAAGAATGGTTTCTTGATATGCTTGTGCCGATGTTTTGATACCTTTTTCACAAACATATGGCTCAGTCACTCCATCATAGCTAACAACCCACCAATCATTACTGAAGTCGGTAAATGCCCATGTTGTACTCTGTTGACTTATTGAGAAGCTCTTTCAGAGCTTTCAGCTTCAAATCTCAGTTCCAAACTAACACGGATGGATTTGTAAAAATAACGTTTTTATTTAAATCAATGTAGTACAATTTTAGTATTGTCTTGAATTAACTTCTTCTATAATTTAAATGGAATATAAATGTTGCCAAGGTCTAAATTTATTGTTAGAATACATTTTGAAATCTTAATATTATAAATTAGTAGCAAAATATAGTATTTTAAAAAGAAAAAAAAACTAGGTATTTAAACATTTATCACAATTACCAGTAACCAGTATATATATACATAAGCTTTCTAGTTGACGCGTAAAAGTCACTATGCCATAGCAAAGTATAAGCAATTTGTGCTGTCACATTAAGGCTGTTTTAGAAACACTGTATTTTATATTAAAAATATCTAATTTTTTGCTTTTTTAAGTATATTTGTATGTAGCAACCCTGTTGAAGTGTAACGGGAAATAGGAGTTACGGTAATAAGGTCCATTATCATGACAATGACGACAATATTCATATAAAACGATGAATTATTGGACAACTAAAAACGGCAGGCGGCGAGTGCTTTGACAGAGCTATTTACATTTTATATGCTGTTCCGATTTTTTTCAGCTTCAAGCGTTATCCCGCATAACAGACTAGGCAGAGATGACCTATTGTCAACTAAATTCGTCCTTCACTATCCGCCTGAATTGGATAGTATATGTGTGGCGTACAACGGGCTGACCGCATACGTAATACGTCTTAGAGTTCGTGAGGTAACGGACAAGCGCCAAGAGCGTCGCCTAAGATAGTATGGCCACGTTGTGCGCCGACCTGCGAAATATGTCGGAAGAATATGCCTTGATATATCTATACCTGGAGCAAGACCCCCCAGGAACGCCCAAGGACGCCCAAGGAAGCGATGGCTGGATGTCGTGAAGCAGGGTATGTGAGCCAATGGACTAACCACTGAGGATGTCAAAGCTCCTGCAAAGTGGAGGAGATTGAGTAGGAAGGCAGACCCTGGCTAGGCCAGGATTAGTGTCAGGTAGAAGAAGCATCCCAGGCAGAAGATGGCGGAACTCAACGCCGCGTTTTGGCTTATCAAGTCTTTACGCATCTACCTCATCATACCGAGTAGGCTGAACAAAAAAAACAAAAATCAAAATATTCTTTATTCAAATAGGCTGCTACTACAGGAGTTTTCAAATCGTCAATTAACATAAAATGTCAGTATTGTCAGTCCTACCGGAAACTACCACCGGTTTTGAAGGCAGTTAGAGAGAAACTCAACAGTAGCTCTTATCGAATACAATTTTACATTACCTTCATGGTCATCATTCGCCTCCCATTAACATCGACATCAGAATTGTATTCTTGGCCAGAATATGTTTGTAGAATTCTATTAACCATACATATATATACCTTGGGGCATATATTACTTATTCACCTTTTAGGAGGCGAAAACTACAAGTAATCAACTGTTTATACTTCTTGTATTTATACCGTGTCTATCACTGTTTTTATATGATCGTGTATATTTTTGCGGACAAACCAAATATTGAAAAGACATGTTTAGAAAACGTATAAAAATTTGAACGCAGCAGAATTTGAACCTGCGCCTCTTGAAAACCGTTCAAACGCTCTGACCGCACACACAGAATTTTCTGATATATATACATGAGATATCTGCATTTCGACTGGAGTCTATCCTAGTAGTGGGGCAGCGTCTGAATGTAAACGCATTTGATTGTGGGTTCGAATCCCACTAGGGAGAATGAGTACTTGAATACTTATATTTTAATTATTTCTATTTCTCCACTACGATAAGTAATAGCTCGTTGTTGAACTCCGTAAATACAAAATCTCAAATCCGGGCAAAAAGTTGAGAACGGAGTGTTTTGACTCTATACTTGCTAACCTTGCCAGTTGTGCGGGAAAAAGCTTGTAGAAACTATACTCATATTTGTGTATACATATGTATGTCTGTGTATCTTGGATAATTGCATTACACGTTTATTGAGACTAGTACAGTGCATAGTACGAAGTACGCTTAACAAACAAAGTTGTTTTAATTGAATCTCGCTGTGATATTGGAATTTAACTTCGTTTGAACATATTACTGCAGTAATACGTTTTTATTTAGTTAGTAGATATAAAATGAAAACAGTAATCTATCTATCGTCTTCTATACTAAAATTAAGTAGTAAAACAAGCTGTGTATTAAATATATTTTATGAAAAAAATATTAATAAAGAATATCAATTTTTGATATAATTTTTTTTTTATTTCTCTGTCATTTTGTCTACTTGTTAATCTATGTAACAAATGTATGGATTTAAATAAAGCTTTTTTTGTTGTATACCATTTACGAGACATTGTGTGTTGAGTGGCAGAACTCATCGTCGTATTTTAGCTTATCTAACCGGGGAAATTAATATAAGTTTTACATAATAATTCCCTCGAATGGGAATCGAAACCACAACCATCGCATCCCACTGCATTGCGATGGCTTCAAAATACATAGAATACATAGAATACATAGATATACTTCTAATTATCTCTTATCTACAATAGTTTGTAGAAACAAAAGCCCCAAATGCAACCCAATTACTACTTTGCTCTTTGTTCAGTTGAATCCAGTTGAAAGTCGAAGCTTACAGTTAACAAATACAAATTAGAACAGAGGTTCTTAAACTTATTTCATGTACTCCGTCCACTTTGAAAATCCATACTAATACTATAAATGCGAATGTGTGTCTGTCTGTGACGCTTTCACGGCTAAACCACCGGCCCGATTTCGATGGAATTTATAATGAAAATAGCTAAAAATCACCAGGATCCGACGAAGGCTACTTACTTTTCAAAACTCAACCCCTAAATGGTTGAAATAGGGGAACGTTTCACTGATTTCGATAAATTTACTACATGATGATGAAACATAGTTGAAGACGCAAGGACAAGTCTAGTCGATAATATTTTTTACATTTTTAAAGTGTTATTCACACACATAGTATATGAAAATATATTTTTAGAAAAGGTATACAAATTTAGAACGCATGGTTTGTGGTCAAAAAGTAAGAACGCTTGGACGGTTTCCCAGAGGCACAGGTTCGAATCTCACTGCGTTCAAATTTTTATACGTATTCTAAAAATGTTTTCATAAATTATATTTTAGCTGATTACATAGATTTTTTGTTATATGACAGTGTGACAAGATCTGACTAGAAACATGATGGTACTATTCTCACTCGAATTAATTAAATTTAAATTGTTATCATTTCTCAGATCTGGTGACAAGACAAAACGCAGCGTTGAGTACCGCCACCCAACACGCAATGTCTCGGATTCGCGAGTAAAGTGAATAACGGAGTGTCTTGACACTAATTTCTCTTCATCTACCGCGCTATGCAGAAAAAAATATTAAGCAGAAAAAAGTTAAACAGTAATTAAATTTCCATTAATATTTTAAACCTTAAACTCGTACAGGATTAGAAACCGCATCTCATTGAATCCGTCCAAAAGCTTTAGCCAATAAACTATAAGTACGTTTGCTGGCGTCCAATTTCTTAATAGTTATTATATATTATACCTACATCATCCATCTCTTGAACATCAAGTATTATTACATATACTGACGTCATCATTCATTTCATAATAGACTGGCTACCAAACTTTACCAGTATAAATATTTTTGTTAAATTACGAAAAACAACACCGCGCTTTGTTTTGATAGAGTGTGGATATAAAACTAATTTAAAAAATGGAATGTATTGGCACAGCATCTGATAGTGAACGCGATGTTTGTGGGTTCAAATCCTACTACTTTCTTTTGCTCGCTCTGGTAAGAAAATAGGCAGCATTGCGTTCCGTCACTCAGCACGAAATATTTTGAATACGAGTAAAAAGTGGAGAATGCAGTGTTTTGGCACTAGGTTCTTCTACCCCTACTAAGCTAAAGGAAGGGGGGGGGGGTTGTGGATATGGTGCAAGCTACAAATAAAAGCAATGTGAGTTTATATATCAATACTTAGGCAGTTGTACTTGAGTAACTTAGGAATGATAAAAATATAATTCTTTAGATATCCAAATTTAAGTTTTACTTTCTATGACAGTATATTTCTATACTATAGTTATTGGGTTTAGAGAAATATATACTTAATATATTAATAAAATAAAAATATAGTAATAAATGAATGAAACCTAACGTTTTCATTCATTTTATTTCACCTATACTCGTAAAATGGTCCATACATTACTTAATTTAAATCCCTATTAAAAAAAACATCAACTTTCAATTTTGACATGACAGTGGTTATAAATACATTAACATAATTCCGCATCTACATTATTAGTATATATTTATATATATATAAGTATGTATGTATGTATGTATATATATATATGTGTAAGTTTATGAAGTAGATTTTGTATTTTTGTTGTTTATTTCTATTTCTCCTTTATATTATAATTAAACGGTTTCTCATCCACTTCCACTGGTTTATCTGGTAGAGATATCTTCAAGATATAAAGTCGACCTTTGTACTTTTTGAGTCTTTCTCGTATATTCTTTTTTTAAGTACAATAAAGACTAATTCATCAACGCCGAGCGAGCTTTCAGTTAGAAAATGCTATTTTGTGGGGTAAATACAACTAAATAATTTTTAGCTTCCACCCAAAGAAGTTGGATGTTTTTATGGAAGTATGTTTTTCAAATTATAAATATGAGATTTTATTTCTGGGTTACTGATAAATAGTTTGTAAATACCTATTTCAGTAATTTTGAAAATTCTATCCCTAAGGGAGCGAAATAGGGATTTAATACAGAGACTACAGCAGAGTTTAAAACTAGAGTAGTTATTATCGAACTGTATTCAGTGTTATTTGCTTAAGTACCCAATAAAGAACAATTTTTGTGGAATTTTTTTTTATAAGCTCCAATTAAATTTGGGTGTTCCAATCATGGATATAAGAAATTCAGATACAACTCGATTTTTTAGCGATACTGTGTCATAAAACTTGGACGGAACATAATTAGTCTATCTTAACGAATCCCTGTACCTAAAATCGACATTTCTTCCATTTTAAATCAAGGCATTGTTATATTAAGCATAGTTTCGCATTGACTTTGATCAAAGCAAATGATATGGTAGCGAAAGTGAAGAAATACCATGGTTACCCATGACATAAGACATGGTCTATTGTATGCAGGATGTCCTATGTTCAAAATCTTGACATTATATCCCCTAATAGAAATACATAACCCACCTGAGTTAGACAAGGCTGGGAACAGATCAAGACAAAAATCAGAAAACCACGCCAATGTGGAAGACAGTTTACATTTATATGTATATGCTTTAGACGTTAGAATTGACTGTATAGATATTCACCGGTACATTTCTTCAGCGTGACCTTGAGTTCCTTTCAATATATTTTAACAGTGAAAGTGTTACTTCCTTACACCAAGAAAGCACCATACTCAAGTTTATATTTATGAAATTATTTTTCATTGCCATTGACCATGGGAGTGAAGCCGCAGCGCACAACTAGTCTATGCATATAAGCTTCTTCCGTTATAAATTATTTTTTCGCAAATATGAATTAGAATTAAAACTTTTTATTAAGATTTTTTTTTGAAAGTAATAGCAAAAATGTGGTTTTTAAAATTTTTATTATTGAAATGCAACTATTTAACTTCAAATCCTCATTGTGCAAAGAACTGTGACCATTACTTTTTCCGACTCAAAAATATTATTTACAAGTAAATATGCTCCGTGTAATTAATTACATTAGATAACTCCCACACATAAGTTTTATTCACTTAACTTGGAAAAGTTCGAGAAGTTTCTCCAACAATTTGTTCTTACAGCAGAAACTTTGCCCAAGTCTTCATACATTATTAGTAACGACAAATATAATTAACTTGAAAATAAAGGATGTGCCAAGTTTGTAAATTCATTTAAATTTACGTCCTGTGCGAATACAAGACCTGCGGGGCGGAGGAGGGGTTATAATCTTGTTGAGGGTTAGCTCATTTCTCGGAAATTCAGTCACAATAGATCGCTTTACGGGACCTCAGAGTTTATATTGAAACAGTAATGCGCTTATTATTGTCAGGTGAAGACTACCACTCCGTACCAGAGCCGTGTTGTGTAAAGCGTACGTCAGGTCACACTTGACGTACGCTCTCGTTAGCCAACCTCAAAGGAAGAAACTCCAGGTGGTTAATGTCGCCCTTCGATGCGTCCGATAGGCTCCTCGTCGCCATTATCATCCATCGTACCACGATCATCGCGAGAGATCTCCGCATCGAGAGCCTAGAACAATTTCCAGTCTGAATAGCCTCTGAGAGAGAATACCCAGTCTGTATTGAACGGTGCTTATTTTGTGTTGAATACGGTTTACACGACTTGAAACAGTGTCCAAGATATATTTCTTGCTCCTTTGATAACGAAATGGTGGTTAAATAAGTTCAAAGAGACCGGATCGCCATTAAATGGGAACAAACTAGAGGCCCACAGACTTCTCGCAGCGAAGAGTATGTAAAGAAAGTTACTGCTTCAGTTCAACGCCATCCCGACTTAGCGTTATGCAAACGTTCGGCTGAATTAGAATTGTCCCGCACTTCTTTACGCTGTTTTATGAAATTAGATTTAAAATGACATCCATATATAATCAAAATAGTGTAGAAATTAAAACCTCATGTTATATCAGTTTAGTAATTGCGAAAATAGTTTAGTAATAGCTTTCTAACGGAGCTCATTTCCGCCTCAACGGACATATTAACAAACAAAATTGTAGGTATTGGTGTAGCGAGAAGCTAAACACGATGTGCAGTGGCATCTACAGTTACTGTATGGGCTGCATTTTCAGCAAAATTCAGCAAAAGGAGTCATAGGCCCGTCCTTTTTGAAAGATTCTCGTGGTCGAACGACCAGTTATTTCTGCTGAGAATGTGAAAATTTTAGAGGAGTTCTTAGCATCACAATTATTAAAATTTGTTGGCTACAATCGTGACACTTGGTTCCAGCAAGATGGAGCCACCATCTAAAGACTCAGCCGGTGGTCAAAGAAATGTTGAGGTGACATCACATGGCCCAGGACTCCAGATTTCACCCCAGCGGTCTTATTTTATGGGGTTATTTAAAAAACCGTGTTAACATCAATGAACCAAAAATACAGTCCAATCTACGTAAAACAACCTAACACACGTCCAACCAACATTTCATAATACAAATGAAAACAAACAAACACAAGGGTATCGAAAGAAAAAAACCAACATCCATTTCAATTTCCACTTTATTTCCACAAGATGAAGTACATCAACAAATGTCTTAATAATTACATTAACGAAGGTCTAGTGCAGCTAGAAACAGCTGCATATTTACAATTTAAGCTCTTTGGCCTGTACAAAGGAATAAACACGACAAAAAAAAACATTTAAAAAATAAACTAGCAAATCAATCAATCATCCATTAATGTTACAAAACAAACAAAATTAAAATATTAATAAAATTTCAACAAATATAGCGTGAAAGCATAAAAATAGCGTGTGCAATTGACGGTACTTATATATTATTAGAAATAAAAACCGACCAAACAAAACAGTTATACTAATATAAAGGGACAACATTTGAACGATCTAACAACTAAATGCACGTTGAAACTATTCGCATTATACGTACGAAGTTTATCCTAACGCCGTTATAGACCGAGGGGCGGCCCTCGGACTATAGCGGGGCGTTGTCGTACGGCTCAGAACAAAGTTTGTTTATATATATACATAGTAGTTCATTTGGGTAGTAGATACTTTATTTGATATATAATTACAATTATATGTCCAATCTATTACATTGAAAAAAAAAAAGAAAACTGAGTAAGTTTTCACAAAATTCTGTCAGACAACATATATAATACTTGTTTATCATAAGGATAAAAATACGTACTTACATATATTACTAACTGTTACCCGCGACTGTGTCCGCGTAGTAATGATGGTGTCTCTCCTAGAATTGTCATATACAAAATGGTTAAAACCTCACATAAATTTGCGAGAGCTCTTATTTCTGCCCTGTCGCAAAATCCGTTCCTACCGGACGTGCAGTAACCATAAACTACCTCCCTGACATTCATATTTGTACGTCAAGCTGTTTACGATATTTCGAAATGTTGGACCTCTCGCTTATATATATATATATATTGTTAAGCAGAGGGCACTCAATGTCTACATACATATAGAAAAAACTTTGTTCTAACTTCGACACAGCATAAACTAGATAGAGCAGGCACAGAAGGGTTCAGTACATTTGGCTTATTACGGAAAATCTTAGGAATATCACCACATCCACTATAATCCCTTGGGTTTCATAGACAATATTCATTTCAAATATTCGATAATGGAATGTTCATAACTTTATTACACATGTGTAATGTGTATGAACAAAATAGAGCAGTGCTTAAAAATGTACACAAAATGTGTATAATAAAAATTCTAGAATGCCAGTTGTGATTTTATAATATATTACATTGTTCTAAAGAAAATACGGTAATGATGTTAATGCCCACAACGAAGTGGTAAAGCAAATTAATTCCATATAAAAAAAAATGCTGTGCGAGTTCGAATCCAGATTGGAATACATTTGGGTACGCGCAATTATTCATGTATGGAATTGACGAGTTTTACAAAAAAAGAAGCTTTAAGCTTAAGAAAAGCTTAAGAATTCAAACTTAGTATTTTGTAAACTGACAATACTGACATTTCTACACTTTTATTATGTACTGATACGTAAAATAAAAATAATTAATACAGAATTAAAAGCAATGATTTAATATTTGTGCAGCAAAACTCTATTTTGGCATACATAGTTATAATTTAAGGTTAATAACCTTGAGTAAATAAAAATATATATTTACAGATATTTATACAGAGAATTATACATGACAAACGATATCAAATAAATACGTAATAACTAATAATAAAATAGACCAATCGAAATATATAAATACGTTGATTTAAAAGAAATGGACATACATATAAAAAAGGCACCCAAGGGAATAAAGGTAAAAGCGACAATAATAATTATTTCTAACAATTACACTAATTTATCCTACGATTAGCGTTGAGCTGAGATCTTGTATACTAGTTCAATAATTTACTTTATTACTAATAAAATTTATCTATAGCTACGTAATCGATATTCTATCGAATTGAGAATCGAGCTCTTTGGAAATGTACGAGTAAAATAGAGAAAAATCGATGTCTATATAATTTGCAATGATTTTAATAATTCAATACTTGCTACGATTACAATTGCGATAGAAAATCGATTAAAAATATCGACAAATTCGTAGTACTAAGTAACAACTTAGACATTGTGATGCGTTTATTGAAATTTATTGAATATTAGAAATTGTGATACAAATGTGATTTTAAGTTATTTTAAATTCAAAGATTCACATATTACATGTTTAAACAATTAAACATGGATAATAATGACGTATTACTATATAAAAATCGATTAGAAGAATCGACGAAAACACATCACTAGTGATTACATTGTTTGTGCAAATATTTGTTAGAAGAGATGGCTCTATTA
The DNA here is from genome assembly GCA_038994665.1 of Podotricha telesiphe. Taxonomy (NCBI): domain Eukaryota; kingdom Metazoa; phylum Arthropoda; class Insecta; order Lepidoptera; family Nymphalidae; genus Podotricha; species Podotricha telesiphe. The sequence goes on from JAOYRR010000179.1 coordinate 52,483, forward strand.
ATAAATTAAGAATCTTCTAACAAAAACTTAATGTCTGCCATTTTCATATTAAGACAGATACAGCCTTTAATATAGTGGCTAGAAATATATATATACAATAGACTAAATATGTTCAATAGTTATTGAGATATAAACAGACAGACAAACATACAATGTTACTGGGATCGTCTACTTAAACAATATTTTCCTAAAAAATTTACAAATATAAAAAATCCCATTTCAAAATACAATTCAAAATACATTCACACTGGACAAAAAAACTTGGATCCGCCATCAAATATTAAATCTTAATTAAAAATAATATGAATTCATATATTATTTCTTTAATTTTTTGTTAAATTCGAACTTAGAAAAACAAATCATTAAAAAAATCTTAAATATTTTCATAAGCACCAAAATGTATGTTTAAAAAATTAGCACTAAACGAAAACAGCACCTAGGTACTATTTCAAAAATATTTATAATTTTAGTCTGTGCCAAAAAAAATGCCTTAATTAAATTGATTACGACATATTATGTAAAACATTAAATATAATGAAAATTTAATGTCACAGACTAATAATACAAAATAAATGTACATATTATTAAATTTCGAATATTTTTTTTACAATTTAAAATCAAAATTACAATTTAAATAGACATTAAATATTAATACTCAGCGTGACAAGTGTCATGTTTAAAACTACAAACGTCAATGTCAAAATGTCATATACTCACATTTGAAATTAGAATCCGAGCACAGTTAAAAAATAAATAATGCATACAGCAATATGTATTACAACATTCAGCCTAGTGAAATACGACGCTACATATAAATCGGTGAATCTGGTAACCACGTATTAATAATAATAATATAATATTAAAAATCATTATTTTATAAAAAAAAACCTATACTTTACACAAATAATGATTCTGCGCTCTGTGCTTAAATATAAAAAAAACGTTAAAAATAAAAACAATACAAATACAAACAATCATATATACATACATAATTAAACGATACTCCCGCATTTACCGTTGGTCAATGACAAATTGGGTCCCAAGGGCCTGCCTAGCGTCTGACTGAAAGATTCGAACCCGTTATTCATATACTGATTATTCTGCAAGCCAATCAATATTTCCACGAGCGCATTCGACGCACTCTGAGCGTTTAACAGTTCAAATATGATACAATTGCATTCTGGATCCGGTATCTTCGAGACCCCGGAGCCGGCGGACACCCCGGAGGAGGTGGAGCTGGTGGAGCCAGTGGAGGAGGCTGCGCAGGAGTTGGGGGGGTTCGGGTGCAGGGGGCACAGGATCTGCAGGTTCTTGGGGTACTGTGTGGGGATGCCGGAGAGGTGGTTGGCGGCGGCGCGCGCGTAGAATACGCACGTGTGGCCGTCCGCGTCCGGGAAGTTGGGGTTGCCGTTGTGCTGTGGAGCAAAGTTACGTAGCTATAATATAAAGAAAATGTTAGTTTCTCAGTGTTGATACGTTTTAAATACAACTTTACTTTTTTTGAAAATTTATATGTACCAAGATATACACGATTAATTGAGTAAACTAAGTCTCTCAATATGTTAAAACATAAAAGGAGTTTATGTTTTAACATATTGTTCGGTAAGTGAAGGGGGAATTTAATTAAATAAAATTTAAAAATAAAGTTTAATAAAAATATATTATATAGTTTTATTATTTAATTTCTTTTAGAAAAACAATAAGATTTTAACATTCTAGTCACCTGCAATTGCACAATTAAATACTTTTCTCACTGCAACAACATCAAGGACACAAATTTTTTAACCCAATTTCCCACTTTCATGCACACACACAATGCACACACACACACACACACACATTATAATAAAAGGAGTTACCCAACATAGAGCCATAATGCCAGGTGGCTTTTCTGGCAGTGAGGTGAGAGCGCAATGCCAAGTGTCAGGTGGGGCAAGGCGGGGCGGCGCGGCCGTAGTGGGGCTAGTGCGCCCACGGCGCTGCGCGGCGTCGTGCGAACGCGCGTCGCCGCCCAGGCTGAGCGGCCCGAGGGGCGAGGGCGGGGGCGGCGGCGCGGGGGCGGGGGCGGGGGCGGGCGCCTCGCTCGACAGGAACGTGAGTGGCGCTCGTATTTGTGGCGGATCCAGCTGGAATGAATCAATGGGTAATCATTTAGTATTGGTGTGGGGTATGCTATGTGGGAAAAAGAGAATATTTAAACTGAGTCAATACAGTTATGTTCGAATCCGAGACATAAAATATATATTATTATTAAAACACCAACATAACAAAGACAATATTGACTAATCTATCACACTTCCATTACTTCTTTGACTTAAGATATTAATATATAACAGGCATGTTATATTTTGGATGTGATTCGCCTTAAAAAATGAACGCAACGTACTGCTCCTTCTCCTCCCTGGTGGACGCGGCTTCCGGCTTGACATGACCTCGCAAATCCGCCTCCCATATGGAGTTGGCCAAAGCATTTCCCATAGTCACCATCACACTGACGTGACCCAAGCTGAAATAAAAAAAAAATAAGTTAAAATTTTTAATAAATTTAAATTGTGCAATTCTACCAATGTTAATAGTTTAAAATATTATTTCCAAACTTTGAATAAGCAAAAGTAAATTTAAAAAAAAACACACGTAGCGGGAATCGAACCCGAGCCTCTTATTCAACTGAAGCTGCTAAGACGTGGAGATATTTTCCTATAAAAATTGAAGAAATCAGTCATTAATAATAAAATTAGTTTAATATATAAGCTAATTTTTTATTTCTATTTTATTTCATACTGCGTTCCGTGAGTTCCATCACTCAACACAAAACATCTCGATTTCGGCCAGAGAGTGGAGAATAGAATGTAGTGACACCAGCTGAAAGAATAAATAATAACTGAAGCAACACTCACGGCCACTCATCCAAGTCCAGGGACCTCACCCTGGATATATGAGAACCTAGATTCCTGTGTATTCCAGAACATTCGATACAAATTAAAACGCCTAGATTTAAGCTCGCCCAATCGGGATCTGAAATAAAAAAGGAAATAGAAGTATAATACTGAGATAATGTGTATAAAAACTGTGTAACTAATAAAAACTGAAAGCCACTCTTATTATTAATAAAACTAATTCTGACCATCGTGGCGCAGTGTGACAGCGTCCGACTGTATACACGATGGTTGTGGGTTCGATTCCACACTCGGGGAAATAAGTATAATCAAATTATTTAAATTTTTCTGCTCTGGTGACAAGACAAAGCGCCTCCGCCTCCAAATGTCTCCGATTCGGAGGAACTACGGAGAGCGGAGTGTCTCGACAGCGTGATGATTAAAAAAAATATTATTATTATTTAAATGCAATTCACTTTGATAATAAATAATTTTATATCAATATGCCAGTGGCGCAGTGGTGATTGGCTGTCGGTTCGATCCCACTCGGTGGATAAAGAGATGAGAGCAATGCGTACCGGAAGCTCCACAGTCGCAGCACTTGCCGTTTCCCTTCACCCGGCGGATGTAGTTGGTAGCGCGCACGTCGCCCGTGGAGTTGGCGCCCGTAGGGGCGGGCTGTCGGGACGTCTGCAACGTTGCAAGGGAATTCACACACGTCGTCACACCTTTGGATGGACATGAAGGCCGTCAACATTCGAACTCCACTCACCCGTCCCTGCAGCGAGGCCAGTATCTGCGCCTCCACGGCCGCCACCCAGGCGTCGCGCTCGGCCGCCGCCGCGCCGCCGCCCGCCGCGCCGCCCCCCGCGCCGCCCCCCGGGGCCGCCTCCCAGCGCCAGCGCTTGCCGTCCAGGCTCACTATCGTGAACTCGCACGAGTTCGCGGCGTCCGCGTCTGCGGGCAAGAGACCGTTATAGACGTACAGTATATAATATGTACAGAGAAGCTAATGCTAAAGCGGTCCCAAAAACAAGGCCCACTCACCGTCTTCTCCGTCCTTCTTCACGCCGCTGCTCTTCATCCGCCTGTGCCTCTTCTTCACGTGCGGGGTGTCCTTGTCCGTGCCGTTGGTACACACGTCTACGTCAGACGCTAGCGACTGTCGACTTGTCGCTGGCTCCTTCATCGTGTCGAACGCCGACATTAGCGCTTTGTCGGTAACGCGCGTTGGTTTGTAGCCTGTAGGAAAAGGGATTCGTTGACAACAGGTTTCCGAAAATTGCGAGGCAAGTGTTAAGGCACTCCATTCTCTATATTGCGACCATTTTTACTTAGAATAAATATATATTGAATTTTATATTACCAAAATGGGAAAGAAAACGTATAAAATTTTAAACGGACCGGGATTCGAAACCGCGCTCTGACTGCTAAGCCGTGCGTTCTAAGACATTTATTAAACCCTCCAATACCCACATATAATATAACACAGATAATCGTAACACCGAGTGAAAGTCGAACCCACAATCATCGAGCTTACAAGTCATTCGCTCCCACGTTGGTCTCAATCATAATTTTATATCAATATTAAAAAACATATTTAGAATACGTATAAAAATTTGAACGCAAGAAGCCTCTCGGGACACCGTCCAAGTGTCCCAGTTTCCTAAGTGTGTAAATTAACACTTTAAAAATGTTAAAATTATCAATCTTATTTTTTCTTGCAGCTTCACGCTTAATCCCGCATAGCAGGTTTGGCAAATGGAATGGAGACATTGCGTGTGTGGAGGCGGTACTCAGAGACGTGTTTTGTCTGAAAAATTATTTTTTCTCTTAATTATTTAAATAATAAAAGCCAACTCACCTAACGACAGGCCTCCAATACTATCATGTATATCCATACTCGTATACCCATTGTACCCTGGCACTGTAGTTATTATGGACTTTGAGCCTCTGGGCTTTTGTCCTGGAACTTTCACTGTTACGTATTGTAAAGAAATCTCTTTGCCGTTTACATCTTCCATATAATCCTGGATATAAATTAAAGAAAACTTGTATTAAGCGGAAATCGAACCTCCGACTAATGCCTTAATATATCTAACCTTATAATAAAAATGTGACTGATCGCTGTCTGTACATAGAAAATATGTGAACAAAACATTATTGGGGGCATTTATCAATGTAATAGAATCCAAAACAATGATTTTTAATTTTCTTTTCTGTTTGTCTGTTTGTTTGTTTATCCGTTTCTCCGCGCGTTCGTGCACGCTAATCCCAGAAAGTTTCCCAGTTTTCACTATTATATTTTAGTAAACTTCCCGTAACATTTATGTTTATTTTATTTCGATCGGTCATACATAAAAAAACTACAACCATTTCAATTATAAATATAAGCAAAGTCTGCGATTTAATTTAATTTATATAAAAATTTAATTTAATTTATATAAAAATTTACTCAGGGAATTCAATCCACAACCACCGACCATTTACAGTCAAAGACGATGCCGCAACTGCAACTGTGCCGCATCGGCGTCAAGATTATTAGTTTTACACTTTTTCCGCATATCAGGGTACGCGGAGAGAGCAAAGTGTCGAAACACTCCGTTCCTTGCTCTCTGTCCGTATTCAAGGAATTGCATGTTAAGCAGCACTTCGTCTCACCAATCGGGAAAATGACCGTAACTAAACTACAATTATTACTCTTGAATCTACAAAATTAAGGAGTATCACAGACCGCCAAGGCCTAAAATAAGCAAACCACTTACATGTAAACTAGGATGATATGTCAATCTGCCATCATCGCATAGCGTTACATACTTTTTCTTCCACTCTTTATTCAGCGCTTTGCTGCTTTTCTTGTACAAATATCCTTGTTTCAACGGTATCGCCCTCCCGGAACCTAATTCACCATTTTTCAACCTATCGTCCCCCTTTTTCGAGGGCGTAAACAAATTGGATCTCCGTCTCGACTTCCTGGATGTAGTCGGCGTGGAGGACGGTGTGGGCAGGTCCTTGACATCCTTGGACAGATTGTCTAAGCAGTGTGCTGTGAATTTGACGTTGTTGTTCTCCGTTGCTATGGAGACCAGGCCTGATGACGAACCGTGGGAACCCAGGGAGTTCCCCCATCTGGAGGAGGTGTCTGAACCGTTTGTACTGTGTATTTCGACCACGTGGGTTGATGATATGCCACTGCTATTTGAAGAGGCGTCGAATGATGAAGCGCCTCGGTGGAGGTGGTGGGACGATGCGGAAAGCGTGTGATGGCCTCGGGGTAACGAGTCCTGGAAATGCACAGAGAAAAGGATAATGTATTAAGATCTTTTGATTGTCATTTATTGAAGGTGTGTATATACAAGTATATATGATATCCTTTAAGTAAATTTAATTCCCATTAAAAAATACTATATATTTTTGAAGTATACTTTTATCGTGTAGAATATCTAAAGCGATTACTTTTACAATTACTTATATATAAAATTAATGAATTTACTATTCAAATAAAAATTAACGATGTTTGTAATAACTACTTACATATACAAAAACTTATAACTTTCAAAAATTTTAATAAGCCCTTATGTAATAACAGTTAGCTATGAATATATATATACAAGAATAAAAAGATAAAATAAATGATAATCAAACAAAAAGTACAAAGGTGGACTTATCTATACCAGTCAAACCGTGGAAGTTTCTTGCCACCAGAGCGGATAAATTAAAATAATTGCAATATAATCATTAATCTGAGTACGTGGAAATGGAACCCACAACCGTCGCATATACAGACTGCGTCAAGACGACTTCAAAATACCCACTTATTATAATAACAATATAATATATTGAATTCTTAATATAATAATAATATAATATATTCCATTATTATTATAATTGAAATATAATCTAATAATTATTATTCAAATTTCTTACAGGAACATTCATGGAGATCTATATTTTAAGAAATTTGGATTTACGAAACCTGAGTAAGCTAAAGAGACGAGATTAACACTTTTACTTGGTTATCAATATTATCATGACCTAATGCAGATAACTTGAATGTACGATAAACAAAATACTTGGCAAGTGTATTGAAAATACATATATTTTGAACATTTAATTCTTGTTTCTGTTTGTCTGTGCGTTCGTGCACGCTAATTTAAGTAATGGCTAAAGCGATTTAAATTAAGTATTAACGCTTCCGAAGCTTCCGTTAATATTTTGTGTGTATTTCATGTCAATCAGATGGTTCATAAATGAAAAAGTTACAACAATTTAAATAATAAATTACGTTAAAGTTTCAGATTTAAGTGGGAACGCGGGCGGGTGACAAAACGAAATACTTATAGTCGTTTAGTTTACGCAGGCCAAGACGCGGGCGGGGATATATATATACTATTACCAGACTACAATCGCTATTGGTTGTGGGTTTGATTCCCATTCGGAAGAATGATTATATTAAAATTATTTTCATATCTCCCCTCTGGTCTGGTGGAATTTTACCAATCAACATGCAATATCTCGAATGCAGTTAGGTAGTGGTGATCAGTGTCTTGACACTAAGGTCTCTCTGACTACCCTGCTATGCGGTAAAAGGCGTGAAAATATAAGAAGGGTTACTAATAATAATCAAATATAATGTTTCATAAACAGTGATTTTACTCAAAGAACACTTAATCTTCCACTATCTATACAAAAATACAAAATGCAATGCCGTTCACACTGTATATGTAATACAATACATATATTACGCAATTATTCAAAACTGAAACCATAATGTGTAAACTGTGGTATATTCCAGTTTCAGGTTCAGGTTCTTTTAGTATATAATTGTACTATTAAAATAAAATGAATTTAGTTAATGCAATTTCTATTTTCTAAGGCATAGAATGTTAATTGATATATAAAGTAACAAATTAAAAAAAATAAAATTCTAGAAACACTTTTATCTACTGTAATTAATCAATTATGAATACTATCTACTAACAAATCAAGTACACACAAACATGTTTGCAAAATAAGACCTATATTATAAGATAATAAAATAATAAATTAAGTTGACGTATTTACATTGGTTTTTAAGCTGTGTATGAGTAATTAAAGTTAACACATATTGTACAGCTTTGTTTTTCTCCCACATAGCAGGGTTGTCAGAGAGAACCTAGTGCCAAGACACCGTTCTCATACTTTCTGCCCATATTCAAGTCTTTATGTGTTGAGTGGTAGAACTCATCACCACACTATCTTATTTCACCAGAGCAGACAATAGAAAATAATTTAATTATGATCATTGCAGAGTCGGAATCGGAATCAAACATATTAACAAATTGCATATACTGTGTAACAATGGTCTCAATATTAATACATATTAACATATTATGTATATATAAATTTATATTGTATATTTATTTAGTTCATAATAACATTCATTTATTATTTTGAAATTCATTAGCTTAATTAACAGAATGGTTAAGGTTTCTTAATTCAAAGTTGTTCTATATTAAGCTCAATTCAGGAAAATACATTATATATACATATATATATATATATATATATATATATATATATATATATATATATATATATATATATATATATATATATATATATATATATATATATGCTCTTTCTCTCTGCTGCGCATATATATATATATATATACATATATCTATTTATTATTTATTCTGAATTTAGATGGTTAATTCATGTACTGTTAATAATATATTTAAAAATGTAATACAATTGTTTATTAGTTCATATACATATCTCTATCTAGTTAAGTAATATTTTTCTAAAAGCATAATAGGCTTTTTAACATTCCATTAAATTAACCTTTTATATCAAGAATAATGTTCATTCAAAACAAAACATTGTGCTTGGAAAAGTTATTTAAGAAGAAACAAGTGATATGGCCAATTTTACTCTAATATATATATATATATGTTTATGACTAATAAAGTTCATAAATATATTAAAAAACTAATAATAACACTAGACACAAACCGTATATCCGCAATAGAAAATATATGTAAGAAACTTTATAATTATCGTACGATTACAAAATAATCGATAGATTCGCGGACGAGGATCAAGCACGAACACCTAAATCTAGACACGAGATGCAATGGAGCGCAACATTTACTTATAAATCGAATACGTCACTTCATATATTCTTACCTTATATAGAAACGTGGAATGGTTGTGACTTGGCGAATTCAATAGAGGTTGAGGAGTTACCGGCCTGGATCCACCGGAGAGGCATTGGGAGGACGCCGACAGCCTTGTCCCGACTATCTTTTGGCAAGCTGTAAAATAACACCATATATCACTTCACGAGTCGATAACACGCAATAGAACAATTAACACAAATTCAATTCAATTCAATACGAAAACACGACATATCACAACGGTAACAAACATTCAAATTTTGCCGATTTATGTCTGTCGCGTTCTTCTGCTCTTTGTATATTGTAGCACGAGCTCCGTCGCCTCAAACTGGATATGGGCGACATGTTAGATTTGAAAATAATCGTTTTATCCATAACGCCATTCGAAATGTATTAGATATAATTACAAATCACACGCGAAATACACAAATATTATGTCAAAAGAATGTAAACAATGCGGAACGAACGATTGTGAACGATCGGAACGACTGCACGGCTCGACGCCGGTGTTGCCACTGCTCGTAGATGGCATCTCCCCACGCAAATACATCTGGCAGTATGGCACTAAAGTCGTCGTCACGCTTAGTACAAACAAACCGTAAAAAAAGAAGACTTATTATGTAATGGAGACCGTTTATGTAGAATGTATACATTAGTTAGTAAATCAATTCATCGGTCTCGATGTATTTTCTATTCATATTAGTGGAAACTTTCTAATACAGTTTTTAAAGAAAAAATAAATAAATAATTGTTTATGTTGCATATTGAAGTATAAATTAAAATTTATTACTATTAAAAAAATTACATAAAGAATATATTTCGTAAACTTATTAACATTTAAACACAGTTAGTTTTGATTTAAATATGAATTAATTGACACAAACCCACCATCTTTAATCTACATTTGTGATGGTAACTTGGTAAAATTATAAAATATTTATTGTACCAACCATCTTGAAATACTCTTTCCACGTTCAAGCCGTAAGTCGCACACGTTTCGTAGTAAGAACACCTCCGCAGTTCATTCGTTAGTTTACGAGCGCGGTGGTCGTCCACAACACGCGGGCTGCTTTCACTTATGGCATCTGGAAGAGCAAGCGATCGTTAAATAGGAAACAGTAATACTCATTAGAAACACTCGGCAGAATTTCAATATGTAAATTTGACAACGTGTCTAATTATAATTTATATAATCACACGAGTATTGGGGCAATGCAATCAAACGGTTGCGAACTTTCACTTTTAGGTCAGAGTCATTCGAGGAACTAGTTTAATAATTATTATGGGACCTTCAACTATCTTAACATTTTTTAAAGAGTTAATCGCACACTTAGGAAATTGAAAAAGACATATTTAGAAAACGTATAAAAATTTGAATGCGTTCACGCATGGCTTAGCGGTCAGAGCGCTTAAACGGTTTTCAAGAGGCGCGGGTTCATATCCCGCTGCGTTCAAATTTTTATACGATTTCTAAATATATCTTAACATATTATATTCACCTTGGGTCCCAACTAATATGATCGGAATTTCGGCGGAATTCCTGTAGTGAGACATTTTGTTGAAGTAGTTCGACACGGTTTTATAGCTGATCTCGTTTTCGAGACTGAACACGAAGATTACAGCATCCACCCAGGCCGTGAACTGTAAGAAACAAAAAAAAAATTTATTATACAATTATTTTCATATAAATAGCTAAATAATAAATTAATATATACTTTAAAGCATAGGAAAAATAGTACGATTACTTATGTATGAAGAAAAATACCGCATCCTCGCTTTATAGCCATAATAATTATAAAGGGTGATTCAGTGATATAAGGGTTATGAAATTATCATATAGATTTTACATATTCAAATATAATAACGATGAAAACGTTTTAATAAAATTATTGTAGGTAACAAAAATATGCAAAGCTAATATAATTTAGGTAAATTGAGTAGTATAGTAGTATAAAAAAGTTGATCTGCGTAGGCAAGAGCCGACAATGTTATGAATAACTCAGTTTCCACTTCAAAGAAGATATGTGCGTAGGAGGGTGTCACCCCATTCCTCTTGAATAGCATTCGACGATACAAGTCGAGTCGTCCAGAGTGCATAGTTTTGATGAGTTAGCAGAATAGAGAAAATCTCTTTGCTTAAGCGCTTTTATGAATAACACCAAATAATAAACCTAATGCAGGGTGTGAACATTTGAATAAAGCACGTTTGAAAATAACGATTCAAATTAAAGCTTACGAAAGCCAATACAATATACGATTAAATTAAAATATATTTACGCGACTTAAATTGCGACATTATTATAAATCTAACGTATTACTTTTTTTTAGTACATGTACTCAGACTCAGACATAACTTAAAACCTTAACAGCTAACAACAACATTTTTTTCTAGAAATTCAACGAAATTAATAAAGCATTTTAAGATTATTTTCCAATTTTCTTATAACATTACAATATCGACCCTCAAAATATGCCTAGATATAGTATTTTATAATTAAAATCTAATTAAATACTTAACAAGCATTACCGAAATAAAATTCATAAATTTTCATTAGAGAACAATTTGCATTATTGAACACCAATATGTATTTGAAATAATAAAGTTAATCTTACCAATCCATTACTGAGTTATCTGTTTTCCGATAACGACAAAAACACTTTTTCACTTTCCAATACGCATATGTGCATGAATACCGTCACGAGATATAATTATATAAAAAAACTAAAATAAAAATAGTCAAGACTAGATTGGAAACACGTTGCGGCCAGGGCGAAATACTGGAGTCGACTGGGCGGGCGGGCGGATTGGAATCTAGCGAAGCCTTCATTTGAGGCTTTCTCGCTTCCACTCCCAAACAAAGCGCTTCAGAAAGGGAAGGCCAACCAGAATGCATCGCTCCTGAACCTTGCAATACGCTATACAATACACACATATGTATTGGCTGATAATAGGCTATAGCTTAGCAAGTGAGTTTAATAAAAGTGAAAACTAATTTTGGTTGTATGCTGATCGATAAATATTCAGATTACTTTGACTTGATATGATCCCTATCATTATATACAGTGAATCAATCAAATATTATAATAGGTTTGTTTAATTTTCTAAATCGCATATCGTTTGATTGTTCGTGACTTTTAGAACTTAGTAGGTTAAAAACTAGAATCTTATTATATTTTACATCAAGATTATTAAGACTTTTAATTTACGTTACGGACACTAATAGCAGTTTGCGCTTAGGAAGCGAAACGACGAGGAAATAATCGAATAGTATAGCGAAGTATTCGAAGCGTGCGGGCACTTAGTCCGGAGGACTGATGAATTTAATAATCTTAAGCATATATTAGTATAAAGTTACTGAAGATGCTGGTATCGGAAGTCTTAAACACGAATAATAAATGTATAATATTATAATAAATCAATATATTGAACAGCATGCTGCATATCAATTTAGCATATGAATATGCTGCGCTATTATTACATTATATTTACTAGAGGACATAATGGTGTGCATTGCGGAAGAGGACGTTTTATTTTATTTTTGACGTTCATTTCGCCATTGTTCCGCTGATATTGCACCATCCACATTATCTTTCGAGTGCAATGTACCAGAAATAGTGATTTGCTCGTTCGTTACACGAGGTTAATTAATATGAGATCTTATATTATTGAATTGACAGTTTTCACACAGCTGACATATACCGGTACTTTACCGACGTTTTATTTACGATTCAAAATTATATACATAATTTTTTTTAACAAGTTTTAATCGCACACTTAGGAAATTGAAAAAGACATACTTATAAAACGTATAAAAATTTGAACGCAGCGGGATTTGAGCCCGCGCCTCTTGAATGGTTTTTAATTTGAACGGTTTTCAAGAGCGGGAGCGGGTTCAATTTTTATACGATTTCTAAATATGTCATATACATAATTTCCAACCACACAAACCCATAATTATAAAATTATAGTCTTACTTAGGAAGCTAAAAGCGATCATTCAAAAGTTTTGCGCATAAATAATTCACTATCACGTCAACTAAATTTGTTATTGCATGATGATGATAGAGTTAGGCTGTTCTCCATATAATTACACATTAAAAAAGGTGTTCAAAACAATTTTACAAAACTTCTAATAAATAAAGCATTTTAAAACACTTCTTCTTTAAAATACAATAAAATAAATAAAGCGTTTTAAAACACTTATTCTTTTAAATATAAAACCATAAAACATCAGACGAAACCGGTAAAAGACCAAGTTATTGAAATCACAACTTATATATATATATATATATATATATATAATTGTAAAACAAAGTCCTCGTGTATATCATTGAGCTGCGACATCTTTTGTTATCTTGTTACACGTAATCGGGGACAGGTTTCGAAGCCCTCGCAAAACCGGGGTGAGTCTCTAACAAAAGATTTCCACAATGCATGTACCGTGCGTAGACTTGTTTTTTTTTTTTACAGCATGAATAGAAGCAAGCATAATGCGGGCAGGTAACCCGATACTGAGGTACCCTTGTGCCACTCGCCTACAACGTTCTTCTTCGTAGTGTGCGATGTCTGTAGAGCAAAGTTTTTTTACTTTGTGGTCAGTTTACTTCCGACGTATGGAAAAACTTGGCTTGGCATTGCCAAGTACAAAAGCAAAAACAAATTGTACACGAAACAGAACGTTGGATTTACATCAATAACAATAAAAGGTACGAATTAAACAAATATAACTGTACCTTATTTACATTTAGTTCGAAATATATATTTTGTTAACATTTTTTAAAGTGTTATTCCCACACTAAGGAAATTGAAAAATACATATTTAGAAAACGTATAAAAATTTGAACGCAGCGGGATTTGAAACCGCGCCTCTTGAAAACCGTTCAAGTTCAAGGTTTTCAAGATGCGCGCGTTTTCTAAATATGTATTTTTAATAGTTTAATATTTAGGCCCGATCATTAATTTTACTGTAGTTCCTTGACGTCTCAAAAGGAATAAGAGGATCTGAGCTCCTTTGAAATAATGACAACCTCTCAGAACGTTATCAAGAGTTGAATATACGCAAACAACGCAAACAATGCACACTAAGGAAGGATAGACCTCACGCTCACAAGCAGTATTGAAAGCAATTGAACCATGGTATGTATATTGTATGAATTCACTTAGGTGAGTTAATCTATACATATAATGTCAGTACGTGAAAGGCATATGAAAACAATATATATTAAGGGCATTTAACAGTGTAATGTAGAACAATGAGTTTTTCATTTTCTGATGTGCACGCTAATCTCGGCTTAACCAAATTAATTGCAATTTCGACTATTGTACTGTGGTATGCTTCCCTTAACATTGAGTGTATATTTCATTTAAATAGCTTCATAAACAAAAAAGTTACAACCATTTAAATTATAAATTCAAGTAAAGTTTGTGATTTAAGTGAGAACGCAGATGGATGAAATACAAAATTTAGTTTAGTCATGTAATTTACAAAGGCGATAATATATTTGATACCACAACAAAAATGTACCAAGAAGGATATAATCATATAATGAAAGACGTAAGGCAACAATTCATGCAAAATTCAATTTTAATTGCAATTCATCGCAACAACTAAAAAGAAAAAGACATATTTAGAAATCAATAGAAATCAATTTCCTTAGTGTGCAAATAACACTTTAAAAAATGTAAAAAAAAAACTAAAAAGAAGTCTTTAGTGGTAACTTATGTACAATTTAATCAAATTAATTCTATGTATTGCTATTTTGAATTCTTAATCACTCACGGGTGCAATTAATATATAAATCATATTAAGAACTACTTATACGACGCAGCAAAAACAAACTATGATGAAATATCAATATCAAAAAGACAATGTTTAGAAAACGTATAAGTTTTCAAATCCTGAGGCGCGGTTTCAAATCCTGCTGCGTTAAAATTTTTATACGTTTTCTAAATACATCTATTTTTTCCAATTTCCTAAGTGTGCGAATAACACTTGTGATAAAATGTTGAAAATATCAATATCAAGTACCAAAATTCACGGCACCGCGTATTAAACAACAAAGCAAAATCCCCCTTTAGAACCAAATCCTAATTAATCAGCTCTCATGTTAAAACCCTTTGTGAAGTGTTTTAAAATGGCTACTTCTTTAATGAGGTACCCTTAATGCAATTAAATTGTCCGTCCTAGGTATTTTCCATTTGCAAAATAATACGCTAACGTTTTACAATATTGTTGCTTGGCTTGGCTTAGAGGAAAATAATAAAAGTAACTAGACAGAAAAGTTATGAGAATTAATAATTTATTTACATAAAAATATTCAAATGTTGAGAAATAATTTACTGTTTTACCAGATAAAGGCACATGGTAGTTTAAAACACAATAGTTTACTTAGCTTGAACGGTTTTCAAATCAGGCGCAGGATCAAATACCGCTGCGTTCAAAATAGAGTAATCTTTGGGTAGCAGAAATTTGTAAAAATCTCTCTACAGAGATGCTAACTACAAATATAAGTTGTAATACGCGTATAAGAATTTCAACGTAGATGGATGTAGAACGCATGGCTTAGCGGTCAGAGCGCTGGAACGGATTTCAAGAGGCACGGGTTCAAATCCCGCTGCGTTCAAATTTTGATACGTTTTCTAAATATGTCTTTTTTAGTTTACTGTTTCTGAATTAATACTAACTTCCTTATCGTTCATTGAGAAATACTATCTAAAGATTTATATCTGTTTCTACGAAGGGCGGTCTTTAAATTTACTATATTGAACTTGTTCTACTTAAAGTAGAGCATTTAGGAAAGTACAAAACGGGAAACCCCATTTTATCGAGTTACAACTTTATAACCGGCCACCCTAACAACTGTAGGGGAAGTGAATTTGATAAGCAAATATATCGTTCGCTAACTTGTTACGAGCTACAGTTACATATGGAACGTTTATAATATTACATCATATAATAAATTTGAACAGTGTATAAAAGTTACATTTTATAAATATTATGCTTAATACCGATGTAAAACAATTTTTTTGAAATCTCTATAGGCAAGCTAATAGGCTAAATAGTTTCTACTGGCAGCACTGAATTGAGATTTCAGTTAAAATAGCGAAGTTGCATTGGCAGAATAGCACTCAGCGTTTCCCATCTCAAATTGAACGAGAAATGAACATTAAAATTCAGCTCACGATCCCGCCAGAGACTAAGTTAGCGTTCCATTACATTTACAAATATTTGACCTTTATACAAGTTCATAAGTTTTAAAGCCATCTTGACGTAATTGGGTAATATTAGTACTGTACACGCGATGGTTATGGGTTCGATTCGAAATATTAAGAGTTACATTTTTAGAAAACTTATAATAGTTTGAACGTAGCGGGACTCGAACCTGCGCAACTAGAAAACCGTCCAGGTGCTCTAAACGTTAGGTCTCACGCTCTACGCTAAGCAGTACGGAACGTATCGGTTCAGCGGTCAGGGCGCTTGGACGGTTTCCAAGAGACACCAAAAAGAGAAGCCTATAAATTTAATACTTTCAATGAAAATATCGAAAAAGAGAAAATATATATTTTACTCATTAAATTAAGTAAAAATAAAAAAAAATCAATAAATATAAAAAAAGCTTCAAACGCAAATTATTGTAATTTCTACGCTCTTGTACCTAAGCCAAAGCGCGATGTTGAGTTCCGCCACCCAATATGCAATGTCTTGATTTCAGACGGAAAGTGGCGTGGTTTGACACTTAGATAGATTCTCTATTATTCCTGCCTGAAGCGTGAAGCTGAAAACATATATTATAACTTTGCATGCCTATATTTCTAAAACATCACATATGAAGGAAATATATATTTATGTAATCCGCTTTTCTATTGATATCCTATCTATAATAAATTACAAAAAAAAAACACATCTGAAAATGCCAAAATATAACAAAATCGTCTCAATAGTTACGAAGGGATTTTACCCCAGACAGATCAAAGCACTGAAGTATAAAAATTGAACGCTAGACAATTTTCATTACGATTTAGATTAAGACGTACTCGTAGCGAGCTCAGTTTTGTTTTATTATTTAAGTTTAAATGAAATGCATAAGTTTTAAAACTTACGCAGTTATATTTAATTATTTTTAAAATTAAATCCAATGGCACAGTGGGAATGCGGTTTACTGTAAACGTTATGGGTTGCGAGTTTGATACTAACTCGAAGAAATTATTGATTTAAATTATTTTTGGTATTTTATAATTTTGTAAGACAAAACACAGCGTTAAGCTCTGCCGCTTAAAATGTATAAATATAAATAAAGATGGAGTGTCATGAGAAGCCACGGGCACAGTTAGTTTAATATATAATTTGTAAGCGTCATCGTAGCGCAATATAATGCTAGCAGGTCCACTCTATTTATTTGACACACCTAGTGTTCGAATCCTACTTGGGGAAGTTCTTACGTTTATAATAGAATTGCTTCAGTGTTCTACACAATTATAGAACTAAAATACACGTAGATTGAAAGACGAAGTGACTTATCAATAAGTTTTGTTCTTCATGAACGAAAGGGACGCGAATAACAAAGAATGAAAATTTTATAAGAAAAAAGAAACAGTCTTGACCTCAGATCAAAATTCAGTTACGAATATAACAATTTAGTAAAAATACCAGAGCATTATCATATCTTTGTATAGAATTTATGAAACTCTTGAATATGAGTCATAAAGCCTTAAAGGAGTGGCTATACATACTAATATACATAGGTTTATAAAATATTTGAATAATAAATAGACACGACGCTACATCAACTATTCAAGCAGGTGACAAACGACTTTTCATATTTATGAACTCAGAACAATGTTCTCAATGACATATGAATTAAGAAACGGAATTGTAACTTGAACGTCTTCACATCTACTACTGTACTTAGTTTTTGCCATAAATATTTTTACATAGCAAAATAATATTTTATTTATTGTACGTAACATTAATTGCACTTACGGTCTGTTAGTTTAATACAAAACAATTAATATAAAACCATTAAAATATATAAAGCTTATTCGAAGTGGTATCCATTGACTGCAATACAGTCCTTCAAACGTTGATGACAGTTATCAATAGCAGCACGCACTCTTTCTGTGGTATAATGGGTTCTCATTATTTTTGGAAAAATTACATTATTATAAAAATTACAGATTCCATATTCAAGAGTAATATTTTATTTATTATTAATTGTAACACTATTTATGGCCAGTCTAAATATATATAATGGCGCAGGTGGACTGCATCTGATTGTAAATCGATAACTAAAGAGGAAGCGCGGTGTTGAGTTCCGCCACTAAGCCGTTTTTCCCGCAATTTCCCGCAGCCTAATAACACAACACTTCCCCTTTCCGCCTTAATTAAACGCCACATTAAAATAAAATGAAACATATAAAAGAAATGAACATACGTTAATAACGACACAGAAAACATTTTCATATGTCGTAGAAGAATACACGGGAACGAGTAAAATACGTAAGCTTGATAAAAAGAGGCAATTTCTTGGCGGAAACGGAAAATACGTTTAAAGAAACTGTAGATTGGGTACTTGTAAAAATATTAAATTAAAAAAAAATGCACAGTGCCCTGCATATAAATGTCAAAACACCTTTTGGAGACATTGATTATTAAGTAGTATATATTCATTGTGCCGAGTCGATATCGAACCTACAAAGGACTATTATTAGTTATATTCATTTAAATTGTAATATATTATACACCTTTTTATGCTAATTTATTTTACCTTAGGAGCCCTAAACAGACCCGTTTTACGTAACCGCTCCGTAGAGACATTCTAAAGCTGCATTTTTCGAATTTACTTTACGTTTAAAATCTAAATGCTTTAAAATATATTTTTTTCTTTCGACTTTACGCTTTGGCCCGCATAGTTGTTATAGAGAACCAAGATTGTGTGTGGTGGAACTTAACGCCGCGCTTTGTCTTAGGTACCAGAGCGGAGAAATGAAAATATTTTAATTATAATCATTCCACCGAGATTAACTGGGAATCGAGCCCACAACCAATCGCTTCTAGACGTTGTCCAACAGCCTCATAGATGACCAAATGTAATATCGAATATTTATGAAGATTACGACGACACCGTGACACAGTGGGGAAGTGAGTATATATACGATGGTAGTGAATTCGATACCCAGCAGTTAAAGAAATATATTTTAATCATATAAAAAAAAATATATATATATATTCACAAAAACGTAGCCTCACCTGACAAGCAGTCTGTAAGATCTTTAATTATTTTATTACATTAACATCTATCATAGTAATTAAGTATCGTCTCCAAGGATATATTCAAATGTACTAAATGTATTTTAAGCCTATACACTTTGCACTTTGCTTTCCCTTCCGTAGTATAAGAGTTGTCAATCAACGTCATTAATTAATTAAACGCGGTTTCCTTTTTTTTTCTTCTGGACTGGCAACCTGTGTCTCACTCTGCCACTTACCGATTTTATACCTATTACAATGCGGTAAGAGAAACGCGAATAATTCAAATTATAAACATTCCCAAAAGTGAAAGAAAAGAACCAAACCCACTATCATCGCATGTAGAGTAAGACACTATATGTCACTATAGCGTCCAAATATAAACACTAAAATTTTAATACACAAGACATTAAAATTTACCAATAATATGGAAATATACAAAATTTCCATACATATCGATTATCAAAAATAGCTTTCAAAATGCAGTTATTTTAATATTCTTATACAAATAGATAATATCTAAAACTTGTGCTTTTATACGTATTAGAAATAACATTAGATGAAGCGATAGCGTCGTCACTGTTTATAAATGACCTATTGTAAATTATTCAAATCGACGCCCCTTACTCATGATATTTAAAAAAAAAGGCCATTTTTAGAAAACGTAACGTAAACGGCTTCCTATAGGGGCAGGTTCGAATCCCACTGAGTTAAAAAAATTATACGTTTTCTAAAAATGTTTTTTTAATTTAATAAGAGAAAGATGTGAATAACACTTTAAAGAATGTTTAAAATCCTTATATATATTTTTTTGAGTTTCAGTACACAGGATAGCTTAGCGTGATAACTCTCCGTTATCTGATTTTCGACCAAATAAGACGTGTTGAGTGGCGGAACTCAACGACGAGCTTTGTTTTATCAGAGCAGGGAATAACAATATTTTGAAATGTTCAAATATTGTGTAAAATCATTCCCCCGAATCCCTATTCGGGGGAATGATTACGTTTCGAACTCACAACCATCGCCTTGACACTCAAACGTTGTCCCATTGAACCACGATAGCCTCATTTTAGTATACGTAATGATTATTTAAATTATAACAATGTATATAATAATGTGGGTATAAAAGCTTACCATATTTTTTTAAAAGATACATTTTCCATATAGCAAAGTAGGAAAAAAGAGCCTTACCTAGAAAACTTAAGATTTTAACATGAAACTAGAATAAAAATAAAATAATCAAAATTAAAATATTAATTACCCGCTAATTTAATTAGACGTTTTTTATTTAGTTTTTCGTGTCTAGACCAAAAATATATAAAAAACACAAAACAAACAAAAAAAAAATAGCATGCTGAAGCCATTTGACAATCAACACAAGTATAATCGCCACCTTTGTATGGATCGATCTACATACATTTGTCATACAGTTTTAAAACTTCCGTACATACATGTAAGGTCTTTCATAATTCATAGTACAAATAGGCGACCCCCTGTACACCACTCGTACCGCCGTAGAGGCGCCAAACTGAATTTTTTATTTTGATTTAAACGTTGATTGATTGGGGGGGGTAATGACATGCTGTGTATGAAGGGCTATGGAGTTGGAGAGAGTTTTAATTATTTATACAAGTGACTTGTAAATTATTTTTTATGGTTATCATTATTGCTTATGACTATGCCCGTTTCTTAGAAATACTACGATGTAACATTTAATATGGTATAGTATAAATTGTAGTTCTGTAAAAAAATATACTCTTGAATTTTCTAATTTAAATCCAAACGTTTATTTAATATATTATAGAAACAAATTATAAAATGAATAAAACATATTATCCGGACGGTGCTTAAAAAAAAAAAAAACATTTCTTAAGGATTAAATATATTTTATTGATTTTCGAATAGTAATTCAATCTATGTATGTATGTCATCGGTATGTCTGTCTGTTTTCAGACAATATTGATAATATTAACAAAAGCTTCCAAAATGTTAAATTAACATATAACAAATATATATATAGATATATATACATACTCTATACTCTAGCGAAGTAACTCGCTCTATAATATATATAATACACGGCGCCATTACTGAATTAAATATTCTTTGTGATACCGCGTCATTAGCCGGGGGCTGAGGGCGAAGGAACTTTGATATTTCAAAGTACAAATTAGCTATCGACCTGTAGACTGTAGAGGCAATATCTGACGTTAGTAATATAATCATATAGAATTTTATATTGATTACTTTTTTTCGGTTACACACTTCTTCCGCATAGCAGTTACCACTTTCCGCCCCAATTCGAAACATGGCGTTTTGAGTGGAGGAGCTCAACGCCGCTTTTTATTTTACTAGAACAGGGGAATAAATTAATTAATGTAACTCTTGATTGCCACAAACCTATCACTATGACGTTTTAATATTTTTAGTATGAAGTGTTATTCACACACTTAAGAAATTGTCAAAAATTTAGCTTTTATTTTATTTATTTTAGCTTAGCGGTCTGAGCGCTTGAACAGTTTCCAAAGTCCAAATCCCGCTGCTTTCAAACTACAATTATGTTTTATGACGTTTCAGTCTCACTGCACCATGATTTCTTTGTGAATTTTCACATTTCATAAAAATATACAGTCTGGATAAACAGTGTCGTGAGTTCTGATAACTAACTGATTAACAGGCAACGTCTAATAATGTATGGAAAATGGGTGGTATCTACAATAAAACAGCAAGCTATATAAACTGTAAAATTATATTACCAAATTAATTTCTTTTTGAAAGATTAAAGATCATTTAAAATATTATTAATAATTACTATGTGAATCAACAACTATGAATGAACGAATGAAATTGAATGAATATGTAAGTTAGTACCTCTCCGTTTCATTTAAAATTTTCTTCAAATTATCGGTACAATTCTGAACGAAAATTGTTTTGATGGAAGTGGGTCGCAATTACCGGTGGAAGACACAATGGGGCCAGGACATACTGATGAAAGGAAACCAAAGCTATAGACTTTGGCTTTACGATATGCTCTATTTTTTTCGATGTATTCATAGATTAACGTAGACGGCTTAATGTGGTAGAAGCGGTATTAATAATCAATAGAAAACAGATAGTCTTATAACATGGACAAGGTGTAAGTTAGTTATTATATTCAAGGATAAGCGGCTGTTAAGTATAAAAAATGAGGCCATAGAGGCGCAGTGTGACAGTTTGTTACTACACACGAGACGGATGTGGGTTCGATTCCCACTCGGATGATTATATTTAAATTATTTTTATTTCTTCGCTCTAGCGACAAGACTAGAAGAATTGAGGCCAGCCACTCAACACGCAATGTTTTGGATTCGGGCGGAAAGTGGGTTACGGAGTGTCTACTGCCTTTCCTGCTATGCGGGATTAGCGTGAAGCTGAAAACAAAATGAATAAAACATTTTAACATAACTTAAAACATTCATTCCTTAATTTTAATTTTTCTATGTTCTTAATTCTAAAATGTACATACCTTCATAGAAACTTGAAACTACATTATAATGGGTCATACTTACTTATGTGAGTACTAAATATTTTCCACTATTTACAACAAATTAAAAGGTAAAAATATATATACAAAATACAAGTATAAGAATATGTTCAAATCAAGACTTTTCCCTGAAAAGCATATAAATATGTATTTATCATAGAAAATAATATCTCATTCTAGTTTAAACTAATTTACAATAACATTCTAGGATCCGTAATAAACATTCTGTTCCAGTATTTTAATTATACAACAGTCGTGTACTCTTTGTTTTCTGAAAACTTTGTTACAAAAATACGAAGCAACATTCACATATTTGAAGTAAATATGTTTGTTTTGTTCTTAAAACTCATTTAACTAGTCTATTATCTACTGTTTTCAGACAAAGCTTACTTTAAATTTTAAAATATAGTTAATATAGTATTAAATAATATTTTCATATCAAAAGATACATAGTTAGATTTGTCTTAACAAGAAAGCTTTAGAAATAATAAAAAAAAGCTAAAAACGCAGCGAAATCCTCTATAGTCTAATAAATGAACTCAGCATGTCTAAAACTACAGTTCAGTTAATTTTTACCACGTTCTTGCAAAATCTTTGTTGGATGATGAGCAGAATGATTTGGATAGTGAAAGGAGCTCGGACAGTGGAGGCGACCGTTAACGGGCATTTAACCCTATAAAATGACCATTAACGCTCGCCCCTTAGCCTACACTTGGATCTCGAGTCCCATGCACTGCTCGCAGCTCCTCTGGACGGGCCCTGCACTCGAACAGTGAACCCATGGAATGCTAAGGAGTTTCTCAGCTCCCCTTTCTGTCTTTCCCACCTATCTCCCGCAATTAGTAGAGGTTACCAAGTGTTATGCTGTCATAACATTACACTTATATTCTTAATTTTTTCAAGAAAATAAATATATATTACTCATTCATAGGAATGGGATTGCCCATACATCCAAGTAGTTAACAACCTGACACTTGGATACAATGGCATTTATTTCTTATTTCATCCTTGTCTGAAACACTTCGCCGATCTACTTACAGCTTGACGTGTGTATGAAACATGAATAAGCAAATTACTTTGAACCAGAAACTTATAAGAACACATACGGCATATAATTTTCTCGTTATCCCGGTATCCCTGGCAAGGACATAGGGTAATGCTATGAAAATATTGAATTATCACCGGATTCGGACACTTTTTCAAACCAGCCCAACCAAAAAACAAATGGCGAAAAGTGGGTCAAAATTGAATTACAACAACCGTTTTACGTAAATCCACATAGACACATATAAAAGTAACAAAGACGCGTGTCAAATTAACCAGCTACCTAAATCTACTATAAATCATTATAAAAAATATATAAGATGGTTATAATTTAAAAGTGAAGTTGAACAGAACGGAGAGAAGTGGGTCGCAATTACCGGCGTGAAGGCACAGCGGGCAGGACTCGGATGAAAGAAGCCTCGGGCATACAAACGTGCTCTATATAACGTCTTTATACGTAAAGCAAGACATATGGTTTTTAAACGCTTAGAAGGATATTTCAATTTGTTTAAGTGTGTGTTTGCATTTTAGAACATAATTATTATAAGAAAAAGAAATAAAATAATGGTGCAATTTATTAAGAAACTAATCTTTCTTTTTATTTTCAAACAACATTTCACTGTATTTAATCACAATATTCAGTGGTGGAGTTCTATTATGGTATTTTGTGTTTTTTCCAATTGTAAGGCTATTATGGTGCAGTGGTACAGTATGGTTATAGGTTCGTTAAACACTCGGGAGAATTATTATATTAAGCTATTCATTCATTTCCCGCTCTCTCGCCCTTGGTCTTTCTTTGGTAAAACCAATGGCGTCGTAGAGTGTAGAGTGTATACAACATACAATGCGTCGAGTGACTTGGCACTGCATTCTCTGCTTACCGACTCACACTATCTTTTTCACTTGCACTCCACTCCACTTTTCAATTCAAAACCAACAGTATTAACCTAAAAGCATTTTTTTTATATAAGCAATCTGAACCCACTACTCCCGTTTACAGTCAGACACTGCCCCACAGTGGCATCAATGCTACTATAATATTCAAATTAAAACGCTCGACTATTGCGCAGCTGTACTTTTTTTGTATCCAACCCTATGGCGAGTGCTTCTTAAATATAACGTTTTAAATTAATAAAATATAATAATTTATCCCATATTTTTATTTATTATTTATCCAAATAATAAATAATAAAAATATGGGACAAAAATTAGTTACTCACTACGTACATACGGACATCTTTAGTTTAAATATATTTTTTCTAATTTCTTTCAAATTTACATCCATAGAATATAATTAATAAGCTTTTTAATTCTGAGGCGGTACTAAGTACGCCGGATCAGCTAGTATTATATAGACATATTTAAATCTAAATATGTCTTTATCTAAATATGTCTTTTTCAATTTCTTAGAGTGGCAATAACACTTTAAAAATGTTAAAAAAATAGTATTATATAGGTTTAAGAGGTTATATTTTGTTAACGTCTTCTAACTTGTTAATAACAAGTTTTAAGAAGTGAAGAACGCAGTGTCTTGATACTAAGTTTTTCCTGAATGCCCTGCTATGAAGTACCAACAAGTATCTAATATGAAAATGTAAAACAAAACTTAACATAATAGTATTATAAAAACAATCTGTTACTTTATTGTGTTTAAGAATAACTTTCAATCACTATACAATTTGCCAACCTTCAGCTTTCGAGATTTCAATCTCTGAGAGAAATTTTCTTCGGACGAGATTCCTCGTAAAATACATTACCATATATCAGGAATAATGAAGCTTAGAAAAGCTTTTATATGTGTTTAAGATGAATGATGAATGGATCTGGATGGAATTTGAATTGACACTAATTTACGTATCACAAGGTGAATTAAAGGGTGTGTTAACAGGTTCTTTAGAATTATTGCAAATTTTTTTTTACAGCTTCATGCTTTTCCCGCATAGCAGTGTAATCAGAGAGTTAGATATAATCAGAGAGTTCTAATGTATTCAATAAAAATAAAGTTATGAATTAGAATTTGATGTGTGTGAGGAAAGTCTAGTGGCGAAGTGGAGCAGCGTCTGACCGTAAACGCGACTGATTACTGGTTCGATTCCCAGCAGGACCTAGTGTCAAGAAACTCCGTTCTCTACTTTCAGCCCGGATTCAAGACATTGCGTGTTGAGTGGCGGAGCTCAAATCGACGGTTTGTCTTGTTCACCAGAGCAGAGAAATGAAAATAATTAAATTATGATGATTCCACCGATTGGGAATCGAACCTATAACCAATCACTTTTATATACTATAATATACTTTGCATATTTCTTCTATAATCATTTATAATATGAAAAAATAAAGTGGCAACAACAGTAAGTTTCAATCAATAGCAAATTTCATTAAGAATTTCTATTGATAAATGCACCCATATTGGCTGTAGAGTGCTAAGAACTTACAAACAAGTTAAAATAACATCAATTATTAAGCGAAACCTATTACTTAAATAATTATATTGAAGAAATTTAAAAAAATAATATGATATATTAATGTTCTAAAATATTAATTTTAAAACATAATATTTTTTTTAACTCTCCGCTTTTTTCCGCATATCAGGGTAAGCAGTGAGAATCTAGTGTCTAGACATTTCATTCTCTTTCCGACCGAATTTAAAACATTGCGTGTGGTTCAATAGTGCCCTTTTGACTGCCTTTTTGTCTTACCAGAGCGTAGGAATGAAAATAATTTTAATAAATTCACGAGTGGGATCAGACGCTGTCCCATGGCGCAATACAATGGTCTCAAACGATATAAATGTACGTATATTTTATATTAATTTTTAAATGTTCTTTATAAAGATGTAAAATCAAGTTAGAAAATAGAATATTTAAATATAATTTACCAATATTGTATCAATAACTTAGCTTTTCAGTGTAAACATTTGTAAAGGCAACGCCTGCAGTACCTTATGTCAATAAGTTTAAATAGCCTAAAGCCGATAGTTAAATTGGAGTGCCGATTTAGTAAAAATTTAACTTTAGTTTATTCATTCAATACCGTTTAAATTGATCGTGTAAACAAATCGTTAGTTGAAATAATTTATTTTGTATTTAGCAAATTTTCTCGCATAGCAATAGAGTATGTAAAGATAAACTTTCAAGAATTTGAGATTGTATCTCAATAAGAGGCGCGACTCAACGCCGCGCTTTCTTTTACCAGAGCGGGTGAAAGATTAATTTAAACGAAATCATTCCTCCAAGTGAGAACCGAACCTATAACCATCGGGTTTAGTCTCATTCGAGTCCGAGCCTGAGTAGTTATTTTACGAGGCCAATGTGGCGCAGTCGGGTAGCGTCAGCGTCATCGATTGGAGGAAAAGAAAATTATATGGAAATTATTTTCATTCCTCCGCTTTAGCCTGAGACAAAGCGCGGCAACATTCAAAATCTCGATTTCGGGCGGAAAGTAGAGAACAGAGTGTATTGACACTAGGTTCTCTCTTACTGCAGGAATAAGTTGAAAGCTCATATACGAATAAAAAATAAAGAAAATATGCTTTTTGGTATAAAAAATACAGGACAGTGCGATCGACAGATGGATTACTAAGCGATTAAGATGCTAATTCTAGCCATACTAGATACGATTCTTTTACGCTGAAACCTCTTCAATGGTATTAAGCTTTAGAACAAAGGAAAAGTTTAATACTTTTGATTTGATTAATATCTTTGAAAATTGTGAAGCATTTAAATTTGAAAATGTAGATATAGCAATATGTAATGATTTGTTTTATTTATTTCAACTGTAAGAAAACAAAACATTTGTCAACTTATACCTAAATTACAGTAAGTCGGGACTTCAGTCGTTGTTTCTCGTCCCAGGAATTTCAGGAAGGAATTCCTACAGGGACGAGAAACAACGACTTAGTGATACCCAAACTACACACCTCAAGGACCACACTAATTTCAGCTGTGCATCAGTCGCTTAGTAACAAGAGTTTTATATATTAATCTATATAAGATTAATTTCATTATTGAGTTAGTAAGGTAATTGTAGCGCAGTGGGACAGAATCAGAAAGTAAACGCGGTTGGTTGTGAGTGCATTTCCCACTTGGGGAATTTAATTTCTTCGCTCCAGTACCTGAGACAAAGCGCGGCGTTGAACTCCGCCACTCAACACCCTGTGTTTGTTGTAAAAACGTGAAACTGCTGTCTATTAGTGAAATATTACAAATTAAATAAATAAAAAAGATATATTCAGAAAACGTATAAAAAGACATATTTAGAATTTATTTTCCTTAGTGTGGGAATAACACTTTAAAAAATATTAACAAAATGTATAAAAATTTGAACGCAGCAGAATTTGAACCCGCGCTTCTTAAAAACCGTTCAAGTGTGCAAAGATAACACTTTAAATAAATAACCCAATACATATTCTGCCATTCAAATCTTAGGTTTTCACCAATTTCTATACGAGACACGTGTCAGCAAAACTAAACTAAACTAATTTTCTTTATAAAATATAAGCGCCATATGGGAGAGGGTTTTCACCCTAAGCATGTGGTTCCGTCGCCAGCTCAAAGAAGTCAAGATTCCTACTACATATGACACCGTACACCACAGTACGCACATCTCTAGGGCTATTTTCTTATTTAATATATTATTTGTACAAATTGTTCTTTTTATAAATATTCGTTGAATTGCATAAAATTTCATCTATTTTAAAGCAAATTACAGTTATGTTTATTTTTTCTTAATGATTAACTGTAATTAAATATGTCAGTGTTGTTATTAATTAATTAAAACAATAATGAAACGTCACTCAAGAGGCAATATCTCAATTTCGGGTGAAAAGTAAAGCACGGTGTGCATTGACACTAACTCATCTCTGACTAGGATAGTCTATGTGAGAAAAAAAATGTACGAAAAAATAGTACAATTTTCTAATAGCTAGCTAGCATTAAGCTTTCATTTTGTTTATAAATAAACGAGAAAGCCTGAAGCTAGAAATACAATATTTGATTATCCGACTTGCAAGTCTGAGCAGAAAATCAAAAGCTTAGTGACATGAATGATAGATACGAGTATCTCACTCACTCACTCACCCAAAAAGTAGTGATAAATGTCTTTTATAGCAAACATTTCATACACTAATAATGTCAACATTACATATTATACAGGACATGAGTATAGTAAAAGGTATTTAGGTTACGCTAACGCGGACATCCTATTCTATTATAATTCCTCACTTGTCTACACCTATTATGTGAATTGTGAACCCTCATATATATACTCATTTTTTTCTATGAAAAATTCAAATTTAAGAACCACTTGTCGTCAATTGTTCATGCTAATTATGAAAGACGAGTTAATTACAAAATATTTAGAGTAAATTACAAATAATTATTTAAACCAAACTAATAAAAGTGTAACTCTATCAAAAATAAATGTGATGGCAACTCCTTGTTCCTTGCTTAAATGTCATTATAGTGACATTTGTATCTTAGGAAATAAAAAGGATTAACCAATTCATTGCGTTCTTTTTTTTTTAATCTATTTTTATTTAGGGACTTTTATGTAATAATACAAAAATGTCAGCACCATCGTTCCCTAAAACAATCTTCAAACATACAAATATAGCATTTCCTTAATCTTCTAAGAACACTATTTACACATAAACTTATCTACCTTACCTACCTCTTAAATTTAAATTATATCGACCAATTAAATCTTGACGGGCCCCGGCATTACCGACACATTTCTCTAAGAAATGGTGCATCGGTATCGGTACATGTATCATCGTCCACTCCGCACAATTCACATTGCGTTCTTAATAAATATTTCTAAAGACACTATACTGATATATGGTGATGCACTTATTATAATCTAATATGGGCACGAAATGTTGTTTATAGTTTCATTTTAGAACCGATATCACAGCAGTATTTAAATTCTGTTTATTCAGACTAATTTTGTAAAATTAAATAAAAGTTAAATTACCTTTATGAGTAGTTCCTTCATACAAACTATCAATTTGTATGAATCGCACACTTAGGAAATTGAAAAAGACATATTTAGAAAACGTATAAAAATTTGAACGCAGCGGAATTTGAACCCGCGCCTTTTATAAAACCGTTCAAGTACTCTGACCGCGAGTCATGCGTTCTACATCCAGCTACGTCGAATATCTTATACGCTTTATTACAACTTATATTTGTTGTTAGCATCTCTGTAGAGAGATTTCTGCTACACAAAGATTATTCTACAAACAATTGTTTGGCAAGAGAGAATGCTATTTATTAAATATTTTTTTGAAATTTTTAAGTGTTAGTCGCACACTTAGGAGATTGAAATGAAAATTTTTATACCTTTTCTTAAATATGTCTTAACCTTCCATTTTACCTGTAACTTTCCTAGTGGTATATTATAAGGCGATCTATTTATCGGCTTCACGCTTTTACCCGCATAGAAGGAAGGGTGTATGCGAGGTGTGTTGTTAATTTAAATATAAACAATTCTTCCGAGATAATCAAACCTACAACCTTCACCTTTACAATCAGACGCTGTCCCACTGCGCCACGACGGTCTCAACAAATTCGTATACTACATTTACGATTTATTTAACTGATTGCATTGACGTTTTTATCTATCCACACGTCGAGATAACACATTCGATGCTGTGAACGAGTTGATACTGAATTTTGTGCTGCCAGCTATAAAACGACTGGCATTTAAAAAAAATGGTTATATAAGACTTTTTTTTCATTTCAAAGATGTTTCTATATATTTCTCCTGATAGATAGATAAAAGAACTCTACTTTAGATCTTAACATGAGTTTATTCTAGTCTAGTGTACATAATAAAGACTTCTTCTTTTCAACTAGATGTTTTTTCCCGCATAACAGGTTGGAAAGACCCTAGTGAGAACCTAATGTCAAAAAACACGCTGTCGTACATTTTTCGTCCGAAATTGAAACATGAAGTATTTTAAAAAAAAATTAAAGTATATATTTTTAACATATTTTAAAGTGTTATTTGAAAACTTAGGGAATTGAAATTCTCTTCCTCTTGAATGGTTTTTAAGAGGCGAGGGTTCAAATCCCGCTGCGTTCAATTTTTTATAAGTTTTCTAAATATGTCTTGTTCAAAAATTAAAGTTTTATTCACACACTTAGGAAATTTAAAAACACTTTCTACATTGAAAAAAAAAATAAGATATTTATATAAACATATATATATTTTATTTAATTTTATTATAATGCATCATTCATTATTAACGGGGTTGATTAAGCGAGAACCTAGTGTTAGGACACTCCCGTTCTCCATTTTCTTATTTTTATTTTTTACCATCTACAATAAAAGTTTAGCCAAAAATAGAAATACATTTACAATTTATATACAATTATTTTAAATATTAATGTAAAAACACACACACACACACACACACACACACATTGATTAACAAATATAGAATACGAGTATAACAATATAATCGAAGTTTTCTTTATTCATAACTATAGTATAGTATAGAATCCTATGGCTATTTATACAACTATTCAAGGCTGTTAACCTTTAAAGTTCAGTATGATCGTAAAACGCTTCGTCAACTTTAAGTGTCAAAGTGTATTTTAAAGTTACCCATTTTGATGCAACAATTGCTATTTTCTAGTTTAATACTTAGACACAGAGCAATTGTCGGTATAACAATTATTATGTTGTACTATAGGTGAAAGCTGTATGGTTACTGGATCTCTTTTTAACATGCAATCTATTATAGTAGCGCTTTTTCTCTTTTTTTTCTTTTGAATCCACCTCCTTTATGTGTTCTCCGAACAGAAGTCTGTATATTAAGATATTATTTGTTTACTATTTGTATGTGAAACGCAAACATTCTCCACTTGAAAGCTTTGAAAGAGGTACGTGTATATCTCTTAGCTTTTAGAAACTAACCAACTTTTAATATTCTCATATAATATACATGCATTGGGAAACTTTCGTATAACTTTTAAATTACTTTGAAAATGTAAGCTTCTAAATTATAACGAATAAAAATGCTTCTAATAGACTAGTAGTTTGATATGGTTTGCTCATTTTTCATTATTATACTTTCATACTAAGGCTTATAGTTAATTTTGAAATGAAATTCGTAAACGATATCGTGTCTAACTAGATAAGAGAGACAAAAATGTTTTAGATTTAAAAATATAAGTACGAATTAAATTCACAAATGCGTATGAAGACTAAGCTCTATTTATTACGCAAATGGCGTTTCGCCCGAATTTACATATATTTATATAGCAATTACAATGCATATTACTAATATTGCAGACTCAGGCTTTTTCCTTCATAGAAGAGAAACAACCTAGTGTCAAGACACTCTGTGTCCAATTTCCGCCTCAATTCGAAACATTCTGATGTTTGTCTTTTCTGTCTTTGTTTAAATTTCAAAGCAATCAAAAGTTATTTGACACCTATAAGATGTTACTACTACCTAAATAAAAAAAGATAAAATATATAAGATATATATTTTTATTAACTTTCAGTTTAAAATCATATAAGTCAGTCATAAAAATTAGACGGTCGTAGAGTTTGTATATATATAAAAAGTGGTATAGACAAGTGTAGGCCGTTCAATCGGCCGTCAACACTCCCTTTACAGCGCGAATCGATAGGAGCATCCTTGTGCATTTCCATTACCTATACTTATTGTAACATTAAAGAATCTAAATTATTCTTAATTAATTATTATTAAAATCTGACAATAAACGCGATTGGTTTTGGGTTCGATTCCCACTCGGGAGAATGATTATATTTAATATATTTAGATTTCACGACACGCAATGTCTCAATTTCGGGCGGAAAGTGTAGAACGTAGTATCTCAAGCCGAGAACTCAAAGCTGCGTTTTGATTTACCAAAGCAGCAACACGAAAATAATTTAAATAAAATATTCCCTCGAGTGGGCATCGAACCCACAACTAATCGCGTGTACAGCCAGACGCTGTCCCACGGCGCTACAATGGCCACGATAAATTCGTACCGTATAAAGCATTGGAAACCCACACTCTATAGTAGGTCACTTGAGGTTGGTAGACTTCTTTGTAAATGTTTGTGCTTAGACGAGAGCCATTAAGTTGCACAAACACGACACTTTCGGATATTCAATATTGTACAATATTTACGAATTTATTACATTGTTCATTGGATTTACTTTCGATTTTGTTTCTATGTAATATTATAAAAGTGAGTACACTGTCAGGGGAAAGTGAGTGACAGCGTCTGACTGTATACACGTTGGTCGTGGGTTCGATTCCCAGTCTTGATACTAGGTTCTTTGCCATGCTGGAAAAAGTGTGAAGAAAAATCTATTTAAAAATTGTGTAGTAAACAGAAAAATGAAGATAAAAATTATCTTCAATCTCTTTTGTTATTAGTGATAACGGCGGAACACATTTTCAAGTCAAACATTATTGTATATGAGAAGATCCTATCATAGAATTGATATACTTTTGTTCGTCCAATACATGCATACTATAAGCCTATTATAAGTCAAACGGAAACGGAAATAGCAACTTTCAGTATATTTCCCACAAGAATTACTTCATTAGTCAAAGGCAAAGGAAAATCCATTACGTGTAACGTGTCA
Source organism: Podotricha telesiphe (assembly GCA_038994665.1). Classification (NCBI taxonomy): domain Eukaryota; kingdom Metazoa; phylum Arthropoda; class Insecta; order Lepidoptera; family Nymphalidae; genus Podotricha; species Podotricha telesiphe. Next base: position 85,948 of record JAOYRR010000179.1, read on the forward strand.
CCTTGACAGGCGCATTATACTCGTCTATGCGGAGTGTAAAAGCTTTACTTATTAATTTAGTTTAAACGTGTAAATGTTTGTTTTTGTTTTTCAGTTTTTTTAGCGCTGTCAGACAGATAGAACCTAAAATGAAAACACTTCATTCTTAACACTTTCCGCCCGAATTCGATACCTAAAGTTCTGAGTGATGAAGAAATTAAAATAACTCAAATATGATCACTCCCTTATTAAGAATCGAACCCACAACTAATGGTGTTAACAGTTAAACGCTCTCCTAAAAAATATTTAATATATTAAGAAATATGTAATATTAAATCATTCAATTTTATTGCTTACTGACCTGCATCTCCGGCGAGCCGCCCTCGTCCCTAATAAGTAGAAGGTAACTGTGTCCGTCGATTATCACCTCTTTCTTGAAACGACCACCTAAAAATAGGATAAGTTCTAAATTATTAAACAGATATTATTTAGCAAATTGTTAGTTAAAATATTAATATTGACGTGTTTTAATATATATACTTAAGGCCATAGTGGTACAGTATTACAGTTTCTTGGGTTCGATTTCCACTTTGGGGAATGATTGTATTTAAATAGTTTTAATTTCTACCGCTTTTGCAGGATAAAGCGCATTCAACAAGCAAATTTTATTTCGCTATTCACCGCATATAACAATTCATACGTTACAATTGTAATTTTTTCAAAAACATATTTAAAATAATATTCTATAGTAAAAGCTTAACGTACATTTAGAACATTAATAAAGCAAAAATAAAAAGTACTTCTACTTAGTATTTAGTCCTCTGATAAAGTTTAGTATGAAAGAGTATATAAGCGCCATCTATTTGTTAAACGAAACAAGTATTAGTTCTGCAACTTTCACATATATTACAGAACTGGATAGCGCTGGTAATTTTGTATCAATATACTGCGCTAGATGGCGCTTTTTTAATAATAGGCAGGCTTCAAAAAACCACTCGCTAGATGGAATAACTAGTAAAAATATTTTAAAACTAAAAACATTTTAAAATCTAAAAAAAAGAGAGGCCATTGTGGCGCAGTGGGACAGCGTCTGACTGTAAAAGCGATTGGTTGTGCGTTCGATTCCCACTCATCATAAATTAATTATTTTCATTTCTCCGCGCTGGTGAATAAAATAAACCGCGGCCTTGAGCTCTGCCACTGAACTTGCAATGTCTCGAATTGGCTTTGAAACTAGGTTCTCTCTGATATAGCAGGGTTACACGGGAAAAACGGAGAAGTTTTCAGCTAAAATTCTTATGCCATTACAAAGTTCTTTCCTAAATTAGAAAAAAACCTTATTCCTTACCTTCCGGGCTCTCCTCTTGCATATAAGCTCCAGTGAGATACCTGTGCACTAATGCCGATTTTCCACTGTCTGGGGAGCCCAGTACCCCCACTCGCAGCTCCGTGACGCCACGTGACGCTGTCCATTCTTGACTGTTTACGAATGAATCTGTAAAGAGTGGAAAATTGATAACATAGAAATATTAATAAGTAAATAACGAGCTTTTCAAACAAGGGAAAATTCACAAAACTAAAAACCTAATTTAATATATTTTATGTAATTTCATTTAACTTTCATTAGGTGTACAAATAACTGTTTTACTGCGTTATGTAAACAGTGTCTGAAGTTCCTACAAGATACTATATTTCGATTATGTAGGTACCCAAATATCCATAAACAAAAATCTATATCATAAAATAAATAGTAAACTGTTAAAAAGTCATCATCATTATAAGTTCTTTGATTTTCGCGATTAATTCACATTTTGAAATGAAACTATTTTAACCGGATTAATCACGTATAATTTTGGTATTCAGTAGTCCGTGGTCACAGGTTGTCTGACAGGTAGCAAAATGAGCTGACTATATCTAGCTCTCTGGTGTGATCGGATTGAGACTTCAAAGTTTTTAGTATTAGGTCCCAGGTGGTAAAAAGTTTCCAACCGTCTTCTCTATTGAAATTAGGGTTTGTGGGCTTACCTGGTGAAGTCTCCCATGTCAAGAGAAGCCGATGTGACCACGGACTACTGTAAAGTGTTCGAAACGTCGGGTTCTAAAAATGTATTTTCGAATTCCTATTCCGGTTAAAATAGTTTCATGTCAAAACTTATCATTATCAGAGAAACCATACCATAATTTTGTAAAGTTTTGTAGGAATATATAAAAATACAGGGATTTCTACTTTCCACGCGTAGCAAAAACGCGACAACGCGTGTCGCATATTACCCAATTACCTATCCATCGCTAGTGCTGTCTATCATAGCCATGAAACTTGCGACAAAAAACCATAGCATCATCATAATATGTAAAGGAAAAACTTAGGAACCCTTTTTACGAACATTATGCGGTTTAAGTATATAATTTAGTAAAGTGAAAATTTATATGGATCGGAAGTGCAGAAAACGTTTCTTATAAATAAATCCATTATACATTTATACATACATTGAATTTAAAAACTAAATCTATATAAATATATATTCAGACACCATCATTCTTAGCAAATCGGACAAAAACCTAGACTCATTACGCAAAGGCTCTTCGCATGCCCAGAACAAATGATCCATGACTTGAATAGAACGTTTTCTACCAAGACGAATGAAAACGTCTCGAACAATAGTCCGGCCATAATAACGCTAGTATAGACAATTACTAGAATTTCTTAAAGAACATATGCGCAATGCTAGTCGCTTGACTTCTCGAATTGACTTCCAGCGTTCCACTAGTAGTTCGTCGGTGTAAATTTTTAGACATTACGAAAAATTGATTTTTTTCCTTCCCGTAGAAAATTTTGGAAATTAAATAAAAACATTGAAAACCTAACTAGACACGATTTTACACAAGTTATTCTTTCAAAAATGGCGCATAGAGTGACTTAACACCAGGTTCTCTCAACCTATAGAAAAAAAGTCAAAACATCCAAAGTTCCGTGAAGAACAAGATAAAAAAAATATCATAGGCATAAAAAGTTTCAAGTAACTTTTTGCGCAAGAACTGGTCTTGTATAACCGTAGTTTACAATACCACACAATATAACATAATATAAGGAGTGAACGTGTTCTAAACGAGTTCAGTAAATCAATAAGCAACTGGTTCCGTCAACATGGACGCGGGGCGTCTTCAACTGTCCAACAGTTTAGATCAGTCAGGACGGTTGGAGTTTTGATTTTCAGATGTCTTGGCGATTTTTTCTTGTAAGATGTTTTATGAAGACATCCTGTCCTGTGTTGACATGACTGTGGGTTCGATACCCAATCGGGCAACAATTATATTCATATTATTCTCATTTCTCCACGGCCAGTCAACAGACAATGTCTCGAACTCAGAACTTTCAGATTCGGAACTCGTTGAAAACGGCCTGTTTTGAAAGTAGGTTATCTATGCCTAACAAAAAAAAGAAACCTAAACCCTGCGAGAAAAAGCGTATAGTTTATAAAAAAATAAAATCTTATATAATTTTACGACTTTTAAGTCAGTCATGGAGACCCTATAATTCTGAAACCATTTCACACATTCACGACTATTAAACTCAGTACTAATGGGCGGGCTACAACTGTATGAATGTTTAATTCCCGACTCCCCGCGAGCCCTTACCTGTGATTTATGACAGGTAGCGGCAATAAGGCTGATTAACTGAGTTTATAGCTTGTTTGGTTTGTAACTGCTTGTTGACTGGTGTATGAAAGGTACCATTTAAAATGGAAATGTAAAATTTATTGGTATAAAATATTTACCTTATATTAGTTGAAGCGTCAAAGAAAGAACTATCATATTCAATATTGTCTGAACCCATCTTTGGTTTTTACTTGGCACCGTGACAAAAATAACTCATTAAATCACTCAGCTCTCCACTTTCCGCTTACCTTACCGAGACCTTGTATATTGTATGATATTATACATAACCTCAAGTGTCACTCGTATCCACAACCGTCATATATACAGCCAAACGCTTTCCAATCGTGTTTATGATTGCATCACATTTTGACTTCTTTTTTTTTTAATAAAAAGAAATTGTTAAAAGACAATGCCTGCTGCCTGGACAACTGCTTTCCCCATTATGATCTACCTAGTAAAAATACAGACCTATATTTAGATCTAGATCCACATTAGATAGTAATTTTGAAAGCTGTTGCACATTAAGATAAACAAGTAACTTGATTATGCGCGAAATTACTCATTAGTGCATGTGCAGATCGTTTCAGTACATCTACGTACTGCAATATATTTAATGGGGCGCCGTCTCTAGGGTTGCCAATTATGACTTAAAATGTTAAATGTTTTTTTGTGTTTTTTTTGAAACGAGACTATATTTTTCGGAAAAAGAGAAATTAGGTGAAAAGTAATATTATTTATCATTTAAATTGCGTAAAATCAACATTAAAATATTATGAAATGAAACTATTTTTAATCGTTGTACGTATTATTATTTATGGTAGGAGTCTACCTGTGACCACGGACCACTGTAATGTGTTTGAAACTTCGGGTTCTAAATTGCAGTTTCGAATACCAACATTATACACGATTAATCCGGTTAAAAATAGTTTCATTTCAAAATGTGTAATAGTCGTGAAAATCAAAGAACTTATTATTAAAATATTATTTATTTAAATAGGCTATTGCAAGCACTTTGGAATCATAAATTAACATATCAGTATTGTTAATCCTATAGGATGGATGGATTGGACCCTTTCACCCACACAACAGGATAGGCAGAGAGAACCACCTAGTGTCTGTGTGTCCAGAGCAAATAATTCAGAATAGTTTATAGATAATCATTTCTCCGATCCTAATCAATATATTACACTCAGACGGTGTCCCAGTACGACAAGACGGTCTCCGTAAGTATAATATAAGTAATATATGTCTTGATAACCCTAACTAAAACTATGAAGATACTCGTATTGTAGCATGCGTGTTCTGTAACAGTGCGTAAGAGCTATAATAGAAATTATTCTACGAAATATCTTATATAATAATAACTATTATTTATATTTTCCTTAGCAAGTTCTTGCTGAATTTATATATCATATAACTTGGTTCATATTTAAGCATCGCATAATTTAACTAGCGTCGCATCGCATAGTATAATTTACTAAAGTAAATAGCGTTTCGTTTCTTATGAAAAAAAAAAGAAAACTAGATTGTTTTTTTTTTAGTTCATCTTTTTGACTTGAGTTCGAACTATACTGTACTTTGAATATTATGTACATGAAATATAAAAGTCCGTCCTTTTGCAAAATATATTACTCAGCTAGTCGTGTCATATTTTATTTAACAAAATAGCGGGAAAAAATATAGTTTTTAATAAAAAAATTGACAAAAATGTTATTAAGCCATTTCTATGGCGTTAGCCGATGTTCAACAGAGGGCGTCGGACGGCTGAGACCACGACTGTCACGTTCGAGCATGCAAAGTCCAAAAAGCTGCTATTCGCGTACATTTTGGTATTCAAAAATACATTAACGAAAAGCTGTCTATTCGAACATTTCACGATATCACCGGTAGACTCGTGACTTTGCTACCAGAAAACATTTTTATACTTTAACTTGTTTTTATAGAGAAAATAAATGTATTACATTTTCTTTATACGTATTGTGAAATACGGACACTTAATATTGATATTAAGACTGAGCGTCCTTTAACTCATAAATATTGCATTGTGACGTCATTCAAGTACATAATCATAAAAATGATAGCTGAAATACTCATATTCACCTACACTATCTGACATTGACAGTCAAATCTAATCAAATTTTAAACTGTATATAAAGCCGACATTGTGCATTAATCTCACTCGGAAGTTATAAAAATATATATACTTATTCATTATATATTTATTTTATATATATTATTTTAAACTACTTGTTAAACGTCTACTTGTAGTATCGTTTAATTGGCTTAATTAAAAAAAGTGCGCCCTATAATTCCGGAACACAGCACGCAATGTCTCTAAAAACAAATGCATACAGTTTGTAAAGATGTCAAGAATAGACCCGTACAATATTATTATGAGTGCAACAGTAACTCTGTCTGTCTGTGAAGTTATCCCAGCCAAACCGCTGAACCGTTTGTGATGAAAGTTTATATAGGGATACTTGAGGGTCCTGGAATGAGTGGTTCATTCCATTAATAGGAAGTAGGCCACTGTTTGCTATATATTTTTTTGTTTTACCAGAAATTTCATTGTTTCAGGTGAAGACGCCGATTTATAAATAAATCATCACATATAATGGTAATAGTAAGTGATAGAAGTATTAATTCAAAAAGGAGAGTTTCACATTATTTGTATTTGAATCGTTTTTTTAGGTGTTACGCGTTTTCCACGAACCATACTGCACTGTTTAATGATAAAAAAAAAATGTTAAAAATAATCTAAGGTTTTCTATTCTAATAAATTAAGGTATAATGATATATTTTTAAATATCTTGCCTGACTAGGACTAGAGAACGAAGGATATCACTTGCAGTCACAAATCAAAATGAAAGAGACCTAAGTACATACAAATTCGTACTGTCCCAAGTTACAAGCCTAAATCCAACTCAAACTTCAAGCAAACACCGTCCATATAAGTTTATGCTATGCAGCCTCACGCATAGCAGCGTCAGGCAGTCAGAGAGAACCTAGTGTCAAGACACTCCGTTCTCCACTTTCCACAAGGCCATCGTGGCGCAGTAAGACAGCGTCTGACTGCAAACCCGATTAGTTGTGGGTTCGATTCAAACTCGGTAGAAAGATCATCATTTAATCATATTATTTTATATTTCTCCACAAGTGTTGTTGGGCAAGACATACATAGCGCGGTGTTGAGCTCCGGCACTCAACACTGTATCGAATTTAAATAATAATAAAAAAAAGGAAGAAATATCTACAGACGTTATGTATAAAGGTACACAATATATAAATCAGCATTAGCTATCTAGATTCCAAGATTCACATCGTATAGAATTACTTAGCTTCATCTACTATAAGGAATACTCGTGGTTCTATGGCAGAGTATTCGATTACAATCTTGACAAATATAATAATGTTGGAATGCAATTTTGAAGGGCCTTTAGGAGCAAATAAAAGAGTTGAGGTGACATTGAGCGTTATCTTGTCGATCGGTGTAACTGATCTTAGCGCGGACAAGTTTGTAAATCCATTTCGTAATTATTATTATTTTTTAGAAAATATTTACTTTTGAGAAAATCGAACTTGCTATCATCGAACGTCACATAGCACAGAGTCTGTTAAGTTATATAGTTTTAAAATATTTTATAAATAGTTAAAATAAAACTAGGTTTTTAATATTAAAAATAAGCTGTGCCCGCGACTACGTCCTCGAGGAATGCGAATATAAAAGTGGCCTAAGTTACTCCTTATTACATCAGTTATCTGCCAGAGAAACTTCCGTCAAAATCAGTCCAGCAGCTCCACAGATTAGCCGGAACAAACGGACAGACAGACAAAAATTGTTATTTTTGGTGTTTTTTTTTAGTGTATGTACCGTGTACACAAACATGTGTATTTAGTGAATTAAAAGCGGTTATTTTAATATACCACAGACTTTCAGACAAATGCAACATATTCTGACCGGAGGGAGACACTTAATTTCTCAAGAATTGATCAATTACTAATAACTTTTTATCTAAACCCCAATGATAGCTACTTGAAAATAACATTTATGCCCACCATCTGCTTATAACGAAACCTCCCAATAAAATACAAAAGCATTCAAATTCCTTTAATTTCCATCCATTTTTTCTACAAAATCACTACGACATACTACTGTACCGACGTAAACCATCGTACATACATAAATCTAACGCAACCTTTGTATTTAAGTGAGCCGTATGACATCAATAGTTTCTAAAGTGGAGCACGAGGCGCATCTGCCTTCTTTTAGGACCGTCAACAATAGAAAATGCTTAGATATCAAGGAGCTTACAATCTTATATGGACTGTATACGTATATGTATTTGCCATACATTTTCCAATGCATAATAAATTCTGAATACATTGTTGTAAGTGGACACACACTGTGATCTTGCGGTGGTTGAAATGTAGGACATAATTAGAGATTCATTATACGGAGTTATGTTATATCAGAATATCAGATTCAAACTAAGCTGGCACTTTTGATAGACCTATAAAATCCGAAAAAAAAACTAATAAATTGCAAAATAGCTCCACGCTTTTTCCCGCATACCATGGTAGTCTTTGTCTTAGATACTAGAGCAGAGAAATAAAACTAGTCTAAATATAATCATTGCTCTGAGAGGAAATCGAACCCTCAAACAATAGCTTTAACAGTTAGAAGACGCTGCCCCACTGCGCCACAATGGATGCGCCTTTTTCTTTAAGTTGCTACTATACCTAAACACTTAAAAACTCAAACAAAAAATAAAGAATTTAGTTTGTATGTATATATGCCTATTTAAAATATTATACACGGATGGTCGCTGACTAGAAAGATTTAGCATAGCAATAAGTGCTATAATAGCCGCACTGTATAGAAATTATCTGTGATATGTATTTGATTGAATTTGAAAGAATGAGAGACAATTTTTTTTCTGCTTACAAAACCAAAAGATAATAAAAAAAATGAAATTACTCAAAAAAAATAAATGAAAGACGTGTTTATAATAATAACAGTCATTTTGAAAGGAACTAATATATATTTTTTAGCAAAACGCTTTATCTCTTTATCGTATTTTAGGCGGAGAGAACGTAGTGTCATGACACTCCATTCTCCACTGTCAACCTACAAATAGCACATTAACACACCATTAAAAATATCTTTCATATATAATATAAACGCTTTTAACCTCGGCAGCCTCATAACACAGAATTAAGATAGGAAAGGGTATAATGGGGCGTTTCACGCCACCCGACGCAACGTCCTTCCTGTAATGGGTGCAGACGAAAAATATGTCGTAGCTTTTACGAACCCAGTTTGACTTAATGGAATAATATAGAATTTCGTGTTTTATAATAAAAACATTTTAATTAAAATTCCATATTATTCAATTAAGTCGAGGCCATCGTGGCACAGTGGTACAGGGTCTGACTGTAAATTCAATTGGTTCGAATCGGTCTGACTGTAAATTCTTAGGGGAAACGCTTATATTCAAAACACTTTTAACTTCTTCACTCATTTTTAACATATTTTTAAAGTTTTATTCGCACACTTAGGAAATTGAAAAATACATATTTAGATAAAAACTTATATTTTTATACATTTTCTAAATATGTCTTTTTCTTCACTCTGGTATCTAAAGCCAAAGCGCTGGGTTAAGTTCCGCCACGAACCCGCGATGTCTCGACGTTTTTGACATCAGATTCTCTCCGACTAGCCCGCTATACGGGAAAAGCATGAAGCTGATACGTTAATTTATTTTACAGTTAATATATTTTGTTTATTTCTAAATATTATATTTCATTTACTTAATTGTTTAATAATTAAATGAAGTTAACTTAAGCCACTCGTCTGTTTCGGATAACGAGTGATGTATACCTGGCAATCGCAAAGAAGTGCAGCGTTGAGTTCTGCCAACAAACACTCAGTGTATGTCATTAGATCTATTTACAAACACTAAGTGTCTATTTAAATACACTAAGTGTCTATTTAAATACACTAAGTGTCGGTTTAATCTCCTATTTTGGTGAAAAGCATCTAAACTTTAGTAACGTATCAATAAATCGTTAAAAAGTATGAGTGAAAATAAATAATACCTACATTCTTTTTTTTTAAATACACATTACTATATCGGTTTCTATTATGCAGTTCTGATTTAGATTTTACGTTAATATTCTCGTTTGTACGTGCACACTAGACTAAAGCGTGTCGTGGCGCCATCAATGCAATTATTATTATACCACTGCTGTTTACTTGAGAGACGAGTTTGTGTCGCATTAACCCGTTATATATAGATTACGGGAATAGGTCTGTCTTCGTGTAAATAATTATTATTTCTGTATAAATGAGAAAGAAAATGAATGCTATAGTAATGGATGATGGGGATTTTCTTGTATGTTTGTATAAATTAATTATATTTTATATAGATGTGCTAACGACTTGGTCCGCGTGGAATTTTTAAACAAAAGTAGCCTAAGTCAGTCCTTATTACATTAGCTAACTGCCAGTGAAAGTCCCGTCAAAATCGGTTTAGCCGTTCCAGAGCTGAGCCGGAACAAACAGACGGACATAAATTATTAAAAATATATATTTTGGTAAATGTATCGTGTATACATACATATGAATTAAGTAAAAATCTATTATTTTAATATTACAAATAGTGACTCCAATTTTATTTATTTTATTTATAATATCTATATACCTAAATTAGGTTCAATAAGTATAAGTATATGCTATAAATAAATTTATTTTTATTTACTATATTTATATTAATGTATATATATAGCTTCAAATCCGATTCGGGGTAATATTTATAATCTTTGTAAGTTATAAAGTATGCAATAGAAAATATAACAGAGTAGTTATTACCCGCAACTTCGTTTGGTTAAAATTAATAATTCCATAGTGTTTACTGTAAAAAACTTTTTCTGCTATTCCCGTAGAAATTTCGGTAAAACCTTTCTCAGTACTTCCCCTACGGTCCCCTGTACTTCCTTTTATTCTACATATCAGCTTTCTACACCTTGTGCCAACTTTAAAACTTTTTAGTCAACTTTCAAGACAAAAATGTTTTGTCAAGAAATAAAAGAAGAAATAAAAAATAACGGTTCGGTTCACATTTTTCAGTTCCCAAAACACGCTGGGTTTTTTTAAGTAAAAGCACAAAGATTTAATAGTTTTTGCTTACAAACAAACTTTTTACCCGTTTTCGTAGTTGAATAGACCAAAGAAATTACTTCGTCGTTCAGTTAACAGTTAATATCAGTATATATGAATATATATTAATTTGAAGAAGCGCGGCGTTCTGTTCCATTACATAACACGCACAGTCCCAAATCAGCTTCACTCTTTCTCCATATAGTAGAGAAGTCAGAGAGAACCTAGTGTCAAGACAGTCCGTTCTTCAATTTTTGCTTAAAATCGGGACATTGCATGTAGAGTGGAGGCGAGTGACTCAACGGCGCGCTTTGACTTCGATACCAGCGGGGCGGAGAAATAAAAATATTTGAAATATTATAATTCCCCCGAGTGGGAATCGAACCCACAACCAATCGCGTTGAATATATATAATATAATCGCGTACACATACAAAAAATGACCGCAAATATAAAATATTTAAAAAATAAAAATATTATTCAAAATCAATTAAACAATATTTATCTAATAGCGATAGCGGCAGGCAACCCTAACATTTCATTTCACGCTTCACAAAACCTTACGCAAAACATCGACGTTTTTATTCACCATTTCCTAGCGACTTTTGGCAAACGTACGTCAAAGTATTTGTCGTGAAATTGCTTTACTATCAGATGTTCCGAATGCCAGGTGAAAAGCCTCTTGGAAGTCGTACTACTTAAACTTTATTTCAAACATTAAGAAATATTTAAAATGGGTTATATATTAAGGAGCCTCAGTAGTGTAGTTGAAATTTGTATTGCGAGTGTTTTTTCACTCTTAAATAGAAAACTTATATTAATATTATGTGGTGAGAAAGAAAAAAATAGAATATAGAATCTTACTTTAATAATGAAAGGGGCCTTTTATATATATATACTGGCCTATACTTGTCGCAAGTCGCAGGCACTGCTTTGAAGCTCCTCTCTCTGGAGAGAGATCTAAGGTTCGACCTACGGATTTTTTTCCCTAACCAAAACATAATGTTTCTAAATACGTTGCAAATGAAAAACGGAGTGACTTGTCACTAGGTACTCTTAGCCATATCCTCAATTACATGACGTAAAAACAATAAGCAGAATTAAAAAATAATAATGAACAATAAAAATATTTTAGTTGCTTACTAAAGTAATTGCCAAGAGCTATGATAATTTACTGCTGTAAAGCTATTCATTAATATTCTCATGAAGATCAAAAAGAGTGGGCGTGTCTAAATTTCACGTTTTATTCAAAAGGAAATATATAATGAAGGTTGGACTAATTAAATTATAAATGGGCGTTTATTAATACGAATGCATATAAATTAAATTAGACCCATGTGGCTTAGTATAAACTAAACAGATGTTATATGGGAGAGGTGGCAGGTTGAAATCAAGTGAATAACCCTCGAAGATTATTCAGTTTACGATATACTTGACGAGATAAGATTTCGAACACATTAAATTAGGGGATTGATTGTTTTATATGTAGAGCAATATATATATATATATGCCATAATTTCATGTATAAATAATGTAAAATAAAAAAGTATATATTTTTTATTCTAGTAGTAGGCTCAAAGTTTATTGTTCATAGTATTTGGATTATTCCCCATGTCCTTATTCTTCAAATCGGAAAATTAACTTGAACCTAAAACTATTTCGTACACCCAAACTAGTCCCCACTGTACCACGATAGCGTCACACATACCTAGCTAATAAAACCTATATCAATAACCGTGAAAGCCAAGACTCATTTCAAGAGGCATACACTTAAATTAAAAATCAAACTGGCTCCACAAGAGACAATCCTTGCATCTTTAGAAGAATTGCGTAATTTAATTAAGTCTAACAATGCCATACCATCTGCTGTCAGGTTACAGCATTAGACATCTGCCTCTTTGTGCGATCCCTTGCGCCTTGTGGGTCGCGAATAGATCGCGATCTTTGTGCACCAAACCCTAATCTTAATTAGGGATGTCGCTTCTTAGGCATATCGATAATTCCTTTATGTTTTTTTTCTTATAATTCGTTTAAAATATTTTTTAAACGAATTATAAGAACCGAACAAAATTAATATTCTTTATATATATTTAACTATTTTTTATTAGACGTCTGTTATTAACACTTTTAAAACATATAATACAATATTATACGTTTTAAGTTGTCAAAATGAAACTCAGCTAACAAGTATTTTAAACACTTAATCAAATAAAGATATATAAAAAAAGCAGTTACATTTTGTATACATTTTCCATTTTAATATAAAAAAGGTTTTAAACGATTATCACATTAGCTTAGTTTTAAGAAAAGCTAAACTATAGAAAAAAAAAACCAAAATATTGTAACACGTTTAATAATTTTAAATCAAATACGCAATTCTGCATCTACAGTAGAACAGTAATCTTATTGTATTCTAATAAACTCAATACAGTATCTGATATGGAGGGTCATAGAACTTCCTTTGTTTTGTACCCTTTCGATAAGAAAGTAGGCTGGACCTGCTATCTTATCTTAATCATAGATTTATAATTTTACAATGTGAATGTGCACATTCACGATTTATTTATTAGTAAAAGTGCATAATTTCATATTGTGTTATCTACTACTACTACATACTATTTTTCATCGAGGTTTTACTTCAAGTTTCAATAGCAAAAGAGTTTGTTTCCAGTCCGTGATTAACACAAGGCAAATTTTACAAATTCATAAACGACATTCAAATATTTTTTTCTCTGTTCCAATAAACAAAATCCCTCAAAATACAATAGAAACGTGACGATAAATCCAGAACATCGATATAACTGTACCGTGCCATATAATATCGATATTAACCAAAACATCACTAAAATTCTCCCTTTCACACATCTCTTACAAGTTTGTTTATAATTACATGTTTTCCGATACGTGAATTTTTCGGTCTGACGGATCATTATTAAGTCATTTATTCGTCGGTTACCATGGCAACGCCCAAATTTCTCTAAAGCACAGGGTGCATTTCGCATGCCCAGCCTCTAATGATATGTTTTGATGTTTTTTTTGTCAAACTTCCTTCAAAAACGATCGACTTCCTTTCAAAGGGTTAATGTGTTGGTAATTTTACAAAGGTTGCCGTTTATTGACTTTTAATTTTGATCGATGGAATTATTATGTAAGTAAGAGTCTATTGAAAGGGAAAGCCAATGTTAGTTATAACATGAAATTAGCATAAGAATGATATAAGTTATTTTAATATTTTTAAAGTATTATTAAATACCAAGACGAATAATATTTTTTTAAATAATTAGAATAAGAAACATATTTAAAAAAAACGTACATTTAAGAGACGCGGGTTCGAGGCGGGTTCGGTTCCTGCTACGTTCCAATTTTTACACGTGTTCATAAAATATTTATACAAGATATACTTTTTATTAAACATCCGCATTTAGTGACTCAAACTAAGAGAAGCCCAACCAAAAACAGCATATTGGGTAAATGAGCCCGACATCCTTGGTTTTATCAAAGCAGAGAAGCAAAAATGTATAGAAACTTTCCCAAAGTGAATTTATATACAGATCATTTCTACAAAAAACATGTGCAGCCACACACTTCTTGAATACACCACATTTTCCAAAGCACAATATTAGTAAAACCAATTATACAACCTAGTCACCAAATCAGACTTTACATATTTATATTTCTATAAATAACACAAGATAAAAAATTAAACTATTTCAGAGCGGCGTTGAGTTCCGCCAGTCAACCCGAGATATCGAGATCTCGATTTTGGGTGGAAAATGAAAAACGGAGTGTTTTGACACTAGATACTCTCTGACTACCCTGTTATGCGAATACGTGTAAAACGTGATGTTTATATATATATGTATATGTATATGTATAGCAGATATGTTTATAAATGAAACAGAAACAATATATAAAAATAAATGAAAAACTCCACAGACAGCAAGCAATTAAAAGTGTAATTTAAAATGACGCCAGTAGCGGTTAAAGGGCAGTTAACCACCGGTTAACCGCTGTTTAATGTTACAGGTAACGACGGCATTGATGTATGCACTTGTATTATATACTTGGATTATATAACAAAAAGTTGTACGCCGTACTTCAGGTATAGTTAAAATTTTAATATTACGTAGTATAATAAAGAATTAACATTTAAAATTTCATATTTTTTATATGAATGCCCGCCCTTAAATATATTCAGTCAAAGTCGTTTAAAGTTTAAACACGCGTTACCTTAGGAACCAATATGTCCCTTTTAACAGACGTTTATCTTACTAATATTATAAACGCGAAAGTTTGTGAGGATGTTTGTTAGTCTTTCACGTAGAAACTACTAAATGGATTTTAATGTTACTTTACAATAATATAGCTTATACATCAGAATAACACATAGGCTATACAAATTATAAAGACATTGTGTGAATTGACCAAAATATCAGGTAAGTATCTTATGTTCAAGCCAAAATAGTGAACCATTGTAGTCAATAAATTAATATGGTAGTTAGATACTTTAATCGCTTCTGGTATTTAACTGTCGCAACGAACTTCAACGAAACACAGTTATGTGGATTTTTTCAATTTTCGTCTGTTTGTTCCGGCTAATCTTTGGAACGGCTGTACCGATGTGGCAGATAGCTGATGTAATAACTTAGGCTTATAGTTTTATTTTATAATTTCACGCGGACGAAGTCGCGGTCACAGCTTGTGTCAAATATATGGTAGTTGTGTAACGTTAATTTTATTAATAATATATTTTTTATGCTTTATTATGCATTATTATTATAAGGTATAACTGTGCCAAATTTTATATTCCTTGGTCCGCGTATTTTTTTATAAAAGGGGTACAAAGTTATTGGTTCATGTATTAATATATAGATTTTTAATATAAAATTGTGGTTCGTTTAGTATGTGCCGGGACGCGACGATTGTGTTTTGGTATGCCATTACAAATGTATACATTAATCTGTGAATTTTTTACGTAAATTATGCGAAATGCAACATTCAGAGGAGTATCAGTTAAAGTTTGTTATGGGAGGTGCGGAAAGTTTATATTTATTATAATAATTCATTAGAAATACATAAAATACATTATATTATAAATGATTATTAATAGCCTTACACCTTTTCCCGGATAGTCTCCCATGTAGTCAAAGAGAACCTAGTGTCAAGACACCCCAATCTCTACTTTCCACCTGAATTGGAGACATTGCGCATTGTCACCAGAGTGAAGAAATGAAAATAGTTAAATTATAATCATTCCACTGAGTGGAAAACAAACCCATAACCAATCGCAATTTCAGTCAGTCACCGTTCCACTTCTCCACTATGGTCTCAAAGAAAATGATTTATAGAAAATATATATATCTTATCAATTCTCAGCTATTAAATATCATAAATAGTTTAAATTGTATGAAAGGAATTCAATCAAATCAAATGTGCTCATTGATACGATTACTACACGCCGTATGATCGTGCGATTTTACGACCAAGGCGGCTCGGCACTAACGGCTTCCGTTTCCGTTCGCGAGCACGTGCGTGGTTAAACGCCGCCTTGCTATTGCTGACGTCACTTTTGTTGAGACAAGTTGTGGATTAGGTTCAGCTGCTTTAAACAATATGTCATTTAACATCTTCGAGAGATCTATTTGTGAACTGCTCCGTATGTATGTAGTATATATTTCAGGTGTGAGTTTTACATAAAAAGAGTGTAGTAACTACTAGTGATTCTGGTTTATTTGTCTCAAAAGAATACCACTAGGTATTCTTTAAATATCCGTTAAAGCATATAGCTATACTCTCCGACTGATTTCGAGACATTACATTTGAAGTGGCGGAACTCAACGCTGCGCTTTTTCTTGGGAGCGAGGAATTGCTACAAAAACACTAATAAAATCTATTATTCTTCATAAGATACAAAACTATAGTATGTAATAAATAGCAAAGCTATACACACTGATAACGTTCATAAATCAGCATTTAAAATAGCAACCAAGTGTTTGACATGTTGAATACGATACAACGACGATTAAGGCTTTAGAGAGGAAAATGAGAATCTACGCTGTACTTTCATGTAATGTGTATTGTGTAGTGAGTGATGAAATTTAACACTTGTCGATGTCAAAATATTTAAAAAAATATATATTATTTACTTTAAAATAAGCAGCTTCACGTTCGCATAGCGGGGTAGTCAGAGGGAACCTAGTGTCAAGACACTCCGTTCTACACTTTTCGCCTGAATTTCAGACACTGCATGTTGAGTATCGGACTTGTGCGCTGTGCTTTGTCTTGTTCCCAAGAACTCCGAAATAAAAATAATTAAATTGTAATAATTCCACCGAGTGGGAATCTAACCCACAACCAATCGCAATGACAGTCAAACGCGGTCCCACTGCGCCATAATTGTCTCTTTTCATATGTACCAATTACTAAAATATCGACAGTTTCAATATGAGCAAAGCCCTACTTCACGTAAGTGCAATCTTGTCCCGCACGGGGCCGTGTTACCATGCCCTCTGAGGTCGGATATTTCCCTTGATTTCTCGCTACGAAGGGCTGCTGAGTTTGATTTTAAATTTTACATTAAATAATTTATGTATTGATATGTGAAGGAAAACTTTGGTACCCATTTTAAAAAAAATATATGGACGAAGCAATATCAAAATTGGCATAGCTTAAGTTCATATGTAAAAATATCTAATAGAAAGATTCATTGTGAATATTAAAACACACAATGATGTGTGTGTAATATATATTTTTATATAAATTGACTACGGGCATAGGATAAAGGCAACGTTTATTTACTGATGTACTTTAATTAGTCAGAGTGAGTAAATGACTGACTATTGCCGTGCCGTGCCGTTTCTATTATGAATATCTGTATTATACTGTAAATGACAGACAACGAAAACCACAAAATCCGTTTATAGGACCTTATAACAACACTTAATTTTAACTAAACTAAACCTACATTGTATACGTTTTGTAAAAATGATATTCATATTCTAAATGAGTGATTTAAACTTTATAAATAAAAAAAAAATCTTTCTGTACAATTTAAATCGAATTTTTAATTTACTACCAAAAGTCCAGCGTAAAAACTAAAATTTTCACATACAAATACAATTTATTCACAATACAACAAAACATATATAATTTCTAATGAATAAATAAATACTATACAAAAATAAACACCAATACGTATTGAGTAGTAGCCCTTACTTCCTTTCGCTGCAGCATCCGCTACGATTTATTTTATTTTTAAATGATTGCCGGTCGCGCTCCATGTTGCATAAGGTAAAATATTTGCAATATTTATATACTCGTACCACTTGAAACCGTCGTGGCAGAGTGGGATAGCTTTTGACTGTAAACTCGATTAGTTGTGGGTTCGATTCTTTCTGGTAAGATTCAGGTTAGACTATTCGTACACTAGGTGCTCTATGGCAAAAGCGTGAAGCCGAAATACTCATAGTATGTTGAAAAGTTTGAAACAAAAATCACATTTTAGTTTAAATATCAACAATTTAATAGAAGCTTTTTAAATTACTATACTACTAGAGTAAAGTAAAAAAAAACTTATTTAGTTGTCATATGTTGATAACATTTCCTGTATAAGTTTATTCATGAATATATATGAGTGCCTATTGTTAATTGAAGCTTTCTAGCTGAATACAGACTATAAATAAAATCATTTTTTGCACCATTGTGAAGCACTAAGAATCATTTTTTATTGCACGCTTTTCACGCGTTCGATTATCAGTTCAATAACTAACAACTAATTCAACTCAACCGTCAAAAAACCGTCGTAACCTATGAAAGATGATGTAACAATACAAACAAAAAAAATCTGTACTCTATAAAGTAACCTTAAATAATACACATATATAAATATATATAGATATATACCTATATTTTAAATACTGCCCGCAATAGGCTTGCCATACGTTGTTCGACCACACTCCTAATTTGGAAATGCGAAGGATACAAAAAACATAAATATATACTACTTAATATTAATTCCGTATCTGCTATGGTTGTAAACACGATAGTTTTAAGTTCAATTAAAAATGTTTTTTTGAATGTCTACGCTCTATTAAGACCAAGCGCGGCGTTGATTTCCGCCACTCAACACGCAATAATACGAAATCAAGTACAACTGAACTGTTTTACAACTAAACTTTTGCAGTAATCTTAAAAATAATCTTTTTTTTTATAAGGTTTTACTTTCTAATAATTGCTTTTTTTTAGTTTGAAGATGGCTTTTAACAATTACTAATAATGAGAGTAGTACGTTCAAATCACACAGGAAAGAAATAAGCTTGTATTTTTATAATGCGAATTTGAAAAGCGTAATTCTAAAGCACCACATAAATATATATACCATATATATATCTCAATATATCTTTGGTACCAGTCAAAAGCGGTGAATTCAAGTCTAAGTCAACAGAGTAACTATTTAATGGAATTAAGCTTATTTTGTCTTCATTTCTCACGGAACTTGTAAAACATTCTGTACCAGTTTCAAAGGAGCTCCAATTTCAAAGGGCGACCTACATTTGTGATGTTTTTTACATTACAAAATTATTTAAAATTTTAAATATTCGAAAAGATGTTGTCTTATAAAACCATAAGGCTTAAAACCAGCCAAGCAAAAGTCATGCCCTAGTGAGTAATATATTTTTAAACATTTTACGCATAGCATTCAGATTTATTCAAAGAAAACCTATTGTCAGGACACTCCTTCTTCAGCCTTCTTCAATCTTAGACACAATACACATTAAGCATAAAGCAGATTATTACATGTAAAAACTTTTACCCAATTTGGCTTTAAACCTCCAACATTTGCGTTTACAGCAACAGGTTCTATTTGCACCACTATGGTGTAAACTAATCTACAATATTTTTAGACGGATCACCGGTGCCTCCCTCCCTACCTCGCCCAGGTTAGAAATAAAAAGCCCAAAGCCTCTCTAACTAAAAAAAAAACGAACAGCGACTAACTGTAAACGCAATTGGTTATGGATTCAATTCCACTCGAAGGAAATTTATATTTAAATTATATTCATTTCTCCGCTTTGGTACCCAAGACGAAGCGCGGCGTTCAGTTACGCTCAAAAGGCAATGTCTCGATTTCGGCCCGAAAGAATGGTAGATCTCATCGTTCTATTACATTTTATTTTATATTGCTCTTCATGGAGCGATATTTACTACGATAAATAAATACATTAAATATGAATAAATATGTAGTATTTTTCATAAGGTGATGTAATGATGATTCATTGATAGTTAATCATCAAAGGATTACATATCAAAGTATTAAATGAAGTCAGATATGATCATAATGATAGCCTATCATTATATCTATAAAAATATTCACACTATACTAATACATTTTGCATAAAACTTCCTTCTAATATGAAATCGAAAATATAAAAAAGACATATTTAGAAAACGTATAAAAATTTAGTGTGGGAATAACACTTTAAAAAATGTTAACAAAATATATATCGAAAATATAACCTAGGGCAAATAATAGTTCATAGTTCTAGAAAAAAACAGTGTAAAATATTAATTTTTTTTTCATTATTTTAGAACCTTTGGTTATTGAATGATTCATCATTATCATCATCATTCAACCTAGATCAGCTTTTTAGTAACTATGTCTTATAAGACCACGACTGAAAATAAATTGAAAATATTCCCCGAGTGGAGATCGAACTCGCAACCAATAACCTTTGCAACGCTCTCCCACTGCGTCCTTATAACCATAAAACATTACATAATTTTGTTATTACATAATAATTCGTTTTTAACTCACAAATAATTATTCTACAAACACAACAACTTACATTTAAACGTTAATAGACATAATGAATGATTCAACAGAATTGATCACGATTCGTTCGACATTGACTCCCATTTTGATCTAACGGACCGTATAGGTTTTATCAGATGAATGGCTTTGCGAGTGGTCTTTAGAAGGTAGGTCACCGCGATTTTTGGCATCGGTTGAGCGGAACACGATATTTCATTATATATGACTAGAATTATATATATATATATACATTTATATATACATAGCGGTGAAGACACCGTCTTGCCGCTAGGATAAATAAATTTATATATAAAAGTTTTAACCATCAATGAATAAGAGCTAAACGAATTTTCTTTTTTTACCATCATTTCCTATATTATTTATTATATTTCCATTTTATATCAAATATATTTTTATGGTGTATTAAAGGTAGGATAAGCTTTCCTTTGCCTAAAAAATAGATAAAAAAAACACAAACTTATGGAATTAAAAAAGCAAAATGAATTTACCTAACAAGTATTCATTATAACCATATATATATAAAACCATAGACTTCTAAACATTTTTTAAAAATCTTTGCTAAAACCTAAATTACTATCAATGAACCAAACCAAAATGAACACACCCCGCACATAAATAGCGAAATACAAAAATTCAAAAGACGAATATCAAAAACAACACATTGTCACATACAACGAACGTACGTGACCACGAAAATTAAAGTGCACAGTGTATTAAAAACCTATCAGAAAAATGCAAGCGCCCCGTTCCAATTTCCCAAGCGCTAAATCGAAGGCGGAAAACGTAAAAATGGGACGTACGTAGGTCGACGTATGGCCGATTGAAAAATGGAATGGATATTGAAAACGAGCTGCGCTTGTGACACGTCCCACTTGATTTTCGAAGTGCATCATTAAATTAATTTGATACAGGGAGGAAAGTGGCAAATTACCTGTTGTAGCAACACTGTACACTTAGTGTGGTTTAAAATGAGCAAATATATATGTAAAATGAAACCGGAACCCATTTTTAATCGGATTAATCGCATTTACATACACTTTAGAAACCCGACGTTTAGAACACTTGACAGTAGTCAGTAATTTTGGTAGTCTACCAAAAATATACGCGATTAATCCGGTTAAAAATAGTTTAATTACAAAATGTGTGATAATCGCGACAAATCAAAGATCTTATTAAATATATATTTAACTTAGTTAATAATTTGTTTGCAAGTTATTAAAAATAGTTGCATGGTCCATTCTGAAATAAATTCAGCAAAAAATAGAGAACGTTTGTAAAAAAAATAGAGTAATAGATAGATTTTCTCCGTCCACTGATCATGATGGAAATAATATATGAATTTAAAAAATCTAACTTTGAACTGTTATTCAATGTTTCAAATAATTTTATTGACGTGTTCGACCAGCATTCAAGTTTATTTATTAATACGACCTATATCTAATATGCATAATTTTTATTAAAAATCTAAACACAAAAAAAAATGTTAATGTCTTAGTAGTAATTATTAATGAATTACTATCACTAATAATTACTACCAAGATAGGCAGAGTACACTAGCTCCAACTACCCCAGAGACGCAATACGTCCCTATTACAAACACCATGTCGCCCCCAATCACCGTCAGAATGATCCCCAGGAGCATGGGGAGAACAGCCGTATATCTTAGAAACCTTTTCAATAACTCGCCTTTGCCCCATATAAATTGCCATAAAACCGACCACCTTGGGACCTACTTATAAAATAACAGATTGTTTACTTGTAAGTGGATCAAGTCAAATCTGTTTTGCAGTTTTAAGTTATGATAGATGTAAATATTGTCTAATATAATGTTTTTTTTTTAACAATTTTTAAAGTGTTATTCACACACTTAGGAAATTGAAAAATACATATTTAGAAAACGTATACAAATTTGAACGCGGGATTTGAACCTGCGCCTAGATCGGTTTTCGAAAGGCTCTTTTTGTATAAAAAAACAAACGTGGTACACGGTTCAAGTTTAATTCTAATAATAAGCTTTTATTTCCCCCATACCTTTCTTACTATAATTGTTAGTATTATCTGGGGTGGAAACCACCTCCATTTCGCTCCACAACTCTGTTTTTCCAAAACCCATAAAGTTTTGTCCAACTTATTGAACAATAATTATTACCCACCGAGTAATTGGTCTGCCATCGTGTCTCTTTCCGACTGTACCCTTCCACATAGTTGTTTGAATTTTTCATCTATTGTCAGCATGACGTGGTGCATGCCCAGCCCATTGCCATTTTAATGTCATAGCTTGAGTGCATTAGATATATTAGTATTTTGTCTAATCCGATCATTATTTAAGTTTAGTATAAAAATGTCAAGTTTCGTAACATGGGAAAATAATGTAATGTAAAATACCAAAATTAGGAAATAAAATAAACATTACATTAATAATAAAATTATAGAGATATAATAATACATAAATATCATAACAAATGTTAGGTTTGATATCCCAGGTAAAAAACTATGAGAAAATAGCCATCTTTGCCCCAGGGAAGTAACCCTAACATAACCTTCTTGCCTTCATAAATTACTACTTCTTGGGACTCTATTGGGTTATAAGAGGCAGCGAGTTCTGAAAATAGAGATCACTGAAAATTTCTTAAACTGAATGAATTAATTATAACAATTATTTACGCATTTGTTTGATTAAATGTGATAATTCTGGTTTCAAGTACCTCTGGGATCATTTTTTTTTTTTTGATAAAGATTTAATAACTTAATATCTCAAAAATTACCAGACAGTTGAGTTTGCAGTAAATTAGTTGTCGATATTAAGATATTCTTTGCCTCGCAAAATAAACGACATGTCTGAAGAAAGGAAGAAGCGATCAAGTTGCAAGCGGATGTTTCTTTTTTTTTTTCCAGCTTTACATTTCTTTATGCATATGATTTTCTCTACATGACAGATGTTAAGTCACATCGTTCTCGACTTTTCGCTCTACTCGTAAGACATTTCTTGTTGGAAGCGGAAATTAACGCCGCGCTTTGTGTTGTCACCAGAGTGAAAAGATTAAAATAATTTAATTACTATAATTCCCCCGAGTGGGGATCGAACCGCACATCTATTACGTATACAGTTAAACGCTATCACACTGCGTCACGATAGCCACATTGTCAAATTTAAACAAAATTTCAGTATTAACAATAATAAATTAAAAAATAAAATGAATCAGTAACCTTTCTTCTGTAAGTATAAAGAATTTGCTCTGAGCTGTAATCAAAACTGTTACAAACCTATGACCATTTGCGCTATACACATCTTCCCGCGGCAATACACACATATATAATATAACTACATATATGCTAGCAAACTAATTCGTTTCCTCATAATTTTCCCGCATCGGTCTATAATATAGGCCCTTCACCGACATTAAATGAATTTATTATGAAGGCGTTCCAAGCGAAACTTTCGCAATTTTCGATAGAGGTTTTATGTAAAAGGCGTGCTCGGAACCAATTGACGTTGTAAGAGACCTTTTATATGGACAGTGTAGGGCGTAAAATATATAAGCCGTTTTGGTTTTATCGCTTTAGATGCTTATTTGAATTTATTATGTGTGCTGGCTAGCGAAGAATTACTTCCTATTTCAAATGAGCTATAATATATTAATGGTACAAATGTTCTTCATTTTTCTCATGGTTAGAAACAGTTTCTGCTCGAATCCAACAAAAATATTAAATGCTTAAGACCGCCAAATATATGTATTTTAATAATTTAATGTCATTTCAAATGCTTTATTTTTAAAGAAAATTTTGTGCCAAATGCCAAATTTCGTACAAACAACCGCATTCTTACAATCGTATAATTTCGTAAATATTAGCCCATTCTATTTTCTTCACTCATATTGAGACATACATAAAACCAAAGAATGGAGTGTTTTAGCACTAGGTTCTCTCTACTGTGGGGTAGTACGGGGTAGGGTAGGGTATAACGGGGTATAAAAAAACTTGAATAAGTCATTGCAACACTATGGACTTCTCAGGCTTATTCTGTAAGCCGATGTTAATGAGTAGTTTATCTATAACTCAGCTCGCTATTTTCATCTTAATTCACAGAAAATCAACTATTTCGATATATTTCTACGAATATATAATATTTTTCATATCAAAACTTCAGACAAGGTTATCAGAAGGGTGCACACTATAAAATCGGGCACAATTGGCTACCGTCCAATTGGTTGAATTGGTCCTGTTTATGTATTAGGTCATCTTGCTATTCTCTATTGAATACATATGTTACAAATAATTGACTTCGATTCTAAATTAACAATTAAAGAATGTATTGGGGAAGGCTTATATTATATCGCGAGTTCGATTACTATTTCAGGTAATATTTAAAATTCTATTTTTGTTGAGTTCCGCTACTTAGAGTACAGTGGTGTTAATTTTAACAATATGGTTAATTAACATATTAAAATAAAAGTGTTATTATGTAGAAATATACCACTGACTCATCGTGGTGCAGTGTGATAGCGCGAATGTAAGCGCCATTGGTTGTAGGTTCAATCACCACTCGTGGTAACAACTTTAATTAAAGAATTATCATTTCTCCGATCTGTTAAGACTAAGTGCGCCAATAAGTCCCGCCACTCAACACGCAATACTGTCGTGCCAGTGTTTTACTACTAGGTTCTCTCTGAACTTAGTAAAGTAGTGAAGTTACAAAAACACTAATATAATAAGCTTAATCTAAATATATTAAAGTGCTATTAACATATCCCCAACATCTCCCTGTTGTTTGCACCGTGCTTGCAGCTAGCAAAACAATCGATTTTATTGTTAGTTAGTAGTAGTTAGTGTCAAAACACTCCGCCCATAGTCGAGACATTGCATGTTGGGTAGCGGAACTCAACACTACGCTCTGCCTTAGGTACCAGAGCAAAGAAATTAAGATATTTCAATTATAAATCATTCCACGGACTGGGAATCGAACCCACGACTAATAGCGTTAGATCACTGTCCCGCTGTGCCACGACGGCCTCTAGAATTATTAATTAAGTACCTTTATTATATAGATGCAGTTTATACAAAAACTTGAGACGAATCGATTCATGCGAAGCGTTCACAAAACTGACGTCGATGACACTGACTTCTATTTATAAAAGCGAAACGTTTTATCGCACAGTAACGAATGTGAGGTATTTGCGATATTGCTTTTAAATACTTTTAATAAATATTAATTGAAATAGTAAAACGTAATAATGACTATAACGGTTCTAGATTTCAAGTAAATTGTTCGAACTATACAACTAACTGTACAACGGTAGGTTGTGAGTTCAAATACTGTATTTTTTTATAATTTATATTTATTATTCGAGTCTTCTTTCGATTAGTATGAAAGTGAGCGTATAAAGGATCGTTAGATACTATTAAATATTTAGATTACGTCAAAACGTCATTGTAGTGCAGCGGAACAGCGTCTGAATGCACACGTGATGGATATGGGATTAAAAACCGCTCGACTACATAAATATATTGAAATTTTTATTTTCCTTTATCAATATCTAAAAACTATGCGAAATGTTAGTATAACAGTGTGTTTAATACCAGATTCTCTGTACCTACTCTGAAAAATTAAAACAAAATGTCAATTTTTTTACTTAATGCAACTCCGTATATTTTAAAGTAGAGAAAAATATAGTTTTTTAACAACATAGCACACCAGACGGCACCCTAGAAAGGCAAGAGGTGGGCTGCCCAGCAGACGGTCTGATCAACTGCAAAATCCGGACTCACAAAACTGACAGGAGCCGTTGAAAACAGTTTGTCCGTTCCAGACTCAAATCCCACCATGACCACGATCTTAAGATAAGTAAAAGAGAAAACCCAACCCAAAAAAAAGAGAAAAAAAACCTAGTGTCAAGACACTCTATTCTCGTTATTTTATTATTAGTTACTTATTCAATATAGATATATTGCAATATACATTAAAACTAAAATTAATATTTGCAATGAAATAGACGCGCAACGCCGTGCAGTCAGTAATCAGAGACGGATAATTCTGATTTGTGTGTATTTGTATCGCATTACTTGAGGAAACCGCATGGGAAACGATGATACAGGAAAATACATACATATTTTATGCATATTATTCATTTTATATGTTCACTTAACTCCAAATTCACTATTATTTACAGCTTCACGAGCCAGCATTTCAAGCACAGCAGGTTATTCAGAGTTCTCTATGAAGAGTCTCTCTTGGTGTCAAAACACCCTGTTTTCCAAAAAGACATATTTAGAAAACGTATAAAAATTTGATCGCAGTGGTTATTGAACCCACGTACTTAGTTTGAGAATAACACTTAAAAATGTTAAAAATATATATTTAATAAATAGCATTCTCTCTTGCCAAACGATTGTTTGTAGAATAATCTTCGGGTCGCAGAAACTAGTAAAAATCTCTCTACAGAGATACTAACAACAAATATAAGTTGTAATAGGCGTATAAGAATATTAACGTAGCTTGATGTAGAACGCATGGCTTAGCGGTCAGAGCGCTTGAACGGTTTTCAAGAGGCGCGGGTTCAAATCCCGCTGCGTTCAAATTTTTATACGTTTTATAAATATGTCTTTTTCAATTTCCTTAGTGTGGGAATAACACTTTAAAAAATGTTAAAAAATATACCCTGGTTTTCCAGTTTACGCACCAAATCGAGATGTTACATGTAGATTGGATGAACGAATGTTAATTATAAAAAATGTCAATATGCAGAATGAGTATTCCATATATCCTCACAGTTTAAAACCTTAAAACGATAACATGCTATACACAATTTATTAGAAACATTAATCTCCCTATAATTTAAATTTAACTTATATTAATAAATAAATTCTCATTCGATAATAAAATTTCCCTATAAAAACTAACTTACAATATGGCATGATTGTGATAAATTACTAAATAATAGTTACAAGTCAGTCTTACTTCATAGCACAAGTACTTGTTGTCTCGATTTCTAAACTAAACTGGTCACCTTGACCTTGTTTAAAGACAAAAGTTTATTTTATGGCAACTGTTTATATTACACAATGGAGCAGAAAACAATTATTTAAGTCATTTAGTCGCATTGCTTTGATGAAATCGAATCGAAATAGATATCTTAATAGTTTTAATTACATATTTTCTTAAGATAACGAAGTCGTGTTACGATTTTAACAAACATTGGTAGTTAGTTCAAATACCGCAAAACTTTGGTGTCAATTAAAATGTACTTTAAAGGACAGTTAAAAAAACCAGTTATTCGAAAAAAAGGGCGAAAAAAAGTTAAAAAATATATTCAACTATAATAAATATTTAAATTTAAACACAAGCTGCAGAACTCTTAATTACTTATAACTGAATCTATTAATATCAATATTTTATTTAACTTAATCAAATATTACGCTTAATTAAGCATCGTATATCAGTGTTTTTCTTAAATGATTTGAAAATTCAAAGAAAAAGAAATTTAATCAATTTGCATGTCAAAAACAATAATTTAATTTCTAAAACAAATGCACTACTTCAAATATAAAAGAGCTGAAATTTATGTGTATAAATAAAATCAAACCTATATAAATAAATCATCAAAGTTATAAACTGACCCGCAAGCTAGAAAACGTCGTAAACAGTAAATTACCATAAAACGTAACGTAAAGTGTGGCATTTAGGGGTTGGCACGCCCACCAGGTGTAAACTAAACTAGGCTTAATTACGAGGAAATTGATGACAGTTGACTGTGAGCGGACCGGAAACGATTATTTTTTGTCATTGTCAATCATTGTAATATTTGATTGGATATCTGTTAAATTTAACTTTTTGTTTAATAATTGATATAAATTGATTAACGCCACTGTGGTGCAGTGGGGTGTTTGTAACAACTACGAACTGCTTACCTCACAGGTTCAACTCAAAATATATACGGAAGTTAAAAAATAATAATATTGAAATTCCAAGAAGTTTCAAATTCGAATTATTTTTATTTCTTTACTAAATATTAATACAATTAAACAAAATCAAAATGTTATTTATTCAAATAGGCTATAACAATTTAATTCAATGTTAATTAGCATAAAAAACGTAAGTATTGTCAATCCTACAGGAAGCTGACACCGGCTCAAAGGCAGTTTTGCTGAGAAGATCCGGCCAAAAATTTAACAGCTGATAAAGAAATCAATCAAACAGGTTAATTAAACAAAGTACCTTCCACTTTCCGCGATTCGTGTGAACTTATGTACATTAAAACGAGAATCTTCGTAACTAAGAAAATTACAATATATGGATGTATTACAAATTATACCGTAGCCGGTATATAATTAGTTTAATTATACTAACCAAATGACACACTAAGGGAAGTAATGTTCAATGCACGCTATTGCAAATCATTGAATTTATTGTATACTAGCTGTGCCCGCGACTTTCTCCGCGTGGAGATCTTACATCAGCTATTTGCCAGTGAAAGCCCCTTCAAAATCGGTGTAGCCGTTCTAGAGATTAGCCGGAACAAACAGACTGACAGACACAACAATAGCAAAAAATAATATTTTGGTATATATAACGTGTATACATATGCATTTAGCGTATATATACCATAATATTAATTTATTGACTACAATGGTTCACTATTTAGGCTTTAATGGCTTGAACATAAGATACTTACTTGATATTTTGGTCAATTCACACAATGTCTTTATAACTTATAGCCTATGTGTTATTCTGATGTATAAGCTATATTATTGTAAAGTTTCATTAAATCCATACAGTATTTTTTACGTGAGTGATTGTTGGTTACTCCTTACAAAGTTTCGCGTTTATAATATTAAGCAACGCCGTTACGAGAGACAGAGAGAATCTAGTGTCTTTGTCTCCTCCGCGAGCTGGCACCTAATCCGTAAATCATCGCGTAAAACTAATTGCACCACTGACTTCTAATCTTAGTGATATAGTCTGTTATTAAAAATTTCATAGAGACTAAGTTTTAATATAGGTTAACTAATGCCTGTGGGAACGATAACAGCTTCAGACTTTATTATTACAACCAAATTTACACATAATGTATATTTACATAAGATGATAGCACTCATCAACCATATGGACTCTATAAAAGATTGAGTAACATGTGTTTATTTGTATGAAAAAACATATAGGACACCCAAAATGTCCAAGATATTAATTAATTTATTGATATAACAAGTAAGGTTTAAAAACAGCTTTACGCGTTTTCCCGCTTTGTTAAATAAGTAAAGAACTGGTGTCAAGGCACTTCCTTTTCCGCTTTCCATCTGAATTGTTGTCAAGTGTTGTCACTAAACGCAGCACTTTGTCTTTACGTTTCCGAATGGTAATCCAACAACTACAATTTAAAACTAAATCATTTTACATTCGAAAACACATATGTATATATATGATTAAAAATATAAATAGTAATGTTACGTTAAATTGCAAGAAATTAAAAATTAAACGATTTGTCGCTACATTAGTATCTCTATTTACTCTACAAGTCTATAAATATAATAAAAAATGTAACTACATGTCGACGATATGTGAAAATAATATATTCGGGACATTTATCAATATAATAGAACCCAAAACAATGATTTTTAATTTTCTCTTCTATTTTTTTTATTTTCGTTCGTGTGTTTGTTTGTGCGCGTTAATCTCAGAAACAACTTAACCGATTTAAATGTAATTTTGACTATTATAATGTGGCAAAATTATGTATATATTCATAAATGAAATGGTTGTAACTTAACCATTTAAATTATAAATTTAAGCAATGTTTACGATTTCAGTGGCGAAAAAACGAAATACAGTTTAGTCGCATAGTTTACGCAAGCGGAGCCGCGAGCGAGCTAGTGTCTAAATATATGTGCCAAATAATAAGGAACTACTATCTATTGTTAATATACTACGTAATAAAAAACCATAAAGTCTCTAAAATTTTATATTGTCATATTTGAAAGAATAGAATACACTTAAAATGTCCACTTAAAAATTAAAAATACACTTCAAAATTAAAAAAGCAGATATGTTGGTGTTAAATCATCATATCTTCTATTTCCAAGTTTGGCATCAAATATAAGTTGTAAAAATTCTATAGAAGGTTCCACTTCTTAATAAAGTACAATTGAGTAAAACGCAAAACTCTACCGACCTTGACTCAATGTTAATAGTCTGAGCATTATTGACATTCTTATAATGAAATAGCGATAAAATGTACATAAGCTTTACTTTATTTGCAATATAAATTATATGTTTTATAAATAAAGGTTTTTTCACACATTATACAGTTCACCGTCAACTCTACATAAATGAAACTGCATTTTACACGGATTGAATTTTTTTAATTTTTTTTCCTATACTAAATGTATATAGTTACTTTCTATAATAAACATGATATATCTAAAATAAACAAACAGAAGAAACGAAAAACAAAAATCTAATCCTACTAAAAAGAATACGAGCATAGAGCCTACTTAAAATATCTATTTAAATAATTCAAGATGTTTTTGGTACTTCTAATAGTAAAAATACTCTATATTACAATTGTGTATATATAGAGGTATAGAGTAACTTAACATGAATTGTTACAATAAGCAAATATCTTGGAGGAAAATATTTACAAGAGAAAATTATTAATTATTACTATTTACAGCCATAATGGCACGTAAACTAAACGAGTAGGAAATTAATTAACGACTATGCGATAAACGTCTACATATGCATGCATATATGCATTTGATGTAATGATTCTGCATATATATATTATTTAATAGGTAATGCTCGCACCTTTATTTATTTATCTATATTTATTTATTTGTCGTCCTGTTCCTGTAAGAACTTCATGAAATCTGAAAAATTGTGTGTGTGGGAGGGAGGAACTCCTCCACACTCCTCTAGGGAACTGACATACCAAATTTCGGCTTTCTATGCTTAGAAGTTTAAGCTGTGCGTTGTCTATATATACTCGTATATATATCTATATATATATATATATATATAGAGAGAGAGCGAAATTTAATATAACCACATACTATTCAGAAAAATATACAAGTCACAGTAAATTATATAACCTGTTTAAAATTATAATATTTAATCATTACATTAAAATCTTAAATTAATATATAATACTTAAACCAATATATAGACACTACTCTCCACTCACCGGATTTCCTTTTTTCGTTCACCAGAACCAGTGACTTAGTTCTCTTTACCCTCAAAGATCGCCGCCTAATAGATCTCATCAGAGCCTCGGGCATCCGAGAGAACCGCGGCGAGTCGACCCTCTTTTCAGGCATAAAAAAATTCTTGACTGCCAACATTTTGTATCGAGTTGCAGTCATTCAAACATTCTCACTGGCGATTTCCTATTATTACGGAATTGATTATAACTTTTTATCACTTTTAAATAGCGCTTCACTGTATCCGCCCGCTATTGTTTTAGAATTCGATACATCACAATTCAATACACGTCACAAATATCCTGTCACTGTATTTGGGTTCGGATCCCGGTTGAAGTTCAAGTGTATTACATATCTCGCGGCACGTCTGACTCTGTCGGCGGCCAGGCGCGTACTGACAATTTACCTTACGACCTCGTAGGTAGGTACAATGTCTTCAAGATTTTATGTTATCAAGTATTTTTGCACATAATAATTGTAGTCTTAAAGGTCGTGACTGTTAATATTGTCATGCCATTATCAATTACAGGTAGAGTAAGTGTGAAATATTATAATTGTAGAGACCATTTTTTTTAATATACTTAGTACACGATTTCATACTGTTTAATTATATTTATATTCTCGAATTTTCTACCTAATTAGAGATAGAGCTATATAAATTGACTAAGGAAAAACTTAGATTATAAAAAAAACCGCTTCACTTTGAACCTACAACAGCATGTTCATTTGTTGCTATCAATGCGGCACAAACGACGTATTCACAGACCGCGATACCCCAATTACATATACGACATATAATATATGCAAAATTTGAACTCTTCACACAAGTCTAACATCCACAAAAAAATATACATGAAAATAAATGCGATATAAAATTTAACATAAGCAGTTAAAAATGTTATCATAGTTTTTAATAAGGTATACTTAATAAATTGTCCCCTAACAATTTGAAGTGTGCAGCTTTCTCAATAATGTTTAATCTATTTAATTAATAACGACAGTTAGCATACTAAATTAGGAATATTGGGTGATGTCAGTCGTGTTTTTTTTATACAAATATGCCAGAGCTCATCACTAGCATTACAGTTATTTTTATATTTATTCTTTATTAAACGTACATTATGGAGGCCACCGAGGCGCAGTGTGATAGCGTCTGACGGTATACGCGATGGTTTGAATGGGTTCGACTCCTACCCAGGAATATTTAAATTATTTTCATTCCATTACTCAGCACGAAATGTTTCGGGTACGAGCGAAGCGAGCGAAAATGGAGAAGAGAGTGTCGTGACACAAAGGTAAAAAAAAAAACTCTTTATTATTATAATTTTCCGCATTTCATTTCAAAACAAACATGCTTCTTATCACTGAAGGCAATCTATGCTATACTTTATTCCCAATTAAATCGTGCGTGGAACTCAACGCCGAGCTTTGTCACAAGATCAGGAAATATCCATTAACGTATTATAAACATATATAGCTTTGAGTGGGATTTGAACTTACCCACTGCGTATAGAAGCAAAAAGATTATTCTGAAAGCTCTTATAGTATATATAAACGTTGTTTAGTATGATTGAAATATCACTCAAATTACTGTAACATAAGTTTATTTTTATTATAAGTACTTAAACAGTACAATGATTTAAACGCCAGTTAATTTAACATTCATATTTTTGATTTAAAGCTTCAGGCTCTTTCACGGTTTTAGCAGTACTACCCATCACTCTTTGACTTCCCGTCAGATATAACCTAGTGTTAAAACAGTCCGTGTTGAGTGGCGTAACTCAGCGCCGCATTTTGTATCCACACCGGGACCACAGCGGAGAAATGAAAATATTTTAAATACAATCATACCCCCCCTCCGAATAGGACTAAAACTGTCTGTAATGATTTTAGTAAAAGATGCAATTACAAATATGGTGTTTGAATCTAGAAAACAAATGTCTAGCCCTTTATGTACGTACGTCATAAAAACTTCAAGTGCTCGTGTATAAAATATTAATAAAATTAAAAATTTATTTCATGCATTGTACTCATCTTTTTCAGTTTCAATTTCATTCAATTTACCACTTTTCTAGAGAGTACGAAAAATATTGAATAAAACAAATTTTAATATTTTAACATGTTTAAAGTTTTATCCACATATACTCGTAGGACATGAATTACAAAATTAGGAGAGCTCTGATGCTAATGCTCTAGTATGTTTTTATAAGATATAATTTAAAATTTATAAAATCTAATCTAAAACTCAACATATTGAAATTCCTGTGTAAGAAAATTAGTTTTAAGTTTAACAAACTAGATTTGATACGTTAAACAAAAAATGTAGATTTGAAAACTTATATAAATTATATATACAGAAAATTATTATGATAAATAAACATCTGATGTGACATACAACATCTCTTTTTTCCTTATCTACATTTTCCGTGTTAAGTTATTTCCATCGTAGAGGATAAATAAATATCATAATTCTATATCCGGTCGGTTGCACCAGCTGTGTTAGAAATAAAAAACTAATTCAATTAAACGAATGCAAGATTTAAATCATTTTAAAATAGAAGCTCAACGTCACCATGGTATTCTAAATGAATTACATAGGTGTGGGTCAAACCCTTTTCAGTAAAGAAACAAAATAAAAAAATTGAGAAAACGACTCACGATCTATTAAGCAACAACGCTTAAAATAAATAAATATAAAAAAAAAACCCGCAAGATTATGTCGCCCATTTCTTTGCCTTTGTAATGTTGCCTTTTGTAATTATTATAAATATTTCTAATGAATGCATGCTCCGCTGAAAGGTACAGGTTTTCATCACTTCCAAATAAAGACTACATAAAAGACAATGTGTGCAAATGAGGGGGACTTCCCATTGTACACAAAATTATCATCAATACAATTACAAGTTAAAGCTTTACAATTGATTTTGTAAACGTAAAGTAACGACACATTAACGAGGATATAATAAACTAATTTATCTAAAATAACACCTTTTACGAAAATATGTTTTTTTTCGTAAATATCAATAGTCTAAATATTTTTAACATTATAAAGTGTTAATCACACACTTAGGAATTTGAAAAACATATTTTTAGAAAGCTTATAAAAACTTGTACGCAGCAGGATTCGAACCCGCGCCTTTTAGAAACCGTCCAAGCGCTCTGGCCGCTTACGACAAACGAATAAGAACTTCGACACAGCTGGATGTTGTATAACGCACGCACGGCTTAGCGGTCAGAGGGCTAGGACGGTTTCCTAGAGGCGCGGGTTCAAATCCCGCTGCGTCCTAAACTTTATAAGCTTTCTAAAAATATGTTTATCACTAGTCTATATAACACGAAATAACTTACGCGTAACGTGTTTTTTAAAGAACGAAAAGTAGTAATTATGTACGGATTTTACGCATTATACTCTACATACCCCTGACTCTACATACTATTGACTGTTGTTGTTTTATATGTCATAGATAATGCTTCTCATTGTTATAAAAAATATCAGTATTGAAAAAGGTCGCAAGTTCTTTTTTAAATGTATAAAAGACAATATTATCGCCCCAGACTAATGCAATAATAACAGACATATTTAGAAAACGTATAAAACATTTTAAAACCGTTCAAGAACTCTGACCGCTAAGCCATGCGTTCTGGTAAACGCAGCGGTTTTTAAGGGGCGCGGGTTCAAATCCCGCTGCGTTAAAATTTTTATACGTTTTCTAAATATGTATTTTCCAATTTCCTTAGTGTGGAAATAACACTTTAAAAAAAATGTTAAAAAGAAAGAATAATGCAATAATATCTCTAAGAGTTAAGAGTACTTAAAATCTTACGACTATATACAGGCTATATATACACTTCACTAGAGTGACTACACCAATTCAAAATAATAGAAACAAACTATATTACACAATAGGGCACAATTTCTCCTTTACTGTTGCATCTATGCATTACGTAATAATTTG
The DNA here is from genome assembly GCA_038994665.1 of Podotricha telesiphe. Classification (NCBI taxonomy): domain Eukaryota; kingdom Metazoa; phylum Arthropoda; class Insecta; order Lepidoptera; family Nymphalidae; genus Podotricha; species Podotricha telesiphe. The sequence goes on from JAOYRR010000179.1 coordinate 121,720, forward strand.
CTAGTCAGGTAACCTATCTAAGTAGGTATCTAAAGACAGATTTGATATAGATGTAATAATACTTTGTCGATAAATACTATTATATTAATATATGACGATTATATTACACAATTATAAATAAATATTCTATTCTATAGATATATGTAGTATTTTTTTTTAAGTAGGTAGTGAGTTCGTAGTTTGCTTGAGTCAATTATTTACGTGTATTTATAGCGCATTGGCTAGTCACATCGAAATATGTACAAATGTAAGCAACGTCTCAAATATAATTACTCACATTTTGCCAAATTGAAACTTAAAAAAATTACGTAGTTTATAACTTAATTAAGTTAATAGCGTATATTTTGCTAATCGCAAGTACATTAACAGAAGACTCGACGTTCTGAACACTTTGAAGTGGTTCGTGGTCAGACAGTCTTTTATCAGTGACCACGACTAATTTATTTAAAATATTAACATTCAGAATATATAAAAATCGCGAATTCCAATAAATATTTAATAAGATTCTTAACTTAAATATGACCCAGTTATGTTATAATTACTGATTATTTGAAATACACATACTAAATTCAAAAATGCCTGACATATTTATATATATACTGAGATTAAAAAAAAAATACCGCACAGCAGGGAGGCAGAGAGAACGTAGTGACAAGACACTCCGTTCTCCACTTTCCGCCCGAATCTGGGACATTGCGTGTGGAGTAGCGAAACTCAACGCCGCTCTTTGTCTTGTCTTCAGAGCGGAGAAATCCCCCCAATTGGGAATAATCAATATGGTCTCAATATATATAAAACATACAGAAAGAAAAACATTAAATGTTAAAAAAAACCCAACCTTAATTATAATAGCTGAACGCAAATACGCTTTACGAATCAATTCTGCCCATCGCATTATATGAATACGTCGTGATGAATCAATTAATTCATACTCGTATGTGGGTATGTCCATTTTTTTGTTCCTCATATACTCATTAGAGGGAATGCAAGTTAAACTGGTTTTTTTTTTTGTTAATTATATTTATTCACCTGTCAATATTAATTTTCTATTAAGAATCACTATATAAGTATTATACGACGCGATCGTTATGGAGACTTAGTGCTCAATGGTTTTTTGGGTTCGACGTCTACCCTATATTTATACCCTAGTGGCATTCCACTCACCAGCATGCAGTTTCTTTAATTGTGAAAACTATAGTGAACGGGATGACTTAATATATAATATACTAGCTGTAACCTGTCAGCGTAAAATTTTTAAATAAGCTAAATTACTCGTTGGTGTCAACTTCAACGTCAACTATCTACCAGTAAATGTCCCATCCAAATCGCTCCAGCCGTTCCAGAGATTAGCCAGAACAAACAGACCGACAGAAAGAAGACAGACATTTGTATAAGTATAACATTATATGCACAGGGGTAACTACATTCTTAAAAGGAGGTTTCAATCTCTAGTAGGTTTATTTAACAAATTTATTTTTAATAAAGAAATTATAAAATTATACGAACAAATAAAAAAAAATTGAATAAGAGTAAAACCTTCATTTTCTCAGGTTAAAATTATAGGTAAAAATGAGACCACTGCACTAAATATGACGTTTAAAACAAATTCTCTTTAAAAAAAGACAATATTGAAATAGAAATATAGCTAAACTAGCAAATCTCGAAATAACTTAATAGTTAATTTTCCATTTTTCACGAACACTGTATGCAGTAGCACGATTTAGTTCATGCTTGTTCAGTATTTTAAAGCGAACATATCGCTGTAACGCCTGTATGAGTCAAATAATCTCCAATAAAAGTGGTCTCTGTTTGGATAGCAAATCTAATTCTATTTTGATTATTAAGGGCCATCGTGGCCAGTGGCGCGGCGTGTCACTGCAACCGCGATTGGTTGTGGGTTCGATTCCCACTCGGGGCAATGATTGTATTTGCAATATTTGCATTTGTCCGCTCGGGTACCTAAGACAAAGCGCGCTTGAGTTCCGCCACAAAACACGCGATTTCTTGATTTCAGGCAGAAAGTGAAGAACAAAGTGTTTTGACAAAGATTTTCTATGACTCCCTGCTATGCGCAAAGCTGAATAATAATAAATGTAATTAGCGTTAGTTGCAATGATAGTTAAGGGTTCGATTCCCATATGGCGGATATTATTTAGAATATATATATTTTTTAACATTTTTTAAAGTGTTATTCGCACTTAAACGGTTTTTAAGAGGCGCAGGTTCTAATCTCGCTGTCCAAAATTTCCGTTCAAAATTTTATACGTTTTCTCAATATGTCTTTTTCATATTTAGAATATGTTTAATCCTCCAACCCGTTGAGACTACGTACGATCTTTTTAACGATTCGTACTTGGGTACGATCTTAGATTGCACTACTAGAATTGATATTCGAAATTACTTTGAACAGTAGCAGTAAATGTGGTTGTCTACAGAAAGTCTTAACAATGACTTTTCCGCAACTGAAAATAAACAATAAAGATAATGCAAAAAACGCTGTTTTTTGTTCAGAAAATGTATATTATTATTTCTCGCTTCTATCGCACTGGGTCATCAATTCACTTGCTGTATGAAAACCTGCCCACCATTTAAGTCAGCAGTTCTCACTCACGTATATATAAACATACATATATTTAGGTCAGACGTCCTCTGGGGTCCGCCGTTCCATAGTTCCAGCGAGCGAGTCTAATATCATATTGCTACTTTAATATTCTATTCGTCTCACTGTTTAGAAAGCGTCAGCGATTTTCCTGAATCGCGAACTAGTTATTTAACTTATTCTTGTTTCGTATGACTTTTCGAATATATGTGTTATTTGCGTACTTCGAATAAGAAAAACTTATTTTAAATGAAACAATTTCAAGCGGATTAATCGCGTATATTTTGGTATTCGAAAATATATTTTAGAAAGCCCGACGTTTTAAAATAGGTTGCAGGTACATTGAGGCGGCATTGATATCAGTTCAATTCGTTAATTATGGCGCTTCGAATGTTAATGACAGTAAAGCAATAATCACTTTGCGGATATCAACTTGTATGGAGATCACACCAAGGAGATTGATCGGTAAAAAATAGATACAGTTGAGGCATTGGCCTGTCAGTTGATACAATTTTTATATAAAACTACCGCCATCGATTTTTTATTTGTCTCGCGTATTGCCCTGGATTCTGGATTGTCCTGTAGTGTGGTGGGTGTAAGACTTTAATGTTTTTGGGAGTATGTTTAATGTGCTAGATACTTAAAAAGAGAGAGAGAGAGAAATCGTTTTTATTAAGAAGTTACTTTTTTTCAAATGAAACTAATTTAAACGGATTAATTTAAAACCATGGACTGCTGTAAAGTGTTCGAAACGTCGGGTTCTAAAAATGTATTTTCGAATACCGAAATTATACGCGATTAATCCGTTTAAAATAGTTTCATTTGAAAATGTGTAATAATAGCGAAAATGAAAGAACTTATTAAGAAAATACTTATTATATTATACGTTTAAAAAAATCCAGAGCTGGATTCGGACGAGCGCCTCTTATATAGATTTAATGTTCAAATGATTTTGTTTAATTTCTTTATTATAATTATTTTTTAACGCGTTTTAGGCGAAATATTCGAAGTTTTCTGACACTTACTTAAAAACGATAACATCTTGCTAACCTATAAATAATACAAACAACATTTCAGCACAAAACTAACAGTTATTCAGTATTTACTACACACTTCGGAACATTATCTTTGGAGGCGTTAAAATAAATCAATTCGCGCTCTGGAGGCTTTACCATTACTTGATAGTCGCCGTCGGGATTCGTGGAAATCCTTATCATGGCATCGCCTTCACTTCACTTTCTTTTATCTTCTTACTTTTTGCGAACTCAACAGAGAGAACCTAGTGTATTATTTTTGTATGCGTTAACTACATGAATAAACTATTTCGCTTTTTCGCCCGCACGCGTTCTGACTTAAATCACAAACTTTGCTTAAATTTATAACTTAAATGGTGGTAACTTTTTTTATTTATGAACCGATTGAAATTATATAAACACTAAATGTTAAGGCGAGTAACCCACAATACAATAATCAAAGTTGCATTTAAATCGGTTAAGTCATTTCTGGGATTAGCGTGCACAAACAAACAGATAAACAAAAAAAATTAAAATCATTGTTTTGGGTTCTATTATATTTATAAATGCGCCTAATTTTTTTTTTCATATATCTTCCTTGTACAGACAGCGATCAGTTACATTTTATTTTATGTTTTGATATAGATTAACACGCTGAGGAGTACGGATATATGGTAGTTTTTTTTATATATATTTTTTTTTATCATTTTCTGTATTTAAACATAAGTTAAGAACCTAATGTTTTTAAATTATATTTTACTAACACACTAAGGACGTATTGTCCATACCTTTTTTGTAAATAACATATTTTAGTTTTAGTACTTAAAGCTAGGCTTATACGTATCATAAAGAGCTTAGAGCTTCTATGTATAAAAGAGCCCAGATTTTCATAAGTAAATTAATTGCCTTGCTTAGATAAAATATATTTATTATGCAAATTGAACCTGATATTAAAAAAATTCGTCCTTAACTTTCCGCCTATCGCCTATCACGATATAAAATAGGAATCCGAAAACCAAAAACATTTCACAAAATTTGTAAAAATATACTTGAATTTTTAATAGAAATAACGTGATTTCGTTTCATATGTGATTTTTATTTGAAACTTGAAATATTTACAATTATTTAGTTGTCATTAAATAGGCTACGAGTATATCAAGTTCACATTTCATCTCAAAAAGCAGAGAACTTAGTGTCATAGGAAAGTACTCAGTTCTCCACTTTCCTTCCGAAATCGAGGACATTGTATATTCAGTGGCAGAACTCAACGCTTTTTTCTTACCGACCACTATTTTGGTTTACAGTCAATTCTGTTACACCGAGTTCTTTAATCCATACTAATTAATATTATATAAATATTAATTAGTATGGATTATTAAATTAATAAATCTGTCTGCCTGTCTGTGTCGTCATCATAGTCAAACCGCTAAACCGATTGTGATAAATTATTAAATAGAGATATTAGACTTTGAAATGAACATAAGTTACTTTTTTCTTCTATATTTTTTACTTTTTCCAGGACAATACGAAAACGAAGCATATAATTCACACTGACAAAGCCGCGAGCGGGTCTCTCTCTAGTAAACAACAAACTTTACTTTTCCGTAATAGGTCCTATACAAACCTGTTTTAAGAAACATGAGACAAATTATTTATCCTGATTTCGAGAATGTCGTCCACCTACACCCCAATCGGGAGTCGAACCGGTTACCGATCTCTTATAGTCGTGCCAACTGAGACGACAATCGTCTTCATGTTTTAAAAATTATGTTTATATAATAATTTTGTAAAGTACTGTAGAAGCGTTGAGTACGGTAAGTAAAGGTTTGATTTTCATGTGAATAGCATTTTTGCATTTTTATTAGAAATGCAAATAATTTCTTGGTCTGCGGATTATATATCACACTTTATGCCACTTAGCTTTAAACGTTTGATTGAAAGAAAAGCTCAAGGAGCACATTGACCAACTAAGCTATACGTTCAAATTCTACTACAGTAAAATTGATAAGATTGTTATTTTCGTGTAATATTTCTTGTGTAAAAGATTTTCTCTAATACAGAAAAACACTCAAAGAAAAAGAAATAGAACAAAAGCTTTTTGTTCTACACCTATGACTACTATAAGTCAGGTACTTAGCATGTGTTAGGTAAAACAAAAGTAACTGATTATCTTTGATTTTCGCGATTATTACACATTTTGAAATGAAACTGTTTTTAATTTAAGAAACGAGTCTACCTGTGACCACGGACTACTGTAAAGTGTTCGAAACGTCGTGTTTCTAAATTGTATTTTCGAATACTAAAAATATACGCGATTAATCCGGTCAAAAATAGTTTAATTTCAAACTAATTATAAGTTTACAGAACATTATTATCGATAAAGACTGTCACTTACGCGATAACATGGTTCAACTTAAGGTATGTAATACACAATAGTAAAAAGAAAACATTTACTTACAAATATAAGTTAAAATTAATAGAAAAGCTTGGTTGATATCTAAGTGTAACTGTAACTATTCATCAAAAAAGGCCAAAATAATAATAAATTTAAAATAGGCAATCTTACTTTATTCTGTTTTCTCTTTATTTCTTCTTATTGAAAAAGAATCGTACCTGAAAACAAAACACGTTACACTTTTATTAGGAATATAGATTCACGATTTATCTCGTGCAGCCGGGTAGCCGGAGAAAACCTAAGTGTCATGACAATCGTTATTTTATGGATTAACATAATTTATTTAAAATTCAGACTTGTATTAAACAAGTAAGTATATAATATAATATTTTTATTTATAAAGCTTTCAAAACAAGGAAATCAAGATTTTATTACAATTTAAAAAAAAATTATAGAGTACTAAATTTTGATGACAAATACCTTCAAGCTTCTCCCGCATTTCTATGCCTAGCTTTCTAGCTAGGCAGAGAGTCAAGGCACTCAGTCCCCTGCTTCAAATCAAATTTGAATATACATAGCATGTTGTACAGCGGAACCGAACACCACGCTTTTATCTTAAAAGTACGAGACGACAATTTATTGACTGCATTTATATGCGTGTTACACTAAAACAATCAAGTCTTTAGTTCCTCATCAAATGCCAATAAAAACCAACCACCAAAAACTAAATTTTATAACTGTAGCCAGTAATAAAACATTTAACGATGTTCGAATGTTAAGGTATTAATGAGAAAAAAGGTTGGAAAAATAATACAAGATTTGGAGCCATCGCGGCGCGGTAGTTGTCGGTTCAATCCCTATTCGGAGGAATGATGTAATTTAATGATTTTCATTATTTTATCTTTCTCTGGTGCATGACGCAATCTCAGATTCTAAATATAAAAAATACAAAAAAAATATATAGAGTCAATGTACCTTATACTATTCGAATAACTTACTATAAACTGAAATAATTTTATTTACCTATATTTTAAAACTTAGGCAATTACTGCATCGAGTTACTTTTAAATATAACTTTTTTTCAGCTTCACGCATTTTCCGCATAGCAGTGTCAAGATACTGCGTTATCCACTCTCCGAATCAGAGTCATTGCGTGTTGAGTGGCAGAACTTAACGCCGCGCTTTATCTTGTCACCAGAGCGGAGAAATGAAAATAATTTAAACATAATCATTCCCCCTAATGGGAATCGAACCCCAATTAGACACTGTTGCTACACTGTGCCACGTACAAATATTTTGAATTCGCTTAGTCTCTTCGATCTAAGATAGCATTTAAATTAATAGTACAGCAAGAGTCTATTTATTATACAATATTTATTTTCACGTATCAATATGAACATATTAATGTATATTTTTATTTATAAGAATATTTATGGCCAGACTAAGTATATATATAATATATATATGCTTCCGTAGAAAACTGTATATATATTAAAGATCCATGTATGATCTACTGGTGTAGTTTTAATAGAATATCAGTGTTAGGCCGGAAGACGTAGGTTCGATGTCTATTTAAGACTATTGTACTGTTTGAAAACGGTACATCGTTCTAATTTAATGTTGTCAGCTTTCTACTAATCATTAATTGAATTAAGTATATATTTTAAAGCATTTATGTACATTTATCCGTTTTCTGCATATATAATGTTTTAAAATTATAATTTTCATACATATATACAAAAGTGTGTAAAAGATGGTCTATTTGTAATATTAAAATCATCACTTTTTACTTAATGTATACAAGGTATATGCACCGTATGTAGTATGTCTTGGTGTATGTATCAAAATAACAGATATTATATTTATTATCTGTCCATCTGTTTGTTCCGGCTAATCTTTGAAACGATTTTGACTGGACTTTCACAGGCAGATAGCTGATGTAATAAGGAGTAACTTAGGCTACTTTTATTTTAGAATTCAACGCGGACGCAGTCTATAGCACAATTAGTTATATATAAATTACAAATATGATGAAAGTCGACGTCAATACGTATAAGAAAATATTTCGACTCCTTTTTCAGATAAGAATTCAAAAACTTGCTTGCTTGAAGAAGCTTATATAAAAAATTATAAAACTCCACTAAAAATTGAGCAAAAAAAAAAACACTTAACACGATTATTTTAACAAGAAAACTCATACATTACATAAACAATGGTCTCATTCCGTTATTTAATTTGCCCTAGTTACCTCACCTTGGCGGAAGGCGACCTATATACGAGCTTTAGGAATTCATAATTCACCCACATAGAGCTTTGACGTTGTTAATGAAATAGAAAAACCGAGTTATATTAAGACGTAAATTGATACGCCTTTTTTGAACTTTAGTTTTAGTACGTTATGTAATTTAAGAGATAAAGAGACTGTTCTAGTAGGAAAATTATATCTTATAATTTTTAGAGCGCAACTAATTTGAAAACTAAAATCTTATATATAGAAAACAGCTGTATGTTTTTCGCGATTATTACACATTTTGTAATTAAACTATTTTTACCGAAGTAATCGCCTATATATTTATGGTATTGGAAAATATATTTTCGAAACCTTCACAGTCCGTAGTCACAGGTAGACGGAGGTGGCATTCGTCTGTCAGTTGATACAATTATTACATCAAACTACCGGCAAAGATTTCTTAGTTCCCGGTTACTTAGTTTGTATTGCCCTGCATTCTTGAATAATACAAAAACATCCTTATTTTAATAGAGAAGACGGTTGCTAACTTTCTACCACCTCAGGCCCAATACTAAAAACTTTGAAGTCTCAATCCTACCACACCAGCAAGCAAGATACAGTCAGCTAATTCCACATGTCTATCTTGGAAAAGAACCTAGTCAACGATAATCTAGTGTCAAAACACGCTAGATATTGAACGCAGAACTCAACGCCGCGCTTTGTATTATAAATCTTGTCGATTTACTATCGAAAACTCATAAAGCTCTCAATTCTATATATCAATAAAACTCCAGACAGAGATATTTATAACACTCTGCTCTCCTTTTAACCTGTTTAGAAACATGGCTTCAACAGCGAGGTACAACACGCCACCTTATCTAACCATGCGGGAGAATACATGAATTATGATGAAGTTGAGACATTTACGTTCATAAAAGAATAATGTGGTATTATACACATATGTCAAAATAAACTAAGTAGGTCAATGAATACAAAAATATTTCCAATTTAAAATCATTTAACCATTTCACTTTACACCCTCTAAGATTTCCCTTTCGAGAGATTTCTCTTTAGACACGGCATCCATGGAACGCCATGGATGCCGCGTCTATCGACTCGCTGAGAGGAGCTCGGATCAGTGATTGATACCTGCGAGTCATTAAGTTACAAATAACCAACTTACAGTAACAGTAGTAGACTCTAGGAATCAGGGAGTTTAATCCAAACATGCAAAAATATATATTGCATTTGCAATTTGAATAAATTTATTTATATTTTGTTACGAAAATAAAATTGGGTCTTCAGATGAAAAGCAAGTGGAACAAATTACGTTGTCTTGAATCATTTATTTAAAAAAGGGAACTAACACAAATGTGAAGGAACTCATAACACTTTATCGAGCAAAGCAGCAGTTTTGACGTCAGCACAGACATTCGCTACATTTCGATTATAAATAATCTTATGTGGGTTGAAAAAAATTATAATATATATATCATAGCTGTTTAAAATTTTAAAATACTATAATTTATATGTAAAGTTAAGTTTTTTTAAATGTGTTATTCACAAACTTAGGAAATTGAAAAATATATTTTTAGAAAACGTATTAAAATTTGAACGCAACAGGATTCGAGCCCGCACCTCTTGGAAACCGCCCAAACGCTCTGACCGCTCAGCCATGCGTTCCACATCCAGGCATCAATGTTTACGTTTTCTTAGCTTCACGCCTTTTCCCGCAAAACTGGATAGTCAGAGAGAATCTAGTGTGAAGACACTGCGTTGTCCAATTTTCACCCGATATCGATTGCGTATTGAGTGGCGAAACTCTACGCCGCGCTTTGTCTTATGTACTGGAGCGGAGAAATAAAAATATTTTTAATGTAATCATCAATCATTTCCCCCAGGGAGCGCATAATAGTATAGTAGCTATTAATTCCAAGTTATTTTAACCAGGAATACTATTCTGATGTTAATGTGTGGAATTAAATGCTTTTGATGCTCACTCGGGAGGCTACTGCAAAACTATATTTGAGAAGAGCAACTGTTGAGTTTCTCGCTGGCTCTTCTCAGCAGAACTGTCTTCCGAGCCGGTGGTAGCTGCCGCTAGGACTGACAGTAATGAAATTTTACTTTAATTGACGACTCGAAAGTGCTTGTTATATCCTATTTGAATAAAAAATATTTTGATTTTAACTGCATATGTACACTGTACAGTTTTCAGAGTTTTTAGAATAAATAAATATTTGAAACTTACCTACATGCAAGCTCTCCAACTAAAACCTTTTTAAAATCTTAAAACTTTTTGCAGACCGATATCTAGCCACCCCATATAAGCCATAAATATACCATCATAATACTTGACACATATGCAGGGGCCCGATTTCTTTATAACCCAAAACCGACACTATTTACGACCTTTCTTTCTTTATTTTTTCTTAACATTAGTCACGATCCGATAGTCTTGATATGTCGATTATTTAGTTAATTTATGAATACGGGAAATCGTTCGGGCGTTATATCGATTATCGATTCTTAATTCAATTACCATTCTTTATGCTTTACGATTTCATACAAGTTAGTTCTGGGGTACTTTTGAATAAAGTAAAAGAAGTATTGAAATTAAAGTATATTTTTTTGAATATAACAGTATTTAAATGTAAGATGCTTGAATATTTTTCTCATGTTTGGATAACATACTGGTGGTGCGGTTTTCAATCCAGCTTTGTTGATTTTATAATACAGTGAGTAATAAACGATTATATTTAAATAACACACTATGTATATATATATATATATATATATATATATATATATATATATATATATTTTTTTTTTTTATATATATATATATATATATATATATATATATATATATATATATATATAGATTATTGATATTATATTTGTTGCTTTTTTTTACAGAGTGTGAATAACAAACTTAAAAAGACAATAACTATATTTTTTAAACATTTTATTTTCGAACCGTTTTTTCAGAAGAGTTTTTTCAGAGTTTAAATAAAAATAAGTTGTAATAAGCGTATAAAAATAGCATGGTGTAGCGGTCAGAGCATTTGGACGGTTACCAAAAGGCTTTGAAACCCGTTGCTTTGAAGTTTTATAAATTTTTTTAAATTTCTGTTACCTAAAGAATATTTCTACGAACTTAATTTTATTTAAAAACACTTAAATATTTCATTAACAACATTTTAAATTTAATTGCAATGTAGCAAAAGCTGAAAATGAACAAAAGCTTTCTCAGTTGAAATGGCAATTACAGAGCTTTCTCTAATATGAATGTTCTGAGACGTACAGTACTAAAGTACTCCGAATGATTAGTAACGATCCACTGGCGAAGAAAATTAAATTGTGGAATAGTGAAATTATGGAATTGTAGAAAATTTATCAGATTCTCATACAAACTTGCCGTACAACTTTGATTGTTCTTAATACAGTTACAGTAGTGAAAAATATCAAGAACTAATTAATTATTAAGTCACTCAGAATTTACTTGAAACTAAGCTTACGTAGAATACCTTAAGGAAAAAACTTTTAACTCATATTCAAATTTTCCTATATTCCAATAGACTTTTGCGAGCTATTTTGAATCGTCGAATGACCGAAGGCAGTTCTGCTGAGAAAAGGCAGCGAGAAACTCGACAGTTGCTCTTTTCAAATGTAAACGTTACAATTTTATTATTTAATATTTTAAATATTCTTTTACAAAGTAATTTCAATATTTTTCTACTTAGTAAGTAGGATATAAGAGTAATGTGAGCCTACCCACTATCTATTTAGTTACTTTCATACACTTCTAGATGTCAATTTTTTTTGAAAATTTGAACGCGTGTCCGGATCCGATGACAGTACAATCTATAGAAAAAATCTCTTGCCAAGATAATAAGTAACATTCCTTTTAAATCTAAAAGAAATTAACAAATAGAACTATGAAACCTTGAGGCCGTCGTGGCGCAGTGGGACAGCGTCTGACTGTAAACGTGATTGGTTGTGGGTTCGATTCCCACCTAAGACAAAGCCCGACACTCAATACGCAATGTGTTGATTTTAGGCGGAAATTGGAGAACCGAGTGTATTGACACTAGATTCTTTCTGACAACCCGTAACCCGGAAAAAAGCGTGAGGCTAAAAAAAATTGTGAAGACTTTTTGGAAATTCATTTTTCCCATTCCTATTATTCTCATCTTTTCCAAAGGTCAGATGGAAGAGATCGCTCGCTTAGTGATAAGGCCTACTGATTACGTATATTCTTTTAAATATTAAAATCAACGTTGGATCCGTTTGGTGTACAATAAAGACTATAACTTACTTAGTTCCACGTCCCGTAAAATGTATTTAGACAAAATGAAAATTACATGCAAATAAATGCAACAATGAATACTTTGTCAAACTAAACTCAAACTAAGCCGGGTGACCACTTTAGAAATATAAATATTGTAACCTAGTAAGTGAAATTCGTATTCACATCTATCGTATATAACCGGTCACCTGTTAACTGCGCCACAATGGCATAAATTGTACTTTACTTTGTTTTATCGAAAATAACATTGATATACAACTTATTTGTACTACGCATTACTTAGTACAGTTACTTTGATATAAATTATACCGTAAGTGAAACTCGAACCAGCATTATGCCACACTGATACCTATACAGCACAAAACAATAATTGAAACAAACAATGTATGTATGGTACTTTGAAACAAAATTTATTTTCAAAAAGGGTTCAAAATGAAGGCTTACTTGTGCGAAACGGTGCAACATCTGGCCACTTCATGTCAATATCTAGGGAACTTCAACAAATCTTTATTTCTAGTAGAATAAAGTTCATAATATACAAATTTGAAGTTATTTTGTTTTAGAGCGAGTTAGAGTGACACAAGGGCGCCGCCGGTCAAATTGCGTGTTTGAATTAAAATCACGATCGATCGAAATGTATGGTACATTAACACAGGGTTAGAAATTGTACGGTTATATTGATTTTCATTTGGAGTTTTTTTATTTGAGGGATTTTTTGGTTCTTTAAAATAATATTTTTTACTATTTACGTTTGCTTATATTAAGTTAAGCCATACTATACACAAATTTACACTGCGTCACAGCGTCTTACTGTAAACGCGATTGGTTGTGGGTCCGATTCCCACTCGGGAAACGATTATATTTAAAATATTTTCATTTCTCTAACATTTTTTAAAGTGTTATTCGCACACTTAAGAAATTGAAAAAGACATATTGAGAAAACGTATAAAAATTTGAACGCAGCGGGGTGTAGAACGCATGGCTTAGCGCTTGAACGGTTTTTAAGAGGCGCGGGTTCAAATCCTGTGCCTTTTTCATTTCTCCCTTTCTTTCGCTTTGGTACTTAATACTAAGCGCGGCGTTGAATTCCACTAATACACTCAATACGCAATATCTCGAATTTGGACGGAAACTGGAGAACGAAGTGCCTCGACACTAGGTTCTCTCTGACTACCACCCTGCTGATGTGAGAATAATTGTAAAGCTTCAAAAGTCTATACATATTATTGTAATATACCGTACTCTTATATCGTAAATAAAATCGTGAAGCTTTAGAATTAAGCTTTAAATTAAAAACAAAATTTTCTCGACGTTTCAATGAAGGAGATTCTTAACTTAATATATAAACTATTTATTATATCCCTAAGAAACAACGAGTCATAGACTGTGTATATTGGCGCCATACAGTGATTCATATCAGTATGGATGCATCGTATCTTATTTCACGGATATGACACACCCCTCCTAACAAGTGCATTGCTTTCGTATGTACATGGCGTTTAATTGGATTTCGAATATTATTTATTTATATTTAACCTTTTAAGCGACGCCATTGTGGTGAAGTTGCTTGTAGGAGCGAGCGATGAGACGCTTGTACTAGCAAATTGAGATTTGCTCCGGAAATAAGTTTCTGGATATTTTTTTTTTAGCTTTTCGCTTACTTGGCATTGCAGAGTACATCGAGAAAGCCTCCACTATGCGCCTTAATTTCAGACATTACGAGTGGCAGAACTCTACGCCTTCCTGCCGCCACTTAAAATGCAATGTGTCGAATTTGAGGAAACCGAAAAACTAAGTGTCTTGACACTAGATTCCCTGCTTACCCTATTTTGTGGGTGAAAGCGTTATATACCTACACTTGAGAAAACAGAAATTATTATAAAACAGAAAATATAAGAATTAAATTTGAAAAACTTGATCATAACTTAAGACTAGCTTTTAAAAATAAAAATAGTATATTTCAAACGTTGCTCAAAGACACTTCAACATGAAAGGAAAACAGACAGCAAACAGACTAATAGCGCCCACTTTATATATATTTACCTAGACTTTACTTATATTAATATAGCGAGGGGTGAAAAATCGATAGACTGTAGAAAAATAATCGACATGAAGTAACGTCTGCACATATGGGTGGGTAACAGCTAGGGGATAAATGCAACAAGACCACTGTATAGGGTTAGAAAAACTTTTAATATATTATATATACTGGAACAGCTTTATTATGATCTAATGTTTTAACCTTGTAGTTAGTATTTTTAAAACTGAAGGGGAAAAAACAAGGTTACGGTCGCCATCGTGACGCAGTTACCACGTGATTGACTGAAATCGACAGTTGTAAGTTCGATGTGAAATTGCTACATAAAAAGGCAGGAAGAAATTAGTGTCAAGACCCACACCCGGTCTTTTATATCTCTGTATAGTGAAATTGCAGGTTTCGGTATAGCAACCAAGCACAAGTTAAAAAGTCAACATAGGTTTGACCTATCGCAAGGGTCTATTTTTCTTTGTACAAAATATATGAAATTAAAAAAATAAACAACGTCATCATGAAATCAGAATATACTCTATGTATGTCGTTTCATTCAACATTTGTTGTAATGATATCTTTTAACGCACAAGTAAAAGAGGGTAAATGCACTTTGTGTTTTTTTTTATTTAAAAAAAGATATTTATTTCTTTAAAGATCAAGAGCATTTGAGAATTTATGTAAGAAGCTTTTTCATTCTAGAAAGCTTCACTTTTCATAAACACAATATTCCAAGAAATACTCCATTTAAAATTAATAGTAATAATACAGACATACAATTTGAAAACCTGCATGTTTAATAGGCGTTTGTGAGTTTAAAATAACATATATTAAAAAGAAAATAATGCAAGGCCTATGTCCAGTAGTAGGCGACGTATAGCTGAAACCCTACCATGCCAGTGGTTAGTGATATCAATTTTTAGTCAAAAATAAATAAACAGGACAGATAATCAAAATATATACAATGAATACTAACCACCGTACTTATTTTCGTCTAATTGCCAGTCACACAATCGTTATAAACCGTTAACCGAATTCTTTTTAAATATTAATATTTTTACATTTAACATATAAAAATCGAACCTACTACACTTCATTCAAGAGACAAGTTACATAAATAAGCCATCGTAGACAAAGTATACAATAACACGTTACAAATCTACTTCCCTATAACAAAATACCACTTCAAACAAATAGTCAATTTGCTATGCAGGATTTTAACACAACGTCATTATAGTGTTAAATGTAAACACGCAATACCCAACAGGGGCCCAATTAAAATGTATTTAAAATATAATCCTGTTAGAAAAAAAATATAAATTACTACAATAGGCTTAACTCTTAAGACGTCTGCTTTAAAATAGTTAAAAAAAGACATTATCGAAAAGATTTATATATATCAAGCCAATTTAAACTTTAGTAGCTTTTTAATAAAGAAAATATATGTAATATTTAAAAGGAGAATATATTTAAATTTGCCTTGCGAATTGCTTCTAATTGAAACTGACGTTTCCTATTGTAGTTTAACACTTGATAGAGCGTGAAGAAGCGTGAGCGCGTCATGTAATTCGTGTGAAAGATATAAAAAAAGTTACTTTAAAAACCCATATTAAATATTGCAAACATGAAAACCTTACAAGTTATTTTTTATAGTTTTTGGAGTTTTATATATAGTTATGTAAATAATAAGGAAAAATGAGGGAAATTATATTTGCTAAGTACTTTCTTAATCGAATTTAAAAAACAGCTATCTCTGTTCCTAAATCTACAAAAAAGTCGCTAATATTTTATTAACTTGTCACGAATGTGGCAATAAAAACTACAAATTTATATTTTCAGCTCCATGCTTTCTTCACATATACGAGTAAGTAGGCAGAGAAAACCCAATGTTAATCAACTAACTTGCACCATTTTCACCATTTTTAGAGAAATAAAATTGGAGTGTCTGTTTGTAATATAAAAATATCCGCTTTTTATTAAATGCATATGGATTACATTAACATACATATATATTTTTTACAATTTTTGTATGCCTGTCTGTTTGTTCCGACTAATCTCTGGAACCGCTGGTCTGATTTTGACGGGACTTTTGAGTGGCAGATAGCTGCTGTAATAAGCAGGAACTTGGGCTACTTTTACTTTGGACTTCCACGTGGGCGAAGTCTCCGGCACAGCTAGTTTTAAACATAATAATTCGTCCGCGTGAGATTCTAATTCGCATCATCGCATATACATGCAGAAGGCCTCACCAAAAATATATAAAAATAGCCTTCACAATATACACGAAGCATATCTTATTTTAAACGTACCTCAATCACATCTAGTATTCAGACAACCCAAAACAACGCGCCATGAGAGCAAAAGCATCATCAACTAATTCAGCAAAAATGCAAAAAATATAAACATGCCAAGACCAATTCAGTTACGTTTGGGAACATAATCAAAAATTCCGTTCCATAGGAATTATTTAGGGGTTCGTGAACCTTGCTCCCATTTTTTGTGGGACTTGTCTGAAAGAAGGGGACTGTAGAGAGAATGCTGAATGCATTATCTACCATTGGTCAGAATTCGCAAGGGCGACTCCCATTCATATCACTTCTCAAGACTACCGGTTGGAGTGATTGAGATTGAGGTGCGATTTATTTCGACAATTGATTGGTTGCAAAATAACATTTTCTTTTTATATATTTTTTCTATGTTTCCTTGTTTTTTTATTAAAAAGTTAATTTTATATTTAAAAAAAAATTATAATTGTATGGTACGCGAGGCTACTAAGAAATTGTTAGCGGTATTTTGATATAAAAAATATAGGCTTTTTTTATAAAAGTTGGTAATCTCTCTTACACAAGTCACTATTTTTGTCTATAACCTAGTGTCAAGACACTCCGTTCTCCGCGTTTCGCCCAAATTCGAGACAATGAGTGTTGTTTGTCCGAACTTAACGCCTGGAAATAAAAATATTATAGTATACCTAGAGAGGGAATCGCACCACAACCATCGCGTTTACAGTCAGATGACAATTTTACATTTTTCTATTTTAAAACTAAGCTCTATAGATATTCTAAGATTTGATAATTATTGGAGTCCTGTACTTTAATTAATAAAACAGAGACTTGTAGAGTATTGTATTCGAATACTCTAACTATCTGACCGACTCTAATTAATAAAGCTTAAGACACGCGACGGCAGTGAACTCAAATCCCAAGCGACAAAATGTTTGAACTCATACCACAGATGTTTCCACGGTTGGTTGGCTAACACAAGGTGTGGCATTAGGTCCTTATATAAAACACGCACTATCCTAAGCCCAGTGTAAAAATGAGTGACTTCTCACTAAATATAGAGAAATAAATATAGAAATAAAAATTAAAAATATGAAATAATGAAATAAGTAAAACGATATATTAAAGAGAATCAAAATAGCTTTAAACGATAACTCGTCTAATAAAAACAGTAATTAAATTGATTTATAAATCGTTTCGCTACTAACCTAAGGTAATATCTACACTTGTATTGCAGGTAATAATTTAACGGCATCTAACATATAATTTATTTCCGAGCCACTGAACTGATCAGAGGTTGTGGCTGATTGAAACTATATTAATATAATAGGAACATAGGATTTAGCGGGAAAGAGTACTGTATATTCTATAAGTATATATATATTTTTCAGCTCCACGATTTTTCTCGCATTGCATTGTAGGCAAAGGAATCTGATGTCAAAACACTTCGTTCTCCGGTCAGATTTAAGACGTGGGAACCAAACTCAAGCCAATTATGATTACAGTCAGACGCCGTTTTCTCTTTTAAAATATTTTTTTCAAATTGTCATACAATCAGTGCTAATATACTTCAAATTTATGCGTGATGTAGGCAAAGTGCAGTATTGGATTGCTTTCAATATTTTTTTTTTTTAAATAAAAAAGGAGCCGATAAAATTTTTTTGGTACTAGTTCCATCTTATCAGCTAAAATATACCGAAAATAAACACTGCTTATTTACACGACATTATTACAAGGACAGATACAAAAAAAGTATAAAGGCTGTACATATAAAAAATATAATTTCAAACTTCTTCCAATATAAACGCCGTGTAAGCAGAGAGAACTTGGCGTCAAGGCACTCTTTCTCCGCTTTCGAGTGGCGGATCTCTACGCCGCGATTAGTTCTACGAGAACGTGGAAACGCAAATAATTTAAGTATTATTCCTCCCAGTGCATGTCGAGCCAGCACTTTTACATTCAAATGCCGTCCCACAATGTCTCGATGGTCACATAAAATTAAACATTTAGAACATCTTTCACCAGAAAAAGCACTCGAATTGTACACATACATAAGTCCACGTGTAACGTCAAGTAATATTTTATCTATATGTGATGTGGCAAGCACAACTTCACTCGTGAATATATTGGCCAAGATTTTGTTCTCTAAGCAAATATGAATCAGTCGGACAAACATTTCCTTCAAACGTGGGAAGCGGGTGAATGTATACACGATAGTTGTGAGTTCGATTCCTACTCAAGGAAATGTTATGTTACATTTTAGTAATTTTGGTGATCTAGTAAGTAACACAAAACGCGATATTTTGTTCTATCGACGTCACCAAAACCAACTAACTTCGGTATTAAATTAAAAGGATCCGCGAAGTCAAAAGAAATACAATTGTTTGTATATAATATAATTATTTGTATAGATTTATTCTACTATATTGTTTTATATTATAATATATAGACTAATAGCTGTGTCTGCGACTTCGTCTGCGTGAAATTTAAATATAAAAGTAGACTCCTTATTACATCTTATCTGTCACTGAAAGTCCAGTCAAAATTGGTCCAGACATTAGCTGGAACAAACAAACAGATTGGCAAACATTGTAAAAAAATGTATTTTGTTTTAATTTAATTGTACAAACAAGCACTCTTATTTTATTTATTTGTATAGATTACATAATTTTTATTTAAATATTTTTTTCTACTGACTATTAATTATATAATAATTAACTTAATACGACATATATTAAAAATACTTTTTGATCTTCTTACTAAAACTTGGTCCAATTAGTATCACAAAAAATATGAATTTTCTAAGCATTATTATATTCAATTTCATAAATAATATAACAAAAATATTGTATTATCAAACAATGCAAGTAATCTCACGGGACCCCTTAATCCGTATAAAGTAAAACATTTTTGACGCCAGCACAATAGGACATCGGACGTTACAGATGAATTGTAAGAAATGGATTAGACAGCCGTCTGGTTGACGACTGTCTCGTTATGCTAAGGTCACGGGTACTATTTTCGCACGAGGTAAATATTTGTTTTGACCACAGACGGCTGCAAGAAAAGATTAGTTAGAATTGCTTCTGTTGTTATTGCAATATACTATTTCACATTTTAATAGAGGTTTAATATATCTAGAAGCTATCCCCTGGCACAGTGGGAGTCTGTATGACTATAAATACGATGGTAGTGGGTTTGGTTATCACTCGAAGTATTGATTATACAAACAAAGTACCATGATACTAAGTCGTTTCCGCCTGCCTTATTGAATTTACTGCATGTACCTTACTGGATACTAACCTGCAGAATAAAACGTTAAAATGAAAAAAAAATGTACAAAATATAATATATTACTAACCTAATAAGTCCCTTATCCGTGAGATAATGAAAAATATAAAATTCATGTGTCAGTGTCAGAATTTAAGTGACATACAAACAAACAGTAAAGAAAATTAAAAATAATTGTTTTGGGTTCTATTATATCAACAACTGCACCCAATAATATATATTTTTTTCATATATCTTCCATGTACAGTCAGCGATCAGTTACTTTTTTATTATATGTACAGAATATAAATGGAAGATGTACAGATTTCAATTAAACTTTCATAACATAACTTTCTCGCCCATCATCAAAAACTCCAACTGTAAATTTAGAAACAAGCGAAAAAGCAACACTTTTCTAAGAATAAAACAGTTAATTCTATGTAAGATGTAATTTTCACACAAATTGCGTTTCTAGTACATCAATTCGTAATAATAAGAGTAATTTGTGATACCGCGACAGATGTTTAAACATAACGTGAGTAGTTTTGTACACACAATTTACAAGAAAACTGGAATTGTGGGACTAAGCTTCCGCGTCGCGAGCCGGTTCCTTCCACTGCCTATTGTAGTTTGAATTGGGTGAATATAAAATTCAAAGGACGTTTTCAAATATTTTAACAAATGTAAAAGATTTTAGTTTGTTTCTATTGAAGTTTTATTATTATTTTTAACAGAAAGCAACCTTAAAATATGATGTTGTACGTTTTCAATTAAATTTAATTCTAATAATATATAACATGGCTAAATCACTTCAGCTGCTCCTTAAAAGACGCAGGTTCAAATTCCGGTTAGTTCAAAATAATTAAATAGATTTGACTACACCTTATAAAAACACAATATTTAAATTAAGCTTACGAAGCGAGCGAATCTATGGCAAAATTAACCATGATCCCATAATAGCTTTTAACAATACATATAAGATTAAAAAAAAAGGTTAAACAAATAAAATTTGGCTCTACAAATATAATCTTGTCAAATCTAAATCGATTATTAACCTCTTACAACCAGTTTATATAGATTAAAAATATTTAATAAGCGCCAAACGACCTCGTTCATTCGAAGGGTCACAACCCTTCCAAGACTGTCATAAAAATAAAAAGAAAAAAAAATCTTTTAAATTTTTGACACATGTCATGTCAGTCAAAGTTTGCAAATGTATTTCTAATGATGAATAAAAAACGTGTCCGAAAAAATTTACTCAAAAGGCCTGAACAAAAAATGTATAAAGTCTTGAATACAGTAATTTGCATATATATCAATGCTTGTTATATCGTAGTAGTGTTATTATCTGTCTGTCTGTTGAGGATTGTTATAAATTATTTTTATCTTCACGCTTTTTTCTCTTTGAAATCTTGACTGACGTGAGTGACTTGATTGAGTGACGGAACTCAACTGCGTGCTTTGTCCTACAAGAGTGGAGAAATGAGTGGGGAAACTGAACCCCATGAAAAATTCGGCGTCAATTTCTAAAAACATCTCCGCACTCTAGAATCAGACACCTCTCTCTTTCTGTGAGTAATTCGATAAAATGAAAACTTTTGAAACAAAAACTTTATATATACTTCGAGTTGAGTGAATTGCTTCCCAGTAGTCAGAGGCGACCATTAATCCGCTATTAGTTATCAAAGAGATACGGCCCGAGGCCACTCGATTGTTTCGTAAATAATGTGGACAGTTTCTTAGAAGTATAAAGGGAGCGTATTTTTAGTTAATCTTAAAATTAAACAATAGAAACGAAAGGAAAAATCAATTTATTAGTCGTAGATTCGATGCAAGTGTGAAGTAATTTATGTATGTCCCTATAAATATTTATCTTTAAACGAACGAAATATAAATACTTTTAGTTTTTGATATTAAACTGTTTCTAAGCGGATTAATTGTGTATTTTTCTTATATTCGGAAATACATTTTAGACAATCCGACGTTTCGAGCCGATTACAGTAGTCCGTGATCACACAGTAGGAAGGCTGAAGTGGCATTCACCTGTCAGTTGATACAATTATTATATCAAACTACCGCCAACGACTTCTTAGTTGTCTCTCGTACTGCTGAATACTGGATTCTTGTGATTAATCTAGTTAAAATATTTACATTTGAAATAATCTAAAAATATCATAACATTTCTAAAAAGTTATTCACGCTTGGGAAATTGAAAAACACTTTAAGAAAACGTATCAAAATTTGAACGCAGCGGAATTCGAACCCGCGCCTCTTGGAAACCAAAAGGCAATTCAAGAAGCGTGGTCGTTTTTATGTACATTTTGAAGTATTTTAAAAGATAACTTTTTAAAATATTACAAAATGTGTACAAAAAAGGTGAAAAGTAAAAGACCTTATTTTTCTCTAAATCTCTTCAAATAAATATGTCCTTTTAAATTTCGTTAGTGTGCGAATAACACTTTAAGAAATGTTAAAAAAAAATGCACAAATTAGTACGAAGTGTAGTGGCTACTAATTACATGAGGCGGCTAAAAAGATTTTATTGTTATCTGTTGCCAAGGACACTAAAGTAATCTGGAGTACACGACATTTACAGTCGCTTGTTAGCACTTGTGCACAACTAAATTTTTATAATATTTTTTTCTTCAATATAATAGAGACACAAAAGTACTCGTAATATTCAATTAGCAGTGCCCGTGGAGGCACGGAGTGCCGGAGGAGGCAGGCGTACGCGTGGAATCCTAAAATGAAAGAAGCCCAAGGTACCCCTTTATTACATCAGGTTAATGAAAATCCCGTCAAAATCGGTTTAGCCGTTCCAAAGATTAACTGAAACTAAATTGTAAAACATGGTTTATGTACCGTGTATACATATTTGCATTTAGTATAAAGCGGTTATTGTAATATCACAAACAGACACTCCAATTTTATTTATTTGTATACATTTAATAAAATTACTATCCTCCTTCATTAAAGTGCACATTGCAGGTTTTTAAGGGAAATTTTATAGATATGTCACTATATTCTCCACTTTTACAGTATTTGAGAGATATTTTGGGCGTACATTTATAAATATACCTTAAACGGGGTGTAAAACCCAACACCGTCGCGTGCAGTTAGTAACGAGTCTACTAAGTTACAAGGATTATATATTTGTTATCTATTATTATTATATTATTAAAGTATAAATATGCATACAATAACTTGAAAAAGGCCATGAAGGCATCTTGATGCAGTGGGTTGTGGGTTCGATTCCCAGTCGGGGAAATGATTATATTCAAATTAATTTTCTCTGCTCTGGTACGCAAGACAAAGCGCGGTGTTGAGTTCTGCCATACCGGACAGCCAACACGTCGTGTCTCGATTTAGGGCGGAAAATGGAGAACAGAGTGTCTCGACACTAGGTTTTCTCTGACTACCCTGTTATGCGGAAAACATTGTGAACTGCAGAAAAACTGTAAAAAACGACTTTCATTATAATTTTAATCGTATTTAAACTTCTACTAAGAATTTAAATCCCAAAGTTAAATAAAGCACTTATCTCTTATTTAAACATTCACATAACTGTGAAATAAACAGCCTAATGCGGGCTATGAATAAAATACTTATGGCATGAATAAGTTCTTTTTTGTGATTCTATTACGTTTAAACTAAATCAATAAATACACTATAAAGGGTAAAATCAAAGGGTATTATATATATATATATATATATATATATATTAAACTCTTTTAATACTCACTGAGTGACTGACAGTCAGTGCACATCCCGAAACTACTGGGCGTAGACAGCTCAAATTTGGCAAGAAGATCCCAGAGGAGTAAACCTAAGGGTACACTAAAAAAGTGGAAATCGAACTTACAACCACCGCGTATATAGTCAGACACTGTCACACTGCACCACGGTGGCCTTGTCCATTTCTATAAGATATAATAAAAAAAAACTCATATGTTACATAAAAAACAATAAACTAAATATATCCTATTTAGATAGACTTAATAAGAGCCGTGAAACAGTTGCAAACCGTCATACTCGAGGTCGTTCTGGATTCAAATTCTGTTAGGAATTATTGTCATATTTAAAAATTATATGTTGGCATTAGGTATTAGAACGCAACGTACTGTATGAGAAACTAAAAGAAAAAAAAAATTCAAGAACAACTTCGTTCTCAAAATTCACTTAGCAACTAAATTCTTCTTACAAATATAAATGTCTAATGTTCAAACTTGCTACCAAGTTGAACGTTTATTTTACAATAGCAATTCCTGAGGACATTCAGTGTTAGCTAATCACAATTATTATTTGTATAGGGATTATTTACAATGAAAGCATATGTAACTCGGCCTTAGGTGATGTTTTCTGACGCATAAAGGATTTTTACACGAGTCTTTCATTCGATAAAAATTTGGGGCAACAATGATGGGTACGGTTCACAAATTTCAAGGTCATATTTGATGATGCACAGTAAGAGGTGACGAAGGACATGCTTATTTAACATCAGAAAGAATAGAAATGAGTCACTGAGCCCTTTATGCCTATACCGGGATTAAAATTATATTAACAACAGTGAACGGAGAGATTTAACGCTATGTTCTCACTGCGTCAATTATGAGTGCCGAAAAAACAAATGAGTAATAATACTACGAGTATGCATGCGCATAATTGGAAGTTGAGGTGCATTGAAACAGCGTCTGACTGTAAACACTATTAGTTGTGGGTTCGATACCAACACGCGCGAGACTTTTAAAAATATATATTAAAATCAAGTGTAATGTATTAAAATGAAAAGCTCCTAAGAAATATCTAACAACAAAGAAAATAGCTAATACATACAGTACTCTAAATATTAAAAGTTAAAAGAATATCAGGATATATATTCAATTTATAATAGAATAATTTGCCAAACATTTTCACAAAAATTATATTAGTGTAGATATAAACGCCTTCTAGCAATGTAACGGGACACGACAATAACACTGTACGTGACAATTTAATGTGACAGTTGAGAAATGTTTTATTTGTAATTTTATATAAATACGACTCTTTTTCATTAACTGCGAAATAATATGAAAAACCTTACCTTATAAAAAAATGTAAAAGAGCATATTATTATGTAATTTAAGAAGATTTACTACATTTTTTTGTATCTTGTGTAATGTATGTGGTATTTAAATATAAATAAAATGTAACCTAATTAGAACTAATAACAAACGTTATGGCTGGAAACACACGCAAAACTTTTCCAAATAAAATACTGGAAACAATCAAAACAAATTAAGTTTATTAGTTTGCTGTATCATAAATGCTTGTAAAAATCATAAGGCTAAAAGCGATATAGCTTAAAAATACCATTAAAGTCAACTCAAATACAATTTAAATAAACACAGTATTCTAAGAGACACTGCAACAAACTTTGCAATTTTAAAAAGGGAATCTGTGAAATTGTCGCCTCTATACGGCTACACTTTTAAATGTTTTAAGTTAGGTTACTTTCCTTCTAAGTGTATAATGTACTGGTCTTCTTTTGATATATGAACAAACAAATATACAATATATGAACATGTTATACATATATAATGTAAAATGTGGATATCTCTACATGATAAGCCCTGTAGTTAACTTTTAAGAGCACTGGTTTACACTTGAAAATTAAAGGCAATTCGCAAAATGTTACCAACAAGTTCCAAAATGAATGAAATGAATTCAACAATTTAAGTACATAAGTGTCTGTTAGCTTTACAAAAGAATTTCAATAAAAGCTTAAAATAAACAGATAAAAAGCACTAAGTATTTATCGATTTAAAGTGTTTCTCATGCTGTAAAATAAAATGTACTTATTTATGTGTTTTTTTTTAGTTTCATTAAATACGGCGTGTGTCTTGTCTTGTCAGTGACTTGACAATCCAAGCTCTAAAGCGTATTCACATGTCCGTTTGAAGACTGTATTTAAAATTATAATTAATAGATGTTTCAAATTTCATTAGCATAGATGTTATTAAGAGGCTAATTTTAGAAAACAATAAAAATACTCAATTATTCACATATCTATAATATACTATAATAAAACTGTTAAAAGTTAGTGTCTGTACATTGAATATCTTTTCGAAATATTTTGGTGTATGAAAAAATTGTAATAGAATATGATTTATCTATAATTTTTAAAAAAGAATACTGTTCGTCCGATCACACTTAGTAAATATATACGGATTTTAATGAAACTTCTTATATTATATAGCTAAACTTATGGTTTAATTGATTTCTAAGAGCACAAAACCTGATGAAAAATCTTAATAGACCATCTCAACTAAACACAAATACTTAAAGAAATGAGAAAATATCACCTCAGCAAAAAAATTGTGATTGTGATTGCATTTTCTATTGGCGTATACCAATTAAATATCTGAATCTAAAAATCTAATGAAAAACCGTGACAGAACATATAAATTATATGAAATAAGACTTTGTCTTGTTCTCCAGAGCGGAGAAATGAAAACAATTCAAATATAATCATTCCCACAAGTGCCAATCGAACCCACAACCACAGTCAGTGTATTAGCATTATTAGTTCAATATTTTAAAATCAATACTTTCGATCTCATTTCTATAACTAAACAAAACAAAACGCCGAAAATATTAAGTTCAGTATAAAGTAAAGTAAAATGTTTTCAGAATATGTTGTCTACCGTTCCGTATTTTCGCACTCCAATGCATCGCTCCGATAGCCGTGATCGTCTAGTGGTTAGGACCCTACGTTGTGGCCGTAGTAACCCAGGTTCGAATCCTGGTCACGGCAATGTTACCACATTGTCATGGCGGAGATTTTATTTTGTTTTTACTGTTTTATAATATTCAATATTTTATTTTGTATTACAACAATTAATAATAAAACACGTATTGTTAAAAAAAAAGCAATAATTCATAAAAAAATTGTTTTTAAATAAATAAAAAAAGCAGTTACCTAATTATTATTTTACATAACAATATCATGTTATTTACATATGAAAACGTAATAAAGTAAAATTTAATTATGAAAAATATAATAGCTGCTTCACAACGCCATCTACTAAGTAAATATAAAAATACAACACAATTGCAAATGTCTGTCGCTAACTAAAGCTACAATTGCACACTAGATGGCGTTATTTCCAAGTACTTCTTAAACAGATCCAAAGATGGCGCTACTATACCCTCCATATGAGGGTTATCACAACGTGAAAGTTTGTTGACATTTTTTTTTAAAACGTTTCATCATTAGCCGGAAGACGTCCACTGCTGAACATGGGCCTCCTCTAAGAACACAATTTCGTGCGGTCACTGACCTCCTTCATTCAGCGGTTTCCCGCAATTCTGACAAGGTCGTCAGTCCACCTAATATAGTGACTACACTTGTAGTCGTTTAAACATTTAGTAGTTAAATGCGAAAAAAATAAATAAGAGCAAAAAAGCCAGTAACAAATACATCGATTTACAATGAATTTAAGTTCGAGTCCCGGAGTAGGCAAATGTGTATTAAGCACGAAAACGCTTGTAAGAAATGTAAACTAGGCATAATTTTATTTTGACATTGCAAAATAATGGAAACCAATAAAATGTACTTTGTAAAAGTTACCTAATTTTTGTATCTTGACACGTTTCTCTACTATTATAGACTTATACATATGGTTCTTCCGTATTTGAGCAAATAGACTAGTAAGATAGTAATATTTCACCTTCCGCCTGTGTTTTAGACTGCGTTGGTATTATTATTAAAATATATTTATTTACAATTTATAATTTACGTTACAATACAAATGTGCACACAATAAGTATTGACAAAACTAATAACAAATTACACTTAATAGTGGCTAGTGGCGTCTATGTAAGCTTATATATATATAATATAGAATATGAATATGTGCATATATTATGTATTATTTATTTGCTTGATAAGAGTAGCGAAATAAAATAATTTTAAATATATTTCCTAAAATCGAACTTAAACCAACGTGTACATAGTTCGTCTCGTATCTCAATAGAAATATTACATGCTTGGGTAATATAATGTACAAAAAGATGAAAAGTTTGTTTAAATTGATTTTAAATTTGTTAATCACTAGAACTAATAGTCGGATATGATTTTTAAAAGCTATAAAGTGATAAAGTGATAAGCATTACGATAAAGTTCTTCTTCTTTCATGTAATCCTTAATTATAGGATTGAAGCTATAGTGGCGCAGTGGAACAGCGTCTGACCGTATAAGCTTCGTTGTAAAAGATTGATAGTGCATTCTTTTCCCACTCATATATATTATAATAATTATATTTTCATTTCTCCACTCCAATAGGGCAAAGTGCGGCGTTGAGATCCGCCAGGTCTCAAAGGAAAAAAAATATTGATATTAGTAAATGAAATCAAGTAATATGGTTATAATATAGGATATAGCCTATAGGACACTAAAGTCGTCTCAAACTAACATACAAGATATTACAAGAGTTAATATGAAATATTTTAAAAATAACCACTGCCACTGATTAGAAACGTTAAGTGAACTACTTCGGTAAATTAGCTTGTAGGTTTTATAAGTCTTGAAAGTTTTGCTTTTGCAACCTTTACTTTTTGTAATTACTATATAGCGATGGGAATTAATTAGAAATTTCTTTTTAATAAGTAACTGCTAACGATCAAATTAAGTATTCGGAAAACGTATGAAAATTTGAACGCAGCGGGATTTGAACCCGCGCCTCTTGAAAACCGCCTAAGAGGAGAGGTCCTTAGTGTGTGTTAAAAAATAATGCTTTGAAAAATGCCAGCTGCTTTAATGGCGGAAGTTACCGTGTGGAGTCATCAGAGATTCATATAACAAACCTAAGTTGTAATAAGTGTGTAAGAATTTCGATGTAGCTCGATAAGAACGTATAGCTTAATTTACTAGAGCGTTTAGACGGTTTTCAATGGAAGCGATTTCAGAGGCTACGCTCATTTTTATGTATATATTTTTTTGAATAATAAGCATTTGTAACATTTTAAATACTATTTATGTCGTTTTATTTACATAATATATGTGTAACAACAACAAAAGTAAGATACTAATTTGAACAAAGAAGAGGAAGCATGTAGTAGTCGTAGTGTTTAGCGCTTTGTTCTCTCAGACTACCCGGGTAGGAATAAAACCTTATGTAAATAAAATAATTTAATACAAATAAACTAATTTCCTAAAAACAAACACGCCTAATAGAAATCAATTTAAGAAGAGCTTATCTATATTAATATACACGTTTACCCCAGAAGTATTAGCAGATCCGGTTGGAATTAAACCTCACGACTGCTTGGGCATTCAGAATCACTACCAGGGTACAGTACTCTATTATTACTACCCCAATTCAGAATCGAACTCACAACTAACACGTCGCTTTCCAACTACTCGACAAAGGCATTTCACCCTTATCAATACTTATAAATACTTAATTACTCTAGAGTCATACAAAATTCACAGCTACCTGCTACCTAATTTGAAGTAATTAAGAAAATCTGTTTCACGAAAAGATGTTTTTGTAGAGTTCCGTAATTATCTTTAAGCGTTTTCCTCAAACAAGTAATTACCTGAAAACAAACAAAACAATCTAATTAGCCACTTGTTAAGTTGTGAAAAGAAAATAAAGGCATATTTATTATGAAATTGAATTGAATATAAAAACTTTCACGCTTTTACCCACATAACAGGATAGACAAAGGTAACCTACTGTCAAGACACTATTCTGCACTGTCCAATAAAAAACCTTGCGTGTTGAGTAACGGAACTCAACGCCGTGCTTTGTCTCACGTACTAGAGCAGAGAAATGAAAATAAGTTAAATATAATCATACCCGTGAGTGGGACCTAAATCCACAACCAATCTGTACGTACCGGTAGTGGGTTCAATTTTCACTAATAAGTGTTTAATTTAAAAATATTTTGTGGGTTTTTCAAAGTTTACAATAGTTACTGAGTGCCTATACTTGATGATATGCCCTCTTGAGAAACAGTCATTTTTTGTAACATCATATATGACATATGTAGCGTAAATTTCATCTTCATTAATCTATACACATAATAAGAATGTAACTGATCGCTGATGTACCTCGAAGATACGTCGTAATTTTTTTACACGCTGATATCAGGAATGGCTAAGCTGATTTAAATGCAGTTTTGCCTATTGTATTATGGTAAACTTCTCTTAACGTTCAGTGTTTATTTTATTTCAATCGGTTCATAAATAAAAAAGTCGCAACGATTTATATAATTTAAAGTTTGGGATTTAAGTGTAAAGTTTAGTCGTGTAGTTTATGCAGAAAAAGCCGCGAGCGGCTCGCTAGTATTGAATAAAATTCTATCTGATTATAACAATAGCAAACCAAACAGTTCGTTATACCATTTTATGTATGAAATTTTGTTTAAATTCAATTTTGCCTCAGGGCAGGCAGTGAGAGGCTGATTCCTGCTCCTGCCTCTAGGGCGTACACGGTAGATACGTACAGGTTACACGTAGAACTAATGATAATCAATTTGGTAAATACTACGATAAATTGTTTCAATATAAAGTAGATATAGCCAATTAAAAGTTTTATTTCATACTATATCATATAGACGCCATAGTGGCGCACAGTGGGACACTATACGTAAAGTTTACCAAAATATAATAGTTAAAACTGCATTTAAATCGATCAAGCCGTTCCTGAGATTGGCGTGCACAAATATACAAATAAACAATCAATAAGAAAAAAAATTAATATAATTATTTAGTGTTCTCTTATTACATCGATAAACGCCCCCAATAATAATATATTCTATATATTTCATGTACAGACAGCGATCAGTAACATTTTTATCATATGTATACACCAGACGAGTTACAGGAGGGTACCCATGTCGTATCGACCTGGAAACACTGCCTGCTGCACTGCACTGCATTCCAAAGCCGAGTGGCATGTGGAAGGTATGAAGTATGTATAGAACCGTATTAGATACCTATTGGTACCTAACAGGTACGTCAGACTATAAATTATTATATAGGCTACTTATGTACATTTACAAAACGCGGAGCTAC
Source organism: Podotricha telesiphe (assembly GCA_038994665.1). Lineage (NCBI taxonomy): Eukaryota > Metazoa > Arthropoda > Insecta > Lepidoptera > Nymphalidae > Podotricha > Podotricha telesiphe. The sequence goes on from JAOYRR010000179.1 coordinate 152,912, forward strand.
TTTTTCATGTTATACGTAAGTATCGTGTTGGAAAATGACGATTGGACGATTTGAACTCGTGTCATGTATAAAATGTACTAAGCACAGGTCAAATATATATAATTATATGAGAATATATAGCTGTAAAGTTATATCTCCGATAACTCCTATCCTTCGAAATCCGAATGATATAGTAATATAATTGTTTCGTTACAAAACAATTCACTAGTGATTTTATATTTTTATTAACACTGAAAAAAAAACACGGAAAAACTTGTGTAAAAATAATGAAATTTTGACTTGGTGTTTTACAGAGTTTTTTATTTAAGCTCGGTAAAGCAACAAATATTTTGAAGTACCTACATCACTTAGTAAAATAAAAACAGTTTAAATACCGAGGATTTAACGTGAGAGTACCAATTATAATAGATTAAGATCAATTAAAAACTTTTAATCCTAACATTATGAATAACTATTATTTATATATACTACTGAGTTAAAAACTAAATCAATTTAGAAATAAGTACAGGTTACAACAATAATTTGAAAAATATTGCTACAGTGACAGCGAGTGACTGTAATCGAGATAGATGTGGGTTCAATCTCCACTCGGGGAACGATGATATTTAAATTATTTTCATTATTCCGCTCTTGAGTTCCGCCACTAAATACGCAACATGCAAAATTTTAGATTCTGGCGATCTCTGCCTACCTTGCTATGAGGAAAGAACTAAAAATATTTTTAGGATTCAAACCTATTATGTCCATGCGCGGCACAGCGGCGGTCAGGCTCGTGCTACTGCAACCACTGAGTCCCTTTTCTAGTTTAATACAATTTACGAGTTCAGTAAACAATGTTACTGAGACACGCCAGCAAATACTCATTTGCGTAATCGACTACTTTTATATCGAACAAACCTATAATCGCTAGTCGATACGATCTTTATCTATCAAATCAAAGTAGGTCAAACGATTGTATTCAGTTCACCAATACCAATTCAATCCAAGTATATTGGTGACAATATACTACAAAATTTCATTTAATTTTTCTTATAAGTCACTCAACGAGGTATAGAGAGGGTTGTCCGCGGGGTTTGCCTGCGTGAAAAAATTCGGAACGAGAAAATCTGCAGGAAAACTAAAGTCACCGACATAGCTCTCAAAATTTGCAATTTGAAGTGGTAATGGGCAGGCCACATCGCTCGTGGAACCGATAACCGACGGAGAGCAAAGCAAAGGTTCTCGAGTAGTGACCACGAACCGGACGGCGTAGCGTGGGGCGGTCCCCCGCTAGGTAGATTGACGTCCTCATGTGGGAATCGCTCGAAATGGCGTTCTATGGGGGAGGCCTATGTCCAGCAGTGGACATCTTCCGGCTGATGATGATGATGATAAAATTTACATTGACGACTGACGACCTAGAGGTTAGACAGGTAGAGTATTGTATACAATAGGTACCAGTACAATCATTACAATTATAAATATATATACAATAATAACTAAATATGTATAGAAACGGAGTTCGATAGTAAAAAATATACCTAATTAAGAAATATATTATAAAAATAAAAAAAAATGTTCTTGACCTAAATATGTTTTTGTAATCAAGAGTATATTACCAATCATGTCGTAGTGTGATTGCCTCCGAATGCAAATGCGTTGTTATGGGTTCGATTCCCACGCGGGAGAATGATTGTATTGAAAATATTTTCAATTCTCCGTGTGAGTGTGACAAGTAGAAAATGGAGAACGTAGTATCATAGCACTGGGTTTTCTTTGACTATCCAGCTATGCGGAAAAAAGCGTGAAGCTGAAAACAAAAATAATTATTGTAAAAAAACAACTTCTCTATACAAACATTAGTTACGCCAAATTATCTTACAATGAACAGTACCTACATTATACATGTAGAATAGAAAAGCAAAGAGGCTCGTCGTAAAAATAAAAATTGCATATGACAAAACATTTTAAGCTTGAGTAATGCCTTGCATATGTGAAAACATTGTTTTTCCATACGTTCGATAAATTCTCGCTTTGAACGCAATTATTTTCCTTCGGAACGACAAGGCTTACGTTTCAGTGCTCCTTTTAAGAGCCGGTAGCTGTTGAGATGCAATTTGTTTCATTAGTTTTACTTTATTTCTATTCTAAATAATGTTGGAAAATTCACAGTCGTTGCCTGGTAACATTTTGTTTTTCAATGAAAAATAGAACTGTTCCTTTGTTATAACTGTGGATTTAATGTAGTGTCTGTATTTACTTTTAGATATTTATTTATTATGAAGCTAGTAACAAAATTATATTTCATTTTGATTTTATTAAAATACATAATTAAGAGTTAGTCCAATGTTATATAAATTCACTATACAAAAAACTTTAAAAAGTTCACCAGCAGACGATGCAAATATCGTATTTATTTTTATAGTCTAAAGTCTTAAATTTACGGGGCGTGGAATTCCGCTACTAAATACACAATATCTTTTAAAAAATCGAAAAGAAGGGAGATATCTCAATAGATACTCTCTTTCTCTCTTTGAAGGAGACGCGTGTGGTTAAAAAAAAGTATTTCCGACGCGAAAACAATTGCATTTCGTATTAGATGAATCAACACGAATTTAATAATGTAAGAACCTACTATGATTATCATAATCGATCTAAATCTAACTCATTATTTAGAGTTACTAACTAACCAACCTTTGTCCCTTCCAGTTCTATTTTCCAATACATCCCCTAAGGCTATCAATCAAACGACCACATAAACTAATTGCGCTCTAAACTGTGTGTAATAACGGTATTTAGTATTAATTTCAAGGGTTTGTTCGTAAAAGCATATAGGCGTAACGCTTCGAATATACTTTTCTAGGGTAATAAGTTGTTTCCAGCGACTTCGTATGCGTAGTAATCAACCAGCCTCTCCTAAATTTCAAGTTTGCAGCAAAAAATTAAGCACTTTCATATAAACTTGCGAGATCCCTTAAGACCTACTTAATACCTTTACCAGGTTTTTAAATGATTTTTTCTAAACAGTATAGTGTTAAAAAAACACATATTTAGCATAATAAGGAGACCTGTAGACGGGAAAAATAGAAATAGCATTGCCTTGGCAACGCATATGTACCAAGTCTAAATACATTGTAGGGTGTAATATTTATTTTATTATTTTAAATGTATTTGTAAGGTATTACTTAAAACAATAGCCTTTTTGCATCCCATCTTCATAAAAAATAGGTCCAAAGTTTCTCCTTCACGTTTTAACATAATAATAACGATGTAACTATGATAATAAACTTATACTAGCAGTGCGTCAAACTGCAAAGGCGATTGTTTGTGGGTTTAGATTATTTTAATTTCTAAACCCACAAACAATCGCCATTCGGGGGAATTAAATTATTTTAATTTCTTCGGTCTGAGACAAAGCGCTACGTTGAGACCAGCCACTCAACACACAATGTCTCGAATTCATGCGGAAAGTGGAGAACACAGAGTTTTGACCGTAGATTCTCTAAACGTGGGAGAAGGCGTGAAGTTGCAAAAAAAAACATAGCTGTATACAATTTTCAAGCGAAAGTTTTATATTATATCAAAATTGACTACAGCAAAAGTATTTGAAAGGTGCTTTAAAAAAATCGAATTTATAAATATAATTTGAATATTGATCAGTACAATAACTTGAATATTAAGTAATGTATAATTTAAAAGAAGCTTAATTTTGAAATAACCTGCAAAATTTATTTTAAAATTACATAAAGAAATAAATCGTATTTTATATTCACATAAAGTTACATATTTTCGCAGAAAATATAAATCACACAGTAATTTGAAAATATTTCGTCAAACGCGGCATTATACTTGATAAGAATTATAAACGAACGTCGTCGGAGGAAAATATTAACTGAAATACTGTAAAAAAATTTTTCAAAATATATATGCCTATAGAATTTACAATATTTTCTAAAAAGTAATATTTATAATTCATTATAATGCTACATTCATACAAGACAGTAACTCAACTTTGTAATTGAAATTTTTATTTCAATATATAGATTGAAGTCAAATTTTAATTCATAATAATATTTATGCGGAACGGAGTGTCACAAGCTTCTCTCTAACTAACCTGTTGCGGCAAAAGAATCAAGCTATTATTTCTTGATTTTAATAGAAAAAAATAGCTTAATTCTTATTTACTTACTATATATCGACTTTGGCTAGCGCTGTTGACTCGTTCTCAATCAATAGTCCTTACATACGATTTTAAAGGTTCAGCGACGACATGTCTTAATGTAAATGCGGTGATAGTGGGTTCATGAAGGATTCACATAAGAGAACGTTGGTATTTAGATTTTCCTTTCCTCGATCTTATATAAAAAAAAACAGGGGCATGTCTACAAAAGTGCAGGACATATTTTAAACTACTTGTTATTTTTTGCATTTATCCGATTCTACTATTACTTAACACTTCGCTTAAGACCTAAAATAATGTATAGTAAATACACATTTCTTTTCCTTTTTATGAAAATCAATTAACAAATAACTACTTGTAACAATATAAACACTATATTATTAAATATTTCATATAACAAATAAAGCAAGCCAAACAGTTTAAAGACGTATTAACAACGATGCTCCCGCAAGCTTAACTGCTGAACTAAAAGCTGGCATGTTAAAATAACATTAGCAAATAATTGAATTACAATGCTAAAGCTTGCTCAGGTAAAGTTATACTAATGTACCTTAGCGAGCTTTAGGATTATAATTCAATTATTTGTTAATATCATTACTGATGACTGTCTAGCACACCACCTAATGTAGGGGACTGTGGGTTCAAGTCCCGTACACTCGTTAGCATTCCATGAATTCACCGTACGGGTGCTGAGTCCATCGCGTTACAGGGAAAGGAGCTGGGAGATGTGCCTAGGACTTGCGACACAAGGGGCATTAACGTTTGCTACCACTATACAAGCTGCTCTCTCTACATAACCAAATTTTAAAATATCCTGCCAACTCCGAAATTAACTGGTTCCAGACCAGACCGATAGGATCTTTCATAAAAAAATATATCTGTATAGTATAAGAGTTAGGCAATTAAACTGTATCGTAAGTTAGCAGTACACCTAATTAAATTTACTTGGTAAATTCATAAACGTACAGCTTGCAAGTCTAACTATTCAAAGTCTATAGAGGTATTAGCGACATAGAGAACTCCATAGAGGTATTAGCGATCGTAAATTTGCCTTACCTTGAATATGGAGTTTGCATAAATTATGGTTATCGAAATTCTAGATTATTATTATCAGAGAGAACCTAATGTCAAGACACTCCGTTCCCCACTTACCGCCCGACATTGAGACATTGTGTGTTGAGTAGCGAAATATCTTACCAGAGCGGAGAAATGACAATAATAATTAAAATAGAACCGTTCGAGTGGGTATCGAATCCATAGTTAATCACGTTTAACGTCACCGTCCCACTGCGCCTAGATCGCCAAGACAACACAAACGCACCCACAACTTTCCTTTACTTACAATATGAAGCGAAAATTTTGCATCAAGCTTCACAAATATAAAGTTAATGAGAAATTTTGAATGTAATAAATCTTTCTCTCATTCGCTAGTAGTTTTGTTTGTAGCGAGTGGCATTGTTGGTTAAAACTTGGTTTCAACTAATAAGCCTTCTGGCTTCGGCCCCGTCCTTATCTTAGCAAACTTCCATATTACTTTTAGAAAGCACTGGAGTTGTATAGTGACGTGAAATGAATATTTTATATGAAAGTTTAAAATACAAATATAAATTGCGGGCTATTGTAACTTTAATGGTAAAAGTATTTTGTAAGTAAAATTAGACTTTCTGCTCCTTGAGTGGTAGAACATCTCTTAGATCGTCTTAGTGACGGGTTACTCCTCTCTCCATATTAGATTCAGAAATAGATACTGCAATTATTTATGTTAGGTTGAAATCGAAATTTGTAATTGAATATTATTTTTGAAATTGAAATAACTGAAATCTGTGATATCAAAAGTAAAAAAACTTATTATACAAATACAAAAAGCAATTTTGCATATTTCAATTAACTTATTAGATTCATTTTTATATATAAGATTAGTATTATAAATAAGATTTTTCTACTAATGTCTAAGATTCTAGACCCAAGCCAATATGGAGTACGTTAAGAGATCTCTATAACTGTGCCAGAAATCTAATATCCAATAAATAGTAATTTATATTCGATTCACTTAGTCTGAGCTGCATTATTTAACATTTGATACAAAAAATAATCAGTGAAATGATAAATAGCGAACGTGACTGGATCAAAGGTCGAGATTCTAGGTCGAGAACGTTTGTGACTTCTCTAAATAAGCAATAAATGTTACTTGAAGAATTCTTGGAAGGCATACTGACATAGCACCCTATATATGGCAGCTTAAATGCTATAAAATACAGGACTTACAATATCAGCATTTCATAGAAACTATGTATTCATCATATAAGTCTAGTTCTAAGAAAGGGAAAAAAAATTGTACATTATTTTATATAACAATTTTGACGTAGCCGGATGTAGAACGCATGACTTAGCGGTCAGAGCACTTGGACGGTTCCACGAGGCGCGGGTTCGTGTCCTGTTGTGTTCAAATTTTCATACATGTCTTGTAAATATCTTTCGTATTTGCAAAATGCAGGGACTATATGTCCTTAGCCAATAAAATAATCTGAAAAAAATATACCAGGTATACGTGTTTAAGTTGTATTTTATTGATTTAAGTACACTGTATTTTCTTTATTAGACTATTGAAACAGAGAGAAATTAATGTCAAGAAGAAGTTCTCCTCTTTCCGCATGAATTCAACCCATTATTGTTTTAAACAAAGTTGAGTGGCGCAACACAACGCCGCACTTTTTCTAACCAGGTTCGAGAATTCAAATTAATTTTAATATTAATTCCAGTAGATTGCCTTATATTTTGTTTGTATTCGCGTAACTGTATTAATTTGCGGGACATTCACACTAAGTATTATCCGATTATTCTGAAAAAATATTTTTGTAAATATTTCCTACACCACAATAAACCAATATTATTATTTTTCTTAATAGCAATGTTTAAGAAATCCGAAAACCTTTTCCACCCCATATAAATAGAAAATACCTTGTCATTTAAAACAGTGTCAAATTACAAAACTTAGCGGACAAGTAAGTTTCAAAGGGGCCTACGGACTATGACCAGTGTAACGACAGTAAGAAATTCGACGACAAATTCACGCCAACTTTTGGTACAGTTTGAAGTGGTTAGTTGAGAATCTTAGTATTTTGGAGGGTTTTCAGCTTAGTTTATTAGTTTATGTAACACGTGTTCGTTAAAACGAGACAATAAATATTATATTAATTGAGGCCGACTCTGGAGAAAGATTATATTTATATATATTTTTTCTCCCCTCTGATAAGACAAATTGTGGCTTTGAGTCCCGCCACGGATTTGGGGGGACGGTGAAAAACGGAATGTCTTGACACTAGGTTTTCTCTGCCTATTCTGCTGCCCTGCTATGCGGGAAAAAGCGTGAAGCTATCCCTTAACTTTAAGTTATGCTTACAATAAATAATACTTACAATAAATAATAAATGTTTACTTTCTTGAATACTAACGTTTATTTTATTTTCTAGTTTGATTTAAGTCAGCATTCCTGTACTAAAGTATGCCTTTATTAAATCAACATTATTTCTTCATTGAATATTTTCTATAGAAACATTTTTATTTTCTGAACTAACTTTGACAAGGGATTGTAGAATTTCTTTATTCTGATATAATAGCAAATTGATATTAGCTATATAATATTATTAGAAAAGCCTTTTTAGTAATTTATTTATCAAAACTATTTGACTCTTACTGACTCAAATACCGAATTAAATTAAAAGCCACAAGACCCAATGCCAGTATTTATAAGGAGACCTCGTGGCGCAGTGGGACAACGTCTAACTGTAATGCGATTGATTATAGGTTCGATCTCCACTCGAGAAATAACAGTAATTTAATTATTTTCCTTTCTTCGCTCTGAACACGTCACGAGACTTCGGGACACAAATTCTGGCGGAAAAATTGTCATGACACTAGTGTCATCGTGAACTCTCTGAATATGACACTAGTGTCAAGTCATATTCAGAGAGATCTAGTTCTCTTTAAAGACCCTACTGAGCAAAAATATTTAATATAAGGCGTAAAGCTAAAAGAAACGAGCTATTAATGAAATTTGAAATCCTATAGACTTTTCTGAGTTAAAGATAATATTTTTTTAATTGCTATGTTCCTTTTATTTAGTTATATAGGTATATAGTATATATATATTTAATATACAAATGTTTCTCCGGTCTATTCAATCTTCTTTTCGTTTCTCTGGCTTCTTTCTTTTCGCTTCTCCAGCTTGAACTTGCAATATTGGTGTTTAAATGTAATTAATAAATATGCTTAAAAAAACATATCCTCTTAAGCGGATAATCTGTAAAATATTTCCTAAGTGAAAAGACATATCGCAATGAAGATAGACTAGCGATGCAAAGTGAAATCTAAAGTAAACTCTATCCACCCGATTGCTTGTCAAAGAAAATCTGGGAAATTCAGCGAAGAAACTAAACGTTAAACGTTGTGAAATTAATGCCATTTTATATTTCTAGCAAACACATTCGATATTAGTTTTTCCAATAACTCTGTAATATCAATCTAACAAGTCTATCTTTATAGTTCTTTTTCATTTGTTAAAAACATGGTTTAAAAAAATATTTTTTTTCTAATGCCCATGCCCGTATCACCCGAATTCGAGACAATGCGTGACGAGTGGCAGAGGCCTCAACGCCGCGCTTTGTCTTGTTTACCAAAACCGAGGAAACTAAAAAAATAAATAATCATAATTTCCCCGAGTGGAAATCGAACCCACAACTAATCGCAACACGATCGGTACGTCTAACCACTGTGCAATTCACTAAAAATATATTTTAACCTTTAAAAGATAAAAAAAAACACAATATGCAAAAATTAAATTGGCAAACTGTAGTCTTAGCTTAACGAAATAAAAATCTTTAGTTAAACTTATAACAGCCGTAAGCAATAAATCTCATCTAATATCACGTGGAGCAAGAATAAATTCACAAACAAATTCATATGTATGTGTATGTATGTACTTAATGTATGTACTTAATGTATGTACGGTTAAGTGTCAATCAAAATTCTCCTAAATACAAATAAAAACCACAATATTTCAATTTAATAAAAACGACTTTCTTATCCCATAAGAAAACTAACTCATTAGGGGATAACACCTTACCAATCTACTTAGAGGCATAATACACATTATACATTTTATTTAAGTACTGTTTAAAGGGATGAAAGACTGAACCGTTCTTACTATTCATCCATTATTTCGTAGTTACGGTTGGGTTTTCCCGGAAGGGTTGGAAGGGTGAAAGCAAATATATTGTCTAACATATATAAATAACACGCTCTTAGTAATTTAATTCGTGTGAGGAAATAATTTATTTTTAATCTAATATAGACGTATTTATAAAAGATTATGATCAAAATTAGCGTTTCATTGTAAACTCAATGGTTGTGTGTTCGATTCCCAGCCAGCCAGGAATGGTTATGTTTAAATTGTTTTCAATTACCCGCTCTGGTAACAAATTTCGTCACTCGATACGAAATGTTTCGAATTTGGGCGGAAACCGGAGAACGGATTGTTATGACTCGTGCTCGTCAACGTTCTTTCCAACCTGCCTACATACGGTAGAAAAAGTGTAAAGCTAAAATAACTGTCAAAATACGTAAATATACAACTTTTTTAAGCAGCTTCATGGATACCAACCTAGTGTCGAGATACTGTTCTACATTCATTGATTTTAATTTATTTATTGCATTTATTCATATATAGCACTTACAGCGTATAACATTACAAGGATATACTTAGTACCCAATAATTCGAATAGTTTTTTAAGGTCCTTCCATACACCTCAACTCGTTTTACCTGTAACAAAATTCATAATAAAGGTTAAAATTTTGAAGGCGTCAATATTTTTAAAACTTACTCAATAAAAATATTACAATATAAAAAGATATAAGTTTTATTAAATAAAAATACTTTACTAATATACAAAAACTTGAGGACAAGATGTGTTCAATACAGTTGTTAAGCGCCTGACGGTATACAGGTGGTTGAGGGTTCAACTCCCAAACTAGACCGCTTAGGCACTTAATACAAAAGTATGTAGATTTCTTTGCAGGTATTCTGCATTTTTTATAATAGCGTAAATGCGTAAAATAACTCGATAGGCGGACAGAATATAAATAAATAAAAAATACTTTATTTTTACAACCATTTTATCCAATTCATATATATAAGTGAATTCTAAAGCAGTTATCGCTAATAGGTAGTAGAGCTACAATTTTGCATACGTTTGTTTTGTATGACAATACGTGGTTAGTTAGGTGACATTTGTAATTCTAAATACAACATGGGATTCTAAAAGCTTGTAAGTTAAACAAGCCTTTTTGTGGCACAAATTAAATATCGTTCGCTAAACACCAGTCAAAGTAAAAATCGAATATAGAATTTTTACAAAGTATGTATATATAGATACTAGCAACCCGCTCACGGCTTCTTAACTATATCTGTTTCACATTTTTTTAGCGGCCTTTTAGTAAAACAATGAAATTCCTGGTAAAACTCCTTCAAGTATCTCTATTTAAAATTTCATCACAATCGGTTTGGCCGTGTTGACGTCACCGACAGACAGACAGAAAGACGGAGCTACTATCGCATTTATAATAGTATATTATAGTATGAATAACTAAGTCGATGTATTGAAATAGAAGGAAGGCTCTCATTTATTAATATATGGTATCTGTCGAGAAGTAAATGAAAACAAATTATTCACACCTTTATGGCGTAATGCGTCGTAGTCCAGTGAAACACATCGCAACATCTCAATCATTAATAAATAAAATATGAATTGACTTGTCATAACGGTTATACTACTTATTAAAAAACAAATAAACACGTGATTATGAAAAAAATATTATTAGTTTAAAAAAGAAACTAAGCGGAGACGCTGAAAGCTATTATGAGTTTCTCTCTTTATTTAAGTCAATTTATCGATACATTCATAATACAGCTTGACGCTTTTTTCCCGCATAGCAGGGTAGTCAGAGAGAACCTAATGTCAAGACACGCCGTCCTCCACTTTTCTCCTCAATTCGGGACATTGTGTGTTGCGTGGCAGAACTCAACGCCGCGCTTTGTTTTGATAAGCAGAGCTGAGAAATGATAATAAAATTATGATCAGTCCTTAGATTGGAAAACGCACTCACAACAAATCACAATTAAAGTCAGACGCTGTGCCACTGCGCCACAATCATAGTTGTGGGGTGACAAAAGTTTCTTATATAGATTGATTAAATATCCATCAATCTATCCCTGTATCAAAGTGTGTGTCAATGAATGTTACTTGTAGGTAACGCTAATTAAAGCGTGTTAAAACTTAAAGTAACATGATATTATACATTTTTTTAACATTTTTTAAAGTGTTATTCGCACACTAAGGAAATTGAAAAAGATATATTTAGAAAACGTATAAAAACTTGAACGCAGCGGGATTTTAACCTGCGCCTTTTGACAGCCATGCGTTCTACATCCAGCTATGTTGAAATTATTATACGCTTATTACTTTGTATTAAGTTGTGTTCGTCAGAGCGCTTTAACGGTTTTGGCGAGAGGCGCGGGTTCAAATCCCGCTGTGTTCAAGTTTTTATACGTTTTCTAAATATGTGTTTTTTAACATGATATTATATTAATATAACTCTAACACTTTAAAAAAATAATTTATTTCAGAGCAAAGTGGCAATACACGTCTCCACTTCGTTCACGGAATGTAGACTCGGAATCAATTTGTAAGCTGCTTCGCCTCTCACTATATTGTCTAACAACTTGTTATTGAATGATTTGTAGAATACTAAGTCGACTTGTACTTGTTGCTTTGTTAGTTAATAATAGAATTCCATTTAACTTAGGTATAGATAACTATATACATTTTTATTCAACATTATTCGTTTTTAAAAAAAGGTTTAATAGAAAATACTAAATTTAATTCTCAAGCAACAAATTTGCAAATCAGAAACAGTAAATAGTAAACCGAGTAGACTCAATCCTCGATTTATTTAATTGTATATCTTTAACTTCACGGTTTATTTCTAGCGAGGAAGTCAGATAAAACGAAGCGATAAACGCTACGGGTCCCTGCCCTTCTTTCGCCTAATTCTCCTCATCGTCAACCTCTTCATAAGCCCCCGCCGGGTGGTCCTCATGCCTTCCACCAGTATAAGCGATACTGTGTTCTTGAACGACAACCGTCTCCACTATCTTTCTTACTAATCTTTCAGCCGCTGCGTGCCCATACCACTTGTTTCATATTAAATAAAATATAATATATAATAATATATAATTAATTTTATATGATTTGAAATCATATAAAATTAAAAAAGTTTCACTTGAAAAACAATGAAAATGTGATTTACCTTGATTTCACCGAATACATTTAAGGCAAAAAGTTACCATATAAAATAACTTAATGGCGCTATACATTACGGTTAGGTGAATTGGAAAATCTTGTAAAGTACGAATGGGTGTTCGTGATCTGTTCAATCGTTACATAACATTACCTCCTTTGGAAGTAAACGCTCGCCTTAATAAAAATAAAATAAAATTTTCTACTTTACCAACCTTTTACAATGTATTAGAATGAAACAGACAAAAGGAATAAAAGGATGCGGTGTTTACAATATAGTGTATGCTTGCTTTGTTAGTCAATATTTGTCCAACTTGTATACTTAGTCTGGCCATAAATACTGCTACAATTAAAAATAAATAAAATATTACTTTTGAATCTGGACTGTGTAATTTTTATATAATTGTCTTGTAAAATATTTTGTGATATTAAAAGGGAGTGGGGTGACAAAGAAACTCGAGCTGTGATCGCGCATTACATACAGTATTCGCTATATATATCGCTTGGTATTAGTCAATTATTTGTATAACGTTTAAGCAATATTTTAACAAATAAAAATGACCATGTATATGCTGAAAGCTCTAAAGAATCCTCCCAATTAGTCAACGGAGTACGAGATGGGCATTATCCGACTGCAGTGTTGCAGCAGTAGTAGTAGGTGTAGACTGCAGTTTGGTGGGGTGTTAGCCATGAAGGAGTGACTGAGCCATATTTTTTGTGAATAAGCTATTTAAACAACGGCACCATTCTTGAGAAGGTAGTTAAGCCCCTTAACAACACCATGTTCAATAACTAAGAATTATCCTTTCATGCTTTCATTGGTCCTTAGCGCCAGGTAAAGCTCGATCCACCCAATCTTGGTTAGAAACGAACGTCAGGCCGTCATCTAGTCCTGACCTTAATCCACTGAATTATGATTTATTATTAAGCCTATTTTAAATTTCTTCTTTATTCTTATAAATTATACACTGAAGAAACTAAAATATTTAAATGTTAAACACTCTCACGAGTGAGAATCTAACCCACAACCATCGCAATCAGACCCTTCCCAATGTGGACGAAGGAATATGAGTTTATATGATGAAAAGTCTAGAAAGACGATTTTTTTTTCGTAGAAATGCATTAGAAATACATGAAATTAGTAGAATATATATTACACAGACTACCATGTGTTTGACATATACGAGTATGAGTCTACCATGTGTTTGACATACACAGACTACCATGTGTTTGACATACACAGACTACCATGTGTTTGACATACACAGACTACCATGTGTTTGACATATACGAGTATGACATACACGTCGCTATGGCAACGTGTGTGAATGAAACGCGTGAAAATTGCTACAAAGAATATAAATGAATATAAAGCAATGATAATTATGTGGACCATATAAATATCTGATCTCATATATTTATGTAATTTATATTTTTTTGGAAAAATATGTACACAAAAACGTTTTTTAAATAGGTATTTGAATTAAACATAAGGCACTTTAGAAGTAGTTACTTTATCAAATATACACTCATGCCAAGAAATAAGAAATTACATTAGTTTATGATACTTTGATATATTATTCTATTTGATTATTATTTTATGCATTTTGGGTAACGACAGAATGCGAGCTTCACAACCTCGTAAAAAGCTAATATCGTAGGAAGGAAACTCATTTTCCTCTTATTAGATATTTACTAGTGGAGTTACGATTGCGTGCTTAACTCACTAAGGTGAACGAGAATTACTTCAGAACGTTGTAAATGTACTAATTTTGTGTATATATATAATATAGATAAGTGTGATTGTATGTGCTCTTGTGTTTATTAATCATTCATAAAGACCTTGTGAAATAGATATTGTATTTACAGATGATTAAAGAAATTTTTTATTGTTTTTCCATTATTTCGCATAAACATTATGCACTATTCTATAAATAATTTTCATTCATACTATCAATCCAAAAAGAAAAATTGCAGAGAAATTATATTTTTCATAAATAAATTAATTATAAAATATGTTATATAATTAAAACGAATCGACGCACCATCATGTGTTGCATATATTGACACATAGTATAAACTGACAAACACGTATCAACTAAGAATACATTTTGATTTAAATCTCTTTACAGTTCCATCTCATCATTATTCATGAATCCTTTCCTTTTATTCTACTTTTTTTTAAATTTAAACGCATGTTTCGTATTACGACCTAACTTTTTTAAAGAGAGAGCGAGTAGATATTGCTGTAACTAAGTGACATTACTTAAATATAAATAATTTAAAAATACTAAATATATGAAAGGATCAATACAAAGAGTAATTCCCGATATTGATATCACTTTATCATCAACTTAATTAAAGAATAACCCACTGTATGTAATTGTAATTGTGGGTAGATTGATCGATATGCGTCAGGAATGACTCTAGGGCTAGGGTGAGTTTAATATGTTTAAGTCACACACTACACACTATACACACGCATACGTTCCTTAGTAGTACAAATATCCGCTACCAAAAGAATATTTTAAAAATATTGAATCGAACCTCCAACCACCGTGGAGACGCTTTAACTGCACCGTACTATAGCGTACATCAAATTACATATAAATTTTTGCTCCATGGAACGAGATTTCGCTGTGTCACGGAACTGATCTGCCTGACCGTGTATGTGTCGTAACAACAAACATCCCATACGAAAGAATGACGTAGCCGTAACTTTAAACGGAGTTTAATATACGATACAACTAGGGGCTTATATTATAAGATTGTTTTTATATGGTCCTAGTATCTACTAGACAAGTTCCAAATTATTTTTAGATTTATATTTCATATTGTATTTTTTAAATTATTTTAATAGATTCGTTTATTAAGTGCTAGCAACCCGCTAGAGGCTCACCCGCATGAACTATAGCTGATTCGTAATTCCGACGGCCTTTACGTAAAACCAATTAAATTCTCGGTAAAACAAAAAAAAAATTGAAAATAAATTAGCCTATGTTCATTCTAAGAACGTCTAGTATCTCTATATACAATTTCATTATGATCGGTCCAGTGTTTTGGTCGTGATGGCGTCACAGACAGACAGAATTACTTTCGCATTTATAATATAACTATGGATATCAAGTTTTTTTTTTTTTAAATAGTCTATTTTATATATGTTTATATAAGTTTTTGTACAAAATAATTATTGCTATAATTAACCTAATAATATAATAAGCCTAATTAAAATTATTTTTAATAAAATTGTCTTTAACCTTTTAAATTATGACCATCATTGTCAGTGGAATAACATAGTATTTAAGACGTTATAGGCAGTAGCCCACAAGTCACCAGTCACTATTTTCAATTATTTATATAACAGAGAAACGGTGAACAAGGGTCTAATCTCTAAAGTATGGTTTTATAAACTACAGCCAGCTATTCAATATTTAATAGCATTCTAAATGTTCTATGAATATTATATTTGACAATAATGCCTAAGGAACTCCGCAGTAATACGAAACGATGATTAAGTACTGTATAAGATTTATAATTCATGAGAAAATATCTTCTTCTTTAATCTTTTTCCTGCACAGCCGGGTAAACAGACAGGTCCTAGTGTCCAGACACTCCGCTCTCCACTTTCCGCCCGAATCCGAGACATTCCCTGTTGATCGGTAAAACTCAACGCCACGCTTTTTCTTTATATATGTAATTTAAATATATAATACTTTCTTCTTCAAATATATAGAGACTTTAACATATAAAGAGTCTGTCACAGCATTTAACTGCACACGCGATTGGTTGTGTTCTTGATTCCCGGAAACATTATTATATCTAAATTGTTTTCTTTTCTCAGCTCTAACAAGACTTAATTTCGGGTGGAAAGTGCAGGACATAGTGTCCTGGCACTAGGTTTTCTCTAACTGCCCTGGTATGCGAGACAGAGACAAAACGAAAAATTGTAAAAAGATAAATCTATAAAGAAATTTCATTCACATTCTACAACTCTTTAATAAAACGTATCAATTTCAACATTTTCTAGTTTTCAAATGTGAAAAACAATCAACAAATCAAATTTAATCCGAGTGTAGTGTCCTTAATCTGGGTGTAGTGTCATACATACAGACGACACTCCACAAAATGTGTTTTGGCTTCCAGTCACGAGTACCTATTGCAAACACTGTTATTTTTTCAGGCACCTAAAATAAATGGACTTTACTGGGAATAAAGTCACGGCTATGATAAATTGGTTTGTAGATCGGTAAAAAAATATTAGCTGTGTTGCATACACACGAGTACTTGCTGATTTATCTGATATTGTCTTGTGACAATCTTGGATGTAAATTAATTATTAAGTAACTGTGCCCGCGACTTCGTTCGCGTGGAATTCTAAAATAAAAGTAGCCTACATAACTCCATATTAGTTTCTGCCAGTGAAAGGCCCGTAAAAATCGGTCCAGCCGTTCCAGACATTAGGCGGATCAAACAAACAGACAAACATAGTAAAAAAGTTGTTGTTATTTTCGTATATGTACCGTGTATATGCATTTACTAAAAAGCAGATATTTCAATATTATAAACAGACACTCTAACTACTTTTGTCTAACTAGAAAAGAGAAATGAAAATAATAACTATATTTAAAAAAGAGCAACTGTTGAGTTTCTCGCCTGCTCTTCTAAACATAACTGCCTTCCGAGCCGATGGTAGCTCCCTTCCTTCTTCCTAGCAATTGACGATTCGAAAGTGCTTGTAATAGCCTATTTGAATAAAGAATATTTTAATTTAATTTTAAATATAAATATAATAATAGCCCCGAGTCTTCACTTAAACCCACAACCTCTCTCTCTCGTTTACAGTAATGTTGGTGTGTTAAGAAAGATGTACTTCAAAATACCGTAACGAATTCACTGACGTTATCAAATAGCTTAAGTGGAATGTGCCTAGCTGAAAGCCAATTGTGAGTCTAAAAATAAAGCGTTTGTACACATTTGGGCTCTTAATTTTTTTATCATTTACGTAAAAGTGTAATATGGTAAATATATACAGTAGATGTACTGTACTGTAACACTCAAAAACTATTTACTATTTAAAAGTTTAGTTTTTACATTGATCTATACATATTTATCTTTATGCAGCAGTTTACATAACTTTTCCATGGGAACCTAACAGATTAACATTTACATTGGACGCGGCATTATAAATATAAAGGCTTTGTTGATAGAGCCTGGTCCTAGCAAATATCATCGTCTCACCTTTACTGCAGATATAGTCTTTATTAGGAATGTAGGTCAATCCATTTAATTTGTATTGATATGAAGCGATTTAATTTGTATTGAGCGAAGCGAAGTGGGTTTTATGAAACATATTAATGACTCAAGCATAAAAATGACGGTTATTTTCGCTTCGTTTCAAGTATGTGAATAAGATTTACCTACATTAATGGTAAAAGGTAAGGTAAAACTTCAAGGTTCGCGATATATATATAGATATAAACGTAATTAATCAAGTAATTTTAAACTAAAGTCCGTGGTCACAGTACCTGTAAAGTGTTCGAAACGTCCAGTTTTCTAAAACGTTATTTACAAATACAAAAATAGTTTTATTTAAAACTCTTTAATACTGCGACGTTTTTTGCTTATTAAAAAGCTTTTAAGGTTAGCTTTGCTATGTTTATGTCGAGCTTAAAAAAAAACGTCAGCAGTTTCTCAACGAAAAAACTTATGCAAAGCTCTACATTGCTTCTTTATCTTTAGCATTACACAATTGAATACTTGAACTTCCGCCATTTAGTTAGTAAAGCGCTGTAGCGATTACATAAATCATCCGTTCAACGAACTGTAAAACAATGAAAAGAAACGAGCGCTATACCGATTATTGATAGTAAATTATACACTAATAAAATAAAATTGAAATGGCTTGGAATTAATATATTGGTTTTTACATGTATTTAACTTATAAAATACATAAAATGAGTTCCGAATAATAATTTAGAGTATAAAGTAATATTAATTTCTGCCATAGTGGTAGTAACTACCCGACATCCTCAGCTCATTTATATATATTGTGGGTTCAATTTAAGGTTATAATCTAGATATATTTTTTTACAGCTTCACGCTTTGTCCCGCATCGCCTGTTAGCTAGAGAAACTCGTTGCCCACTTTTTGCCCGAAATCGAGACATTGCGTGTTCGGTGGCAGAACTCGTTGCCGCGCTTTGTCTTTGGGACCGGAGCGAAGAAATGAAAATAATTTAAGTGTCATCATTTCCCCGAGAATCCCGGTAATCCCGGTAATTGAACCCACAACCAATCGCGTTAACAGTCAGACGCTTTACCGCTGCGCCACGATGACCGCTTACCAAAAATAAAAAAAAATTTGGTATCCTTCGCCTATAAATATATATATTTTTAACCCATTATTATTTCTATAACTGTCTTTTTTCTACCATATTTAAGTAAATATTAAATTGTATAATTAATTATTGTCGCTTAAGACGTACGTATCAACTCGCAATCAATTAACGACCCGGGTTTGATTCCCACTCGAAAAGAATGGGAAAGATTATATTTAAATTACTTTCACTTTTCTGCTCTGGCAAGACAAACGTGGCGTTGAGTTTCGCCATTTAACACAAGGTCTCGAATTTGGGCGAAAAGCGAAGAATGGGGTGTCATGTAACTAGATTCCCTCTGTATGTATATAAACCCCCTGCTATGCGTGTAAATCTGGAAAAAATATACAAATATCCCTCTATTAAAATAGAATCCCATACTACCACATAGAGATGGAGTCAGCTGTGCTACGAAGTTTTAATAAGTAAAGCAGATTAAGTGAATAATTTAAGTAAATCATCCAAAGTATTATCCTTTTTTCTTGTTGCTTGTATCTCTTGGGGCCAGACGTCGGGACCATCTAGTCTCCTGGGCATAATATATTTTTTCATTCCAGCCATTTTAATATAGCGTAATGTAATTTTACCTAAGTCTTTTATATACAAACTGTATACTTAGTTAAACATGGATTGAAAATAATAAATTTTAATTAATAGGATGTTTATATTGACATTGTAACAAAAGCTATTTATATATATATATATATATTTGTACGAGAAAACCTATGCATGCAGCTTCACGCGTTTTCTGGCATAGCAGAGTAGCCAGTAAAAACCAACACATTCTATATTGAGTGGCGGGTTTGTCTTGTCGCTGGAGCGGAGAAATTAAAATCATTTAAATATAATCATACTCCCGAGTGAGAATCGAACACACTACCATCACGCATACATCCAGAAGATCTGTGCGTATGCATTTGAAATCAAACATTTCAGATATCGTACGTACGACGATCGTGCATAGTTAGCCAAGTTCCAATTGTGAGAAATGAGCTAAACCTGCCAATAAAAAAATTTAATAAACAAAACAAATAAAAAAAAACATAAAAAGTTATTTGCAGCAAAAAATTTATATGAGAACATTAATTAGTCGAGTACAATTTATTATTTCTGTGAACAATATTCCGACGACACGCCAGGGAATAGAGTCATTTGCATAAGCGATGACAGCCTTAATCACTACTGAAAATACGCTATTAGATGAAATATAATCTATTTAGAGATAAAAAGCATTCAAGTACGGCTACTATTCAAATAATTAAGTATAAATGAATGGCAAGATTAGCGGCTAATGACAGAGCAGGTGTTTGCGACTTCACATTTAAATATCAAATAACGACTAGTCTAATTATATATACTTAATTGATATTTTGGCGGATTCGACTGTGGCTTCTAAATGAGGCCGAGATATTTTTTTTCTTATATTTTGGCGCTGTTTCCGAAATATGCAAAGTAGGCAGATCGTCAATGTCAATGCTCTCCGTTCTCCAATTTCCGCCTGAATTTGATACATTGTGGATCGATCGGCGGAACTCAACGCATTGTTTTGTTTCACCATAAACAATAATTTAATTATAATTATTTCTCTGAGTGGGGATCGTACTAACGACTGTCGCTTTTACAATTAAACGCCATTTTACTGCGCCACGATGGTCTCTATAAATTGTAACAAAAATATAACCTAATCTGTGTACTTACAAATTAAGTTAAGTCAGTTCGTTCCCAATTCTCCATCCAATTTGAGATAATGCTTTTTAATGTTTCCAGATGTTGACCGACTGCGCTACGAAGATATGAATTGGTTCTTATATAATACTTCGTATTTACCTACAGTAGAGTACATATGGAGTATATGTACCAAGCCGAACGATTAGAAACACATGAACTGAGTCGATTGATAATGCCGTCCAACGTATTGAAAGACAAAAGCTAAATCAATGTTTGGTATTTATAATGAAATCGATGTTAATGATTTGTGTAGCATACTACCATAATACTTCTGTGCCTTCTTTGGTTCACAGACATTTTGATATACATGCTTAAGTAAAAAAATCATAGGGATTTTTTTAAATTTATATTAATTTACATGTGCATCGACGCAAAACTGGCTGGGTTGGAAAATGGTTTACATTATACCAATTCTTGATGTTTCGATTTCAACTTGAAGAAATGTTTATAATCAAAATATAATATTTTTCCCAATAGACCATTTATTATGTTATATTAAGATTTTAGTGTTTGTTTTTTTAGCAAGCATTGTATCCAAAAAAAGTAAAGTGAAAACGAAAACCACATTCCCGCAAAAAGTGAGCCTATACCACCTACCATACCATACCTACAAGTTACATATAATAAATATACCTGCACAATATATATATATATATATAAATATAATGAACATCCCACATAATACGTAATACTATGGTATTAGCTCTATACAAAGCCTCGAAGATTCAACGTTAATCCTTATTACCGGAAACAGCAGAGCCGCAAGAGAATAGCTGGTTACTTATTGATCGTAAGACAAAGAATATTATTAATATTCTATTAATAAAAAATGTATAACACAAGAAAAAACACAAATCTTAAAGAACGCAAGTTCAAATCTCGCAACTTCTCAACAGAAACCAACGTTCCCTACATATTAATAACTCACCCTCAAAATAATAAACAACACGCTACGGTTAATTAAACTACTGTAACACAGTCGTATCTCTATCTAGGGTAAAGGTACCTACTATGGAATCGCTTAAGCATTCTCCACACCTAATTTCCATTCGCAAATGGGTCTGAAAGCTGAAATTAGTGGCAGTGTGTGGTTTGTATTCGCCTGACGTTTACTGGAAAGCCATTTTGAAAGCTGTTTCATTGCTCAATTCACCACAGTTTTGAACATAACTACCTTTGTATACACTCATCTGGTTCAATGAAATTTAATATTCTTTGTAATTTTAGTTGGGTTGTTATTTTAGAAGGAATTAATTTTTTATGACCTTGTACTGTTATCGTCGTATTGGAAATATTGTATTTTTTAAAGAGTCATATTACTCCCATGGAGCTCTTCTATTATACTATTAAGGTTACATTGAACATTCAAAAGAAAGATAAATTGTCTGACTACACTCGCAATGTGTTCGTTGTAAGTTCGAATATAAGCTTGACGCTCTTTCTCGCATCGCAATGTAGGCAGAGAGAACCTAGTCTAGTCAAGACACTCTAACGAAGCCGGAATCCGGGGTAATGGCTTTGAGAACCCAACGCTGCACTTTATCCTGTCACTAGCGGAGCGGAAAAAAAAAAAATTTAAATATAATCATTCTCCCGAGTGGCAAAGCTTTAATTTAATTATAAGAGTATTCTAAATTATTCTGGAGAATAGTGTCATGAAACTAGGCCCTCTGCCCAGAAAAGCAAAAGTAGAAAAAAAAGACTTCCCTAACTATATTAAAAATATGTCTCAATTATTATATTGCAAAAAATATATATATTTTACTTAAATGTCAATATTTCCATTGTTATGATAACTTCAAACTTTTTACTTTGAGACAAAGGTGGCCTACATTAGGCAAGTTACAATGACTGAGTGTACTTTAAAGTTAGCTGTATAAAGTTCTTTATCCCATAAATGGGTTACTTCAAGTTTATTACCATGTCTTGGTAAAAACAGCTGATGCCCAATTTACATTAGAAGTTGTATGATTCATTTTACTGTCATACTGGGTTTTGGATGTTGAAAGTGAATTTATTCCATTAACTCAAAATCAACGTGGTTTTGTAATAAAGTGTTCATTTAATTCTATATATATTTCCTAGTTCTGTGTTATTGAATCCATATATAATAATAAATGCGAAAGTCTGTTATAAATGGGAAAGTCTGTCTGTCTGTGTCATCTTCGCGGCCATACCGCTGAACCGATTGTGATGAAATGTTGTATAGAGATAGAGATACTTGAGTATCTTGGGGTAAACCAATGTTCATCCTATCCAAGTAGCCATGCTACTTTTTGTTTCTATTCTTTTTTTTAATTTCTCCAGGTTTTCATTGTTTTACGACAATGTGAAATATTATGTATTGGATGGCGGAACTTAATGTCGCGCTTTGTTACTGAGTTTCGAGGACATTCATCGAATAGGAATCAAACCTACAACCAAGGCGAGTTTAGTCAAATACTTCAATTACACCTAATTATGTTAACTAAGTATTATTTACAACAAGATATTCCCATTAATTTTAAAGGATATTCTAGTAACGTAAATCTTTCTGCGTCTAAATGTTACAAGTTTAATTGAAGTCTTAATAGATTTAAACAAAATTCTGTGGATTAATCCTGTAGTGGTTTAAAGCCAATTTTGGCAACCATCTGTTCAAAGTTCTAAATTTGGAAACAAGCCATTCTAAGTTTTATATGAAAATAGCAACATAGTTCAATATTACTACAATCGAGTTACTAGACTTAACCCAATTTAGCAGAATTACTAAAGAGATTATATAATCTAAGCATTTCAAATAAAAAATATTCCAGATCTACCAAAAAGTCCGAATATATTATAAAAAACAGTGAATATTTGACTGTCCCAGTAAGTAATGCCTGTTGAAAATTATATCCAAGGAAATGAGTTCGCTTTCTACCTATGATATTTGTATAATAATCATAGCTAAGCATATAAATATAGTATATAAATACCTATTCATCTTTATGAACTTTTTTTGACGGTCCCATATCCGTGACACTATCAGTGTCCGATCCCAAATAAGGCAAATGTGTGCCCGGGCAATTTGGGATTGGACAACCGTAACTGTATTAGCTAAATATTTAGCAAATAAAACAATAATCTTATTGATACTTATCGTATAGATATAGGCATCTTTACGCTCCAGCATTTATGGAAATTCCAATTTTTACAGCTGAAAGTCAAAATTTTTACATAATACTAGCTTCCTTTTCCTACTAAATACGGCAGATACGGCGCTTCGAATTTTCTCTACGCCGCATTTCCTCTTAGGTCTGGCACCTACCTAGCGGAGAAAACGATATTTTAAATATAATCATTCCCCCGAGGTGGTATTTAATCCACAACCAATCGCGGTTACAGTCAAACACTGTAACACTGGGCCACGATGGCCCCTTTTTTTTCAATTTCAAGGAATCAATCGTTCGGGAGAGACGATGGCCCCTAATAGTAAGTTATAATACTAAAAAAATAATTGACAACTCTAATTTAAACGTATGTACCTATCTATACCACTTTAGTACAATTAAGCCTTAAGTAATATTTAAGTTGGAGCGTGCACACAATGTTTCTGTAGGACCTAAACGCCCAAGGGCTTCATTCTTCGCGGAGTGGAGGCTTCGTTAGAAATTTATTACCTTGTAGGTACTATTACAACTTTAACATCTGTACGGTAAGCTTATAGCTAATTATAATGCTTCCATTTATGTAAATTGTCAAATGATATATTCTTTATCTGTTAATGAAATATTGAGTACAGTAATCTGTATCATAATTTTTTATTCAATTTCTCGCTTTTTCTCGCATAACAGGGAATCTAGTGTCAAAACACTCCGTTTTCCAGTTTCCGCCCGAATCCCAGACATTACAAATTAAGTGGCAAAACTCAGTTTGTCTTGTCAACACAGCGGAGAAATAAAAAAAAAAAATTATGAATCATTCCCCCGTTCCAACGTTCGTGGGAGTGGCAATAGAACCCACAACTATTGCGTATACAGTCAGACGTTTGTCACTAAAATCTGTGTCATGGTTTTTATTTCAGCTTCGCGCTTTTCTCCTCGTAGCAGGTTAATCAGAGAGAACCTTAGTGTCCACGCTCTCTTCGTTTTCTATATTCTGCCTGAACGAGTTGAGTGACGGAACTCAAAGCCGTGCTTTCTCTTACTCTAGCGAAGAAATGAAGATAATTTAAATACAACGAGTGGGATTCAAGCACACAACTAATCGCATTTACAGTCAGACGCTGTCCCATGTAATAGAGTAAAGCTCTATTGTCAAAATGACCATTTTCCAAGCGCATTTGCTTCAATTCATTAATTTTGTTTCTTTAGTTAGCTATTAACGGTAGTATCCTAATGGCTATAGGATCCTTAATAGGATGAAAATGAAATCTTAAACTTAAAAAAAAAATGAATTAATTAGACACAAATGTGGCGTATTTACGCTAAAAATTTAAAAAAAATGTTGTGGCGTATTTGGAACAAATTAATTGAACCCTATGTTATATAAAAAACTTTTTTAAATAAATGTATAAGAAAAAACGAAGAGGCATAATAACTAAAGTCGTAATTCAAACAAAAAGTAAACAAAAAGAATTGATACGTAAATATCTAAAGTATCGTTTTTCACCAGTTACACACTTTTACCCGCTTAGCGGGGTATTCAGAAATAACCTAGTGTCACGACACTCTGTTCTCCATTTTCCTCCCGAATCAAGACATTGTCTTGAGTGTAAAAGCTTACCTACATTACAATTGATCATTTTAATATTACTCAATCACGAACGCCACTAACAATTACCGCATAGAACTTTATTTGTAGCAAGTTTCAATTAATAAGTCTACGGGCGCTCTGTTATTATTACAAAGTTGCTTTATTACTTTCTGCAAAGTGGAAAGGTGCAGCAAAACGTTGTACAAAGAAATTGGATTTATCCTTGAGATTAATCTCAGATCTCTATAAGGCTTGTTCGAGTCAGTTTGAACGCAAGATTAGATTCAAAGGTTATTATTAAAACATTTTCAATTACTGAAGGGTGTGTAATAACACTTTAATAATGTTAAATACATTTAATAAATTTATTGTTCGTTAAATAATCTTTGGGTAGCAGAAATTTGTAAAAATCTCACTACAGAGATGCTACACCAAAAATAAGTTGTAATAAGCGTATAAGAATATTGACGTAGACGGATGTACAACGCATGGCTTAGCAATCAGAGCACTTCGACGGTTTTCAAGAGGTGCGGGTTCAAATACCTCTGCGTTCAAATTTTTATACATTTTTACTTTAAATATCATCTATATTATTTTTATAATAATAACTTGTCTATATTTTTCTTTTACACTATAATAACTAAGAAGTAACTTTATTTTTTTTATAGTAATATTAATACCCATATCGACGTTATAATAATTAAATGAATACAATTGCATAATATGGTATAAAGTTAAATTTTTACCAATCGCCTATCTGTAAGTCAATAAATCATACTCAATGACAGACTTCTCTACGTTTGACCTTTCAGCGTTTTCACGCTTCGTTTCTAAAGTCGATACAGTCACACAGACGGTTTATTTTAATACTTGTACCACTTTTGTTATTTATATACAATTTCTATTTAAATTTTTACATATATAATATTCAAAAAATATTATATTTATTTTAGTTATTGTTGTAGAGTATTAAGTTTCAGAAAGGAACGAAGGTAGTATACAAAGAGGACCAAAATTAACGCACCTAATGTTTTATATTAAAATTTCTTTGCAAATATGATACTCTAAACGAGCAAAGCCGCAGGCAATCGCTAGTATTTAAAATATATAGTACAAATATATGTCAACATGCATTCAGTCTAAACGACTTAGACGATATGTGTCATTATGCAAAACAAGCATTCATTTTAATTTTCTTCTTCATTACTTGTATTACTGTAGCAATCAATCTTAATTTTTTGCAATCAAGGTTAAGTGAGGTCAATGTCTTGCTACCTGACCTTAACATCTTAGCATTGATGTTTAGACTGTTATAACGATGTAAAGGATGATAAATACATTAACTTGGAGTCGCCTTAATGTAATTACTTAAATAATCCTAGCAGGTTCTCCAGGGTCTGACAAGAATAACCTTTTATGCTACTGCCCCAATGAGACATTTTAATGGTTATTCGTAATAAAATAACAAACTAGTTTAAGAAAGCTATATTAATAGCTTACAATAAGGAAAACATTTAATTTATTGTCTCATTATCCTGATCATCAGATTATAGATTTTCATTGTATTCGGACACGTATGCCATTTTATTAAATATTTTCTTATTATTAAAGATATATAGGTAAAATAAAATTAGAAAAAATATAAGTGTTTGTTTTAGTTTATTTGTAGTAATATTTAAATTTGAACAACTTATAATAACTTTAACAAAAAAGTTAAACCTATGAGTAATTTTTTAGTCTATTTTCTTCCTTTTAGGGTTAGATTTTTCTATTGAAATTGTTATGGGAGTCAGTCCCATTCCCCCCCAGTCCATTCGGAGTATACTCTTTCCATTACAAACATAATACCATAACTGGAACCTGGAACTAGAACAGAAATACCATAACTGGAACCGTCACCAAATCTTTGGATTTCCAAGACATGTTTTAATTTCTAAACACGTCAGAGACAAATCTTACTTAATAAATCCTTAAGCATGTTCAAAACTATACACGTAAAATTTACGTTTCGCTGAAAAATTGCTACAAAACGCATTTCGACGGCTATTGCGCCTTGACCGCACAGGAAACGCTCCTTTCGACAATCCTTCGCCGATTGACACGATGAATATGAAATTGGTCGAAATGCTTTTTCCATTGAATGGTAATGCCCCGCCGATTTGTATAATCAAATTTGCTTTTCAATATTCTTGCTCTGTGGGCTATGTTTATGGTATTTGCAAAAAAACTGTTTTGTTTATAAAAAGCCTAACAATTCTGAGATTATATTTTATTTATGCAACATCAATTTCATAGTTATTTATTCGTTTTTAATTCTTTATAACTATAATAATTTGGAAATAATATTGGCATGCAGTCTCCACTCGAGAAAAGCTTGTATTTTCGTTTAATCGATATTATTAGACAAAGGGCAGCGTTGGGTTCAACAATTCAAAACACATCTCTGATATGAACCTAAAAACAAGAACCGAAAAACAACAAAAGTGTCAACAGTAAAGTGTGAGTGACAAACGTTAGACAAAAATGTTACAAAATAACAACATATACGAGTATAAAATATAACTAACCCAAATTAGTGCCCCAAAAATCTACCTAAACTAATAGAAGAACCGTACGTGCCATTTTCTTCATGTACACCACAAATATTTACGACAAATTGTTCAGACAATTTCCTGTGGAGAGCTATTACACGGCTTACTCGGGTAAGCCGTCTGTTGGCTCGAACGTGTTCAAATATTTGACGACGACCGCTACACGATGAATTTCGGAAACACCCCTGGAGAGATCGTAAAGGGGGTTTGCATTTAGCGTTTACTCCTTTGACGCTTGCAGAAACACTGACGCTGTTGCTCTACTACTCGTTGGCTAATCAGGGCTACCAACATTACGCTGGTCAAAAAAAAATTGTGTTAACTAAAACTACGCTTACAAAATAGCAAAGTAGTGGGATTTCAGACGGAACCGGTGCTTTTTGGAAGGATTTCAGACGTTACAGGTAATAAGCTATATTTTCTCGTCGGATTATATATAGTGATTGATGATGTGACACCAACTAGGTGTCGCGTATTAGAGGACTTAAATGGATTCAAAGAGGTAGGGTTTAAAATAAAACAAACAAATCAAAGAACCTTTAAAGTATGTAAATAATTGATTGATATTATTACCGTATAGTATTATACAATAATTAACCCTACAAGAAAAACAAAATATACGCGATTAATCCGGTTAAAATTATTTCGGGAAATGAAATCTGTGAAAATCGCGAAAGCCAACGATCTTAATACAAGACACTAATGAATTTATGATACAATTAAAAAAAAAACCTTTGAACAAAGTTAGAGCATTACGAGTATAATCAATGTATGTAAAACAATCACGTGACTTAGCTAGTGACTGACAGACATTGCATTTAAGGATGTACAATATAAAATTTAGACATGTAGGTATAGAAAGACCTTTTACTTTACAGTTCAAACTACGGACGATAGAAATTAAAATAGTATGGAAAGGATCATAAAGTCCACGCAAACAAAGTCGTGGGCGATAACTAGTCTTTTCTTCTAGTCTATCTTATCATATTTTAATGTTCGCATACATAAAACTACAAAAATATTAAAATCCTATATAAAAATGTATTTATAGGGCGCTATCTGTATGTTTGCATAATGCTACTTACTTACTACAATATATGGTTGGTAACGACTCATGAAGTTCACGTCAAAAGAAAATATATAAAGAACTAGCGACCCAGGTCCCAGGCGAAGTAGGTATTCTAAACGACTAAACTAATTAGTTTTCTCGCCCGCCCGCCGTTTCCACTTAATCACAAGCTTTGCTTGTATTTATCATATAAATTATTGTAACTTTTTTATTTATGAACTGATTGAAATGAAATAAACACTAAATGTTAAGGGAAGTTTACCAAAACTCAATAGAGTAAACAAACAGACAAGCAGACAGGAAAATTAAAAATCATGTTTTGGGTTCTATTACATTAATAAATTACCCTAATAATATTTATTTCATATATCTTCCATGTATATCTTACATTTTTATTATATGTACCGGTTATACCATACTTCTTTAATTAAAAAGATTTTTTCATCTTGCGAAACTAGTGTTATGGCACTTCGTCTTGTGTTTTATCATAACTAGTGTTATGGCACTCGAATTGGAAACTACCTGATGAGTAGCAGAGTACTACGCCAGAAATAGTTAAAAAATATTCACAGATAATGTTTATTTTAGTATTTAGTTTAATAAAATTACTCACGTATATAAACATATATAATAGTATATTTTTTACGAATAGAAGAATATATTGTAAAATGTAAAAAAAACTGTTATGGAATAATAATGCGTTTTATTTTTATGATTATTGACAGTAAGTCAATAAACTTATCAATATGATGAGACGTTTTATGGCGCCCAACTTGGGGCTCTATAAACGTTATTTATGAGTCCTGCGCAACGTTTATTACAACGATAAGGACGAAATGTATCAAGGATTAATATTACCTCTGAATTATTCTTCAGCTTGATCCCACAAATAATAAGGATATGTATATTTTCACTTAGACATGGATCGCATTCATTTTAAGTTTCTTAGTGTAAATCTGTGGTTTGTTGAGTTTGTGCAGGTTGTGGTGGCTGCGAGTGTACGTGTGGTAAATTATTAGACGTTAAAAAATTAAACATGTATAACTTTATATTTTTCATCGTGGTTCGTCGCGGACAGAGTCTGACTGTAAACGCGCTTGGTTGTGGGTTCGATTCCCACTCCGGGGAGTGATTATATATTTTTTTTATTTTCTCCACTCTGGTTGGTACCTTAAACAAAGCGCGTTCAGTTCCGCCACTTAACACACAATGTCTCGATTTCGTCGGAACAAGGTGCAAACCGCAGAAAAAGACCTATTTAGAGTAAGTTTATTTGACTGTCACTTTCTAGCAAGTCTACTAATATTTTGTATCAGATTAATATACGTATGTACATTAAATAATTTTAATCGCTATGGAATGTAACTTTATAATACGTTTCTTTAATGAAGGCTTATTGTATAATACGAACAGAATGCCAATATTTATATCGATCTGAACATTGTTAAGAGATATTGCAATAAAATAATCAGTATTCACGTATTAAAAATACAACATTTTTCCTATATTTTATTTCAAATGAAAAGTTATAAAGTAAGCTTCAGTATATACTATGTAGAATTATATGCTGAAAACTTTTATACTATTTCAAGTTCATATTTCATTCTACACATTTAATATAATTTAGAAAAATATATTGCGGCCATCGTGGCGCAGTGTAACAGCAACTGACTGACTGTGATGGTTGTAGGTTTGATTCCCACGCGGAGGAATGATTATATTTAAATTATTTTCATGTCTTCGCTCCGGACATAAGACAAAGCGCTGCGTTGAGTTACACCACTCACAAGACTAAATTGTAACTGTATTATAAAGTGTAGAAATTAAAGTATTGTAAAATTTTAACAAACACATATAATTCACAAAAGAACGTCAATCAAGCAACAGTAGCGTTCACAAATTTTTCTCCAACACTTGGATACTTTCCAAACGACGTGCCACTTTGTAGTTCTATGTAAATGTGAAGTCTGACCGTCCATTAACATTTAAAGTGCTGTCTGTGTATTACCTACACAGAATCTAGACTTAAATGCTGGTCTAGACTTAAATATAATACGTGTACAGCGTACGGTAAGCAATTACAATTAGTGCAATTGTTTTTAGTGCAGTTAGAATACTAACTGTAGTATGTGAGGACCGAGCTTGAATGTTTAGAAGCTAGGTTCTAAGCATTGTATTTATATATTTTGTTGTGATTTCCTTTATATATATTTTATTAAATCTTCTATACAAATAAATAAAATTGGAGTGTCTGTTTGTAATATTAAAATAACCGCCTTTTACTAAATGCATATGTAATGTATACACAGTAAGTATATCGAAAAAACATTTAGACATTACAATTTTTGTTTATCTGTCTGTTTGTTCCATCTTATCTCTGCAACGCCTAAACCGATTTTGACGGGACTTTCACTGGCAGATACATGATGTAATAAAGAGTAACTTAGGCTACATTTATTTTAAAATTTCACACAGATAAAGTCGCGAGCACAGCTAGCTACTTTAATTAAAACCTAGAACCATTTTGTACATTCACACGGTAACCCACTGAGCCACCTTCATATGTAGCAAACACATTTTAACGTATCATCGTATCGAATAACAAGTCATATGACGTGGATAACTTTATAATAAAATTCAACTTAACAAGCCATTAATATAAAAAATACTTAGTTTCACAATGATAAGGAAATTCCATCATTTATTATTTTGGATATTTTATTCATGATTTTTATATTTATGTATTTGATGCAAAAAAATACTTTTTTAAAGTTGGGACTCCACATACCACTTGTATAACAAAAAATATTGTCAGATTTTCTACTAATAAAAATCATGAAGAATTTAAAAAAAAGCTACGTTAGACTTTGACCAAGTTCAGGCTCAATTAGGCGCATTTGGCCTAAAATAAAATCTAATTTTCACAAACTTCCAACTGCTATAAGGCTAGAGTAATTAGCAAACTTAAGAAGTTAATTTTCTAAAGTCTCAATGATCATCCTTTAGATTTTTAAAAAAAAGGATAAAATTCAGATTTCAGAACTTATTCAGATTCTTCTTATGTTCAACATAAACCTACGTACGAACACATTTTTCACTTGAATAGATTTCGTGAAACCAACACATTGTACACAATGTATTCTACATTTCATTCCTGTATGCAACGTGGGTATAATAGAATAGTTTATTCATATTTGATTCGACTTTGGTGGAACGTATTGAATTGTTTTCTGCTGTATATTTACGTAGATGGAATAACATTTATACTACGGAATGTAACTTCAGCGGTGAAAGATTTTTCAATATAAATACAGAATCAATGTTATCAACATTTTCTATTCGATTACTATTTAAAGAAACAGAAATATCTAAATATTTTATTCATATTTGTCTTATTTAAAACATACTTGTCATATTTAAAACTCAAACTAAAACTAAAACTCATGATTTCTATTTGATTTTTTGTTTAAAAGAACTATACGAATATATGACAATATACGATGCCTAAACACAGTCACACCGTTGCCACAGTCTATATGTATATATATATATGTATGTCCAATATAAAAATGAAGTATATTTGCTATTTAATATTCATATATGTAATATGTAAAATATATTGTAATAAAATATACCTACCTCATGTGAGACAAAAGACTAGAAGCCTCTACTTATTAACAAATAAATACTGATTTTCAAATGATTTTTAATCATTTTTGGCAAACCATAGAAAAATCTTAAGTTTTCTAAGAAAATACACACGGCATAATACTCTAGCGTCGTTATTATTTGGGTTACAATGTATGGAATTATAAACACGGCCACGGCAATACCGTTGGGAATTTAGTTCGCTTCAGAACTCGCTACGTACGCGCTGCGGAGTAAATAATGCTGTGTAGTGGAGGAATATGTCACAAGATGAGTTATAGTTTAGTTTTATTGTCACGAATGTATGTAACCTTAACAATAAAATATACATAATATATTAAGTAAATTAAAAATATATATGATTTTAAATTCGAATTTGTGGAATATATCAGCGGACGCTAGTGTTTAGTAATTTCGAAATTTTACATTCAATTTCAATCAATGCGAGTCTTGAATCGATACACGAAATAAGCGCATTTTGGTTATATAATATAATAATAATCTGAGAAAAAGCAGCTTCACACTTTTTCCCGCATTGCCCGCATTGCGTGTATTGATTAGTCAGAGAGAACCTAGTGTCAAAAACTCCGTTCTCCACTTTCCGTCCTAGAAGCGAGACAAATGAGAATATATATATATATTTTTTAACATTTTTTAAAGTGTTATTCGCACATTACGGAAATTGAAAGACATATTTAGAAAATGTTTAAAAAATTTAACGCAACGGGATTTGAACCCGCGGCTCTTGAAAACCGTTCAAACTTGTACGGTTTTTGATTCTTTAACATGTCTTTTTCAAATGAGAATATTTTAAATATAATTAAACCCTCGAGTGAGAATCGAACCCACAGCCAATCTTGTTTACACACAGACGCTGTTCCGCTGCGCCACAATAGCCTCATAATATGATATAAGATGATAATCATTCACCCGGTCAAATTCACAACCATTGTGTTCTTAAAGTACAATACCTTAATTTTTTTTATTTTAACATATTTTATATAACAAAACATTCTATCACTAAAACGAAAAAAAACTATAGTCAAAACAATTAATTTAGTATAGAATATCAGCATGCAAAAAGCACCTATTTTACTAAGCACACACCGTATAATGTCTTGCCAGAGCGGGGTAGTGAAAATAATTGACATATTATCATTTTTCCGAGTGGGGATCGAACCCACAACCAATCGTGTTAAGAGACAACCACTGCGGCACAATGGATGCATGCGCCTTTAAACAACTTAACATAAAAGGTAATATATAAGATTTAAATCAATATCAAAACATTTACAATACAAATAACAAAAAAAAATTATTTCGCATTATCTAAAAACCTACCAGAAAGAACTCTATAAACACTGACAACTCGCATTAAGGCAACTCCAACTCCCACTTTTATTTCGTGGAGTTCATGAATTTCATCATATTGGCTTCGTTCCAACAGAGGCTATATTAACTGATTCACGGGTTTCCGTTACTATGCACTCCTAGACCTTTTAAATAAACCTATATGGGCCGATCGCAACATTGTAAGATTTAAACGTAAAACTAGTGTAGATTGTTCTTTTCTGAGTTGGAGAGACTTTTATGTATCATACCCTTTTTTCTAGTAATAGAACGCTTAAAATAAAATGGGTGTGTGCGTCTGAATGTCAACACGATTGGTTGCGGGCTCGGGTCCCACTTGGGAAATCATTATATGCAAAATATTTTAATTTTCCCAATCTGGTACCTAACAGAAAGAGCGGAGTTGAGTTCCGCCACTCAACACACAATCTCGATTTTCTTGCGGAAAGTAGAGAACGGTTCTTTCTGACTACCATGCAATATACAGAAAAAAATCATATACATATACTTAACTTAAAATTCAAAATTTTTCTAATTCACTCTTCGGTCATTTAAAGAGCCATTTAATGATTGATTTTTTTTACAGATACACAGCACGCTCTTCCCTTTTCTAACTCCCATAATAAAATAAATAACTCTCATATTATACACAGTATCAAAACGCAACCATCGATTGCCGAAGATATTACAAATACCAAAATACTAAAACAGGAGAACGGCTAGCCGCAACATGAGTCTATTCGCGATATTAAAGCTTGCAAACTATTCCATAATGAGCGACCCTCGTTATTCCGAGCGTAATATAGCTTTAAATATCCATTGTACCAAACCACTGTACGGCTGGTATGAGGTACCAACCACACGAACGATTATATAGACTCACTGACAGCTTTGTATTTAATTGAGTGATGATGATACTTTAGGGTTTTCACTTGTTCGTATGTAGATAGTCTACACGTGTGGGACGGTAAATAAAACCGTAGATTCTTGAATTATCGTTTATGTGTCAAAGGTTATTTATTAACTATATAACTTGTGCCGGATCTGCTCTAGTCTGAGGCATTCACATTAGTCATCCGGTGGTAAATTATTTACCGTTTTAAAAATAAAGCATATAACTTCTTATTATGAATTAAATTATCTAAATTTGAATGTATTATGTAAATTAAAAATATTACACTAATTTTTGCGCGTGTATGGACTGGACACTAACTAGTAATCAGTGACGGGCGCAAAGCCATGTCGTAGTATAAATACAGCATAAGCATATGGTTCCTACCTGTTTTGAATTAGTTTTTACAAAAAAACTACAATTTAAAAAAAAATGATTTTTTTTTATTATGTTGATAATTTATATATCGCCTCGCCGATCGATTTACACTATCGACTTGACCTTTACCATTTAGAAATGCAACACTGGAATTACTTAAATATTTCAAAGTGTTTGAATTGACGCAATGAAAAAGAAAAAGTAAGTCCTAAAACATGTTAAGTTTCATTTCACCTTAGATCATACATTGTGGATAATAATGGATGAAAGTCAAGTACAAAGCACGAGAACCCCTCCCGAGTGCTTGTATGAAGAGGTTATTCACTGTGAAGGAACACGTAATATACGAAAAAATTCAGCTGCGATAATATTAGGATATTGTAGTAATATAGGTATTGGCATAATAAATGAGGTAGTCTAAATAAATCATAGCATGCAAAGTGTATGGTAGTTTATAGTTAGAAGATAAGTTCAGATTTTGCGCCCGGTATCGGATTTAAGGGATCGAAGGTCTCTCACAAATTAGTATTCAAATACTTCTAATTTTCTTCAAACTTCATTACTAAGCGGTCAGTATCGCAGGGAACGGCCAGTACAGTATGAACATTAGGTACTGCAAAATATTGTGTATTAATAAATTAAATAAAACAATGACTTGAAAATAAGTAAAAATGTCGATTATTAATTTGGATTTGAGACCAAAGAATTTCATAAAAAGAACAACAAAAATCTGTTGCAATGACTTGTTCATATTGACAATTTTAACGTGACCGTCAGTTTGTATCGACGCAATCCCAATAACGCTTTAAAGTGATATATGGCAATGTTGAAAAAATATTGACGCTGCCGTTTCACAGTTACGAAGTTTACGTTTTTTTTGACATTTTTTTTTAAATTTTACTTACACACTGACGAAATGAAAATCATCTTTAGATACCGTATAAAAATTTGAACTCAGCGTCTTAGAGATATGAGCGCTTGGACGCTTGGTTTCCAAGAGGCTCGGGTTCAAATCCCACGGGTTTGATAGTTTTATACGCTTTAAGAAAATATTTCTTATTACTGCGGCTAGTGTTTGTTTCATTGGCAAAGAGGGAGTTGGTTTTATATAATATGACTATAATCCAAATATTTTAAATTATATTAAAGCATTTCTATTAGACAACTAGGTATAATAAAGGCATTTTCGTTGATTTCCGCCTCTTAATACGCAATGTCTCGGTTTCGGGCCGGAAGTGGGAAAAGGAGTGTCTTGACTTGATAGTCAAGACACTCCTTTCCTATGCGGGCTAAAGCGTGAAGCTAAAAAAATTCTAAACATAGTTTGGACCGGCGTGCAGGTAAACTATGTTTTGAAATAAGCGCTACTATAGTCAGCTAATAAATAAGTAAATTATAAAAGCTAACTCAAAGTAATTGCAAGATAAGACTAATCTAAATGGAAGGGAATATTAAAGAAGTTTGTATTTGCGTAAGACAAAATGGAGTCTGAAGTGGCTACGTGACCCCGCATATGCATTAGACAGGAATTCAGTCTATCGCCACACTAATTTGTGTCATATGACTTTTATAATAATATTTGTACTGTTTTAACATGCCATATTTCTGTTTACCATATTATTACTGTAAGCTTTCTTTCCTGTAAGTGTTAATTAATGCAATGAATGTCGGTTCTAATCCCACGAAATGAAAATCATATTGAAAAATAATTGGCATGCAGCGCTTTTCTTGTTGAATGCCATCAACATACAACCGACCGGAGTTTAACTTTCAAATCTGATTTGAATATCCAAAAAGTTTTGAAAAAAAAAACACTATTATATAATGACAGCACATAATATATTTTTGTTTGCGAAACTGGAATTAAATCAAATTTACTACATTAAGTAATTATGTTAGGTTAGATCTAGATTACTAAGAAGTTAGAAATATAATATTTATAGATTGAATCGATATCATCGAATAGGTATACCTAAGTTAAAAGAAACTACGAATTGATAGTGATTACTATAGTCCTTGACATGTAATGTCATCTGTGATAAGTTAAGAAGAGGTTTAGATTTCTTACTCACAATTACACCTTACGCAAGGACGAAAACAAGGAAAGACTTCATAAAGTGACCAAAAAACCTATCACAGGGCCTGTCGATGGAAGTGAAACCTTATTATAACTTAGAATATTAGTATTAAAATTGAAATTTCACAATATGTTAGAATAAAAACATAGAATTATATGCTACTTATTGAAACATAATATTATATTCGACATCAGGCGGTGACGGTGACACGAGACGAGTTCCGTGATTTTTGTTCATCCAAAAAGTGAAAAATTCCATACACTAATCGTGTGTGCCAATTTCACCAGAGTCCGAAATACATTTTCAATATAGCAAACTGTCTAACTAACCGAAGTCTATTTCACTATAGATGAAAAAGCGCAGGATTGGCAATCATACTACAAGTATTGTCTCGATAAGGACAAAAAGCACACAATGGAATGTGGTAGAGCTTTTTTCATTAACCTTTCGATGGAACTTTTAAATATCAAACCTGGCTATTAATTGTAAATTACTACTAGTTTAATATTTTTATATAAATTTGAGAATATAGTTTTTATATATATATATATATATATATATATATTTCCCCGTCTGTTAAGACTAAATGTAAAGTTATTCACTATATAGAATGTCTTCTTCTTCATCCTTAGTGGTTAGTCTATTGGCCCTCATATCCATGTATACAGTAATGGCTATGAAGATTGAAAATACAATTACAAAACAAATTTTATTTCTATTAACAATATATAAGACGTCGCGAAAACCAAAGAAATAATAATTGAACGATCTCCATGATTATTCATTGAACTCCTACAAATAACACCCAAACGTTTAAATTATTCACAAGCTTATTTGGTTAGGCAAGCTCATTCTATTGTGTGACGATTGAAACTCAAACGGGCGTGCGATTACATTCCCTATATCTATTAGCATAAGGATTTATTATTATTGACAGCGTTTAGGATAGTAAATAATTAATTAATTAATACCATATTATTAGATATAGTAGATCGTTGTTAATATGTGTAATGCGGCGTCCGATTGTACTTCAAACAGAATTGACTGGCGCTAATCAAACTGTTATCACGTCAAAGCATCAGCTATGTTAGTTATAATAATTTAAAATACATAGGCTTAATTACAGCACTGATTATTTTAGAGACCATCGTGTCTCAGTGGGAACAGTGTCTGACTGTAAACGCGATTGGTTGTGGGTTCGATTTAAAATACTTTCATTTCTTTGCTCTGGTACCTAAGACAAAGGTACGGCCCTGAGGGCCTCATTTCAAAACGCAATGTCTCAATACGGGGCAAAAAATAATACAACGGAGAGTTTTGTCTTTAGGTTCTCTCTAATTTCCCTGCTATGCGGGAAAAAGCATGAAGAGAAATGATTCTCAAAAATGTATTTAAATATCTCAACTTCACTAATATAAAAAAATGGCTCTCAAAAGAACTTAACAAAAACATCTAAAACCTTTTTTATTTATTGATAACCATAACAAAATCTAACAGTAAATTATAGTAGGATATAAGAAAAATCAAAACTTGTTACATTTTTTTTGGTTGAAATCAACCTAAGCTGGGGTCGGTCGTTTAGGATATTTAGCGTCCTTTATTACATTTTGGGAACGTAATGTTTTTAATGAAACAAAGCAAGTAAGCCGCAAACTCTTCTAATTAGACTTACCACAATGAATTTAATTTATTAACTCATTTACTTAAATAAACACCTATAAAAGGCGAAATATTGAGAAGTGCAGAGTATGTATTATTTGAGTTTTTTTTTATCTATAAAGTACTTATTTAATACATACTCTTAGTAGGTAGGCAGAGAAAATGTATCTAATGCCAAGACGCCTTGTTCTGAAATTACCGAAACAAGACGTGGTTGCAAAATCCGTTGCAACATTCAGTAGATTCATTTAGATAGATACAGCTAAACCCCTCGTTCTGCATAGCACGGTAGTTAGAGAAATCTTAGTGTCAAGTCACTCCGTTCTCCACTTTCCGCACAAATTCGAGACATCGCGTATTGAGTGTTAGAGCTCAACATCGCTAACTAAATAAATATTACATACAAATACACTTTTTAAATCAATTATTTTAACTGGTTAGTCCAGTTAAATCGTGCATATTTTGGTATACGAAAATTTCCTTAAAGATAACCCAAAGTTTTGAACCTTTTACAATTGTCAGTGATCATAGCAGACTTAGGCGGTATTTGTTATTAGTTATAAAAAATGCGTAAATATTCATATCTTACGGTTATATTTTCTCCAATTTTCATCCTCACAATACAATACACGAGTTCCGGTCAATCAGTTCAGTGCAGAAAAGCTCCGTTATATTTCATATATTTATTTAAACATACTAGAATTCATATTTCTTAATAAAAAAATATACCTTACATATAAAAATATGTTTCGCATATTCCCCATAACATTTACAAATGCGAGCTTTCCGCTAAATAGGAATTGCTATTGCAGTGAACCCAAATATCCGGAAATCCTTTGATGCTAAACAAGGCGTTATCTGATCGATTTAGTGAATATAATTTTCTAACATATGCATAAATAAAGTAAATATTTTTTTATATGGAAGCTAATGGACTAAAATGACTTTACCTATTGATATAATATATCTTAATAGGTAGTATAATAAGTTAGATAACCCGACAGAGTATTTACTACTACTTTTTTCATAAGAGTCCTCTACAAGGTATGAAAAGACTCTTGAAAAACGATAAATAAAATCGGTAAAGTCGTTCCGAATTATGGCGTGACCAAGACAAGTTGGGATTCATTTTAATATATAGATTAGTTTAGAAAATACGAAACAGCTACAGTTCGAAGCCGGGTACGGGTCGCTAGTAATTTATAAAACAAACTAATATTAGGTCAAAGTAACTTGTTTCATGTATGTATGACTAAATGATATCATAATACACTGGCACTTCATATCGTCTGTTACCTTTCATTTATATTTGTGGTTAAAAGAATTTGTTCGAAAATACCTACTATTAGTAAGTCTATTATTTGTTCTAAGATATATAAATGGTATATAACTTGTTTGAGCATATCATTAGGCTTTACTACCTATAACACTCATAGCATAAACATTTAGTGAAAAGTATCAAAAATATATGTTTTCACAAAATTTTACATAGGTTTTTTGTCAAAATGATATAAATAAAAATATATTATAAAGATAATTAAATATAAGTTTCTCCAATATTTTTAAATGAATTAATAAGCAGCTTTCACACATTCCTAGTGTCTAAAAACTATTTTTATTTCTGTCGTAATATATACCGCGGCGTTGAATTCAGTACACAATATCTCAAATTCGGGCGGAGAGTGGAAAACGAAGTGTGATATTATTAGATTCTCAATATGCATCTTTCCATGCGGTAAAAAGTGTGAAGCTTTAAAACAACATATTACAGACATTTGGTTCATACCATAAATTGTAAATTAAGCTTTAATACTCTTGTAGACTTACTCAGCAAATCAATGAACAGGAGAAGCACGGAGCAATTAGTTTTTACGTATTAATATACCCTTCAGTAATAGAATTGATTGCCAATAAGAACCCAAAATGTAGCCCAATTGACACCTCTATAACTGAGCGTTATGATTCCGGGATAGAATACTCATTTAACATATATTTTTTTCGACCCAGTTAGAAATAGCTTTTCTGATTTGATCGGAAAATGAATAACAAATTGCCTTATTAGTGGTTTCTTTCGGCCAATTTCTCAAAATACTTGTGAAATAACGACTAGTATGCTTGAAGGCTCTTTACAAGAAATATTTGTATAATTCACATATATTCCGTGTGGGTTTTCAATCTTCCAACATTAAACCAGTTGTGAACCGTAGGCGGCGCGAAGTTGTGAAAAACTTTGTTATTAAAATATAAAGGCGTAAATGATTTGATTAAAAAATAAATTATTTCAACGCTTCTTTGACGTAGCTAGAAAACAGTAAACGGAGTATCTATACGCTAAGACATATGTAAGGTAAAAAAAAAACAAATAAAAACTAGATAATAAAATTTATAAAAAAATTTTGAACGACTTTTAAATTGAATAAAAGGATCAACAAATAAAAAGGAATTAGTTGATTGGTTTTTGAGTTTATAGTCAACATTATTTCAAACTAGGTTTTGATTTTTTAGAAAACATGAAAATGGGTTTAAAAAATATAAAATTGGCATTTTAAATCTGTATCTTTGATCGGTATAAGCCATTCCTCTAATTTTTTTTTGATAAAATAACTAATTTATATATATATATAATTTATGTCCTATATTATTGATATAATATAGGAAATAAATAATTTATATCCCACTATTCTCGTATACAGTAATTTAACATTCCGTAGTTGCTGCAAACTGGCAATATTAAACGTCTCGTCAAACGTAGCTCCGTCTAATGACGAATGTAAATGGCTGCGGGAAAAGCCGCCTTCAAATTGCCAGTGCTATTGGGAGCTCGTTATGAATGATTTATACCTAGCATTTATTTAAGAAATGCTATATCTCAACGGTCGAATGAGTTTAATAGAACTAATTTGTTTGCTGTGTTGGTGAACGTTTTGATTAATTTTCTTTATATTATTATTATATCATATTATCAAAATTTGAAGAAAAAGCTTTGTATCCTTTTAACGAAAGTTATGGGGACGGAATATTATCAAATTTGACATATGCAACTAAAGTGTATATGGGGAAGAGGTGCGGAAAGCTATACACATACATATATACAGTTTTTATAATAATACCATTAAAAATACACCAAATAAATAAATAAATAAAACACATACTACCCATATTTATGACATACACGTTGCCAAGGCAACGCGTGTTAACCGCGGCAAGAAGGAGTCCAATTTAGATTATGTAAAGGCCATCGTGGCTCAGTAGTTGTGTTTTCGACCCCACTCGTGCGAATTTAAATTATTTTCATTATAAAACATACTTTACACTATGTGTGTGCATTATGTCTTCGTTTCAAGTGGAGAAAGAAGACTTCACACTAGGTTCTATCTGACCATATACCATATTCTGGTACGCTTCAAAAAGCCTGAGGCTTAAAATACTATTATAACACTGTAAGTTTGAATGTATATATTTTACGATAAAAACTTAACAAAAATAAAGTTTAACCCGATAAAAATGTTTTTATGACACTTCCAGTAGTCTTCCAGTAGTCGGCACTCTCTGAGTCAGTCACTTAGTAACGAAAGAATTTTCTAAATTTATACTAATATTAATAATACGAAAATAAATGTCTGTCTAATA
This sequence comes from Podotricha telesiphe, assembly GCA_038994665.1. NCBI lineage: Eukaryota > Metazoa > Arthropoda > Insecta > Lepidoptera > Nymphalidae > Podotricha > Podotricha telesiphe. The sequence goes on from JAOYRR010000179.1 coordinate 195,540, forward strand.
CATATATAGAAAACGTATAAAAATTTGAACCCGCGTCTCTTGAAAACCGTTCAAGAACGGTTGAACGGTGACTGAACTGAAGTTGAACGGTTTTGAAAATTTTATACTTTTTCTAAATATGTATTATTCAATTTCCTAATAACACTTCCAAAATGTTAAAAAAACTGTCTGTCTGTCTGTATCGTCATCTCGGCCAAACCGCTGAACCGAGCGGTTTGCTAGTACGTATACAAATATATTTCTATATTTTTAATCAAAACCAGCCCACACATTTAATATGTAAATAAGCAAAGCAAAATTTCACAAGTAAATGTTGTTTATTTAACTTTAGCATATGAATAGAAGAGGGGTTGTCTACGAACCGTGAAACATATTTTATTACCGGCGTCGTAACTCAATGCGGATGATCAGACAAAATTGCCCTAATTTAAAAAAGACATGCTTTCCAAAGCTTTTGGAGAAATTTATATGGAATTGAAAGTATGGGGACATATTATCTTGAGCTGAGTTAATGTGTTATTTTTTATTTGGAGTTCAATACTATTTACTGATTTGTAATTCTTAAATTGTTGTTTACTGATTCGAATCTCACTTGTGATAAATGTATGTAAAAAAATTTGAAAGCAGCTGAATTCGAAGCCACGCCTTTCAAATTTTTATACGTTTTCTAAAAATGCTCGTCAATTTTCTAGAAGAAGTTACCAATGTACAAACAGTTCATCCACTTTTAATATAATAATCCCTTATTTTTAGACATTTCTACATATAAACTTAAAGCAACCTGAATAGGTTGTAATTTAAAACTTATCTCGCACAAGATATGGAAAAGCTAAAAAATCCGAACTACCTTCCGTGGAGCTTAAATTTAGAGGGAGGAGGAGGCTTAACAAGCCTTTCCTTATCTTTTATGGAATGCAATACGGTAAGTACAGTCTTATCTTAAAAGAAAATTGAAATTCTGCTGCATTTTATAAATATACGAAGTTTACAAATAAGTAAGTCTGAGGCCATCGTGGCGCAGTAGATTTTATAATGACTATACCAATATTGGCTGTGTATGGAACGACGGTTTAGGTACTAATCTAATAAATTTGTCGATCCTAATCTAAATACCACTGAGCAGGCATTGCCATTGAGGCCTTTTACAATTAGTAGATGGGTAAAAGAGATAGTTTGCGCCCAAAGAGATTAACGTCTTGACATTTGTTTCGCTGACAACTCTGCTACTCAAGGAAAAGCATGAAACTGTGATGAATATCTGTTATATTCCCACTTTAATCATAATTTCAATTTTTAATGAAAACTCAATAAAAATAATATAAATTTAATTAAAAAATGATTTCAATTGTGCTTCCTTTATTTTAAACAAAACAAATTACGACCTTTGATATTTTGATTAATCATTCGCACCGAGTGGCCATTGAGGCAATTGTCGATAAAACAATTAATAACGTAGCTTTTAGATTTAGCGAAAGGCGTTCATGGGAAAACATTTACAGGGAGTAAAAGAAAGGCAAGAAATTGCAAACGAAAACAATTTAGCATGAAAAATTGTACTAAAACATAATAAAATAACTTTATCGTTTACGAAGTAGAGCTACTAGTGTATATGATAATAAATTAGAAATAATAATTTATTTATTTTATATCAAAAAAAATATTTATTTGCATTTTCTTGTAAAACTTATATATTCTTCTAAATATGTAGAAAGCAAAAACAAAACGTTTTTACAACACTCCAAAATAAGCCATCAATATAAATATATGTACTTTACGCGGTAAGCACCTATTTAAAGGTAGCTTATCTGACGGCAATCCATTACTGTATATATACTGTGTATTTTATCGCCGGCCTCCTCCCATCAGGCTAGCTGATCGATTGTCGAGCTCCAGTGGACAGTGATAACAATTCAAATTAAAGTGCTGAACTGAGATTTTGTGCTTTTTTATGGCCTTTTTTTACTATAAATGTGCACCTATGTAATAAACATAAGAGTTGTATATATATATAAAACTCTTGCGTTACTGAGTGACTGACTAACAGACAACGGACAGCCTAAACTGCTGAGTGTAGAAATAAATTGGCATTGGCAAGCAGGTTTCTTAAGAATTGTATGAGAGCAATGGAACAAAAGAAAATTTTAGGAAAAAAAAATATTTAATTTTTGAAATAACTGATTTCTTTTAAGTTTTGAATATTACATTACATATATATTTAAAAATAATTTTATTTTATTCTAGTTTTTAAATGTTTGATGTCATCATGGCGCAATGAAGCCCCAACTAATGTTATTTTTTTTTTATAGACAAAATTGAAGGAAAAAGTAAGTTTATGTATCATCACTAGATAATACGTGACGATACATAAACATGAAGAAAATAAATAATAATAATAGACTTCTATATTATTTTTGACATTTTTTAAAGTGTTAATCGCACACTTAGAAAATTTAAAAAATACATATTTAGAAAACCGTGTTCAAGAGGCGTGGGTTTAAATCCCGCCGCGTTCAAAACTTTATATACGTTTTCTAAATATGGACTTCTATATTAGTTTGGATTTTATGACTTTATATGACATACTACTATCATTACTTCCATTTAACATCTGTTCTCATGTGCGAATGCGCTGAACAAGTAAGCCCAGAGTTAAGAGTTAAGCTATACATAAAAAAGTTTCATTAAAATCCATATAAGAACTACGAAGATGTGCGCGTACAGACAGACAGAGAGACAAAAGAAACATATTCAATGTGTAGGCACAACTTCTTTTACTTTTTTATTTAACATTTATACTATAGATTAGGAGTCATAAATATCAATTTAACTTACGAAAAAATATACATTCACTAACCAATCCGCAAATGGTCGAATAACTTTTCTCATAAACGCAAATGCATTGTATCTCGCATGCAGCATCCTTCCGCAGTATATACAGATTACACTGCAACTGGTGTAAACTGTACATTAAGAGAGCATGTAATGGAGAGTGTGAGTTAAAACCACTTGGAGACAGCCAGTATATCTTCAGATTAAAAAATATGGATTGTTTTAAAATACTGTACCCTACAATAGTGGTGGGTAGGTAATTCAGCTACACATTTGCTATTTATTATAGCATTATAGATAATTTGAATGAAAATAAGTTTTAAGGCACGCCTCTTAAAATGAATTAGCTATCAGTTAATTCATATATCTATCCATTTATTAATCCATGTCCAAATAAGCTTCAAGTTGTTATATGTTATTTTAATATTATATTTTTAAGCAAAACTTCAGTGAGTGAATATGGAATTTAAATATTTGTATATTGATAAAGTAGAAAAGGTTTATATTGGGAATGCTTTCTTTATTTAAATAGCAACGTTCATATAATAAACATTTAGCAGGGAATGTATTGAGTTTTATTGATTTATCATATAATATGATTTCATATTGATTCATTTATTATAAATACCCCGCAATGGTGTATTAAACACCGTACCATTCAATTAGGCATAGGCCAACTGTGCCACGAATTAATTAATCAATTAATGTATTAAGCATTTAGTTGCGCTACGCTAAAGCTCTGGCGTTTAACTCTATAAATATATTAAATATATAATATAATATTATATATTATTTAAATATTAAACTAACCTATAGTTACTGTAAAAATAAACAATAAAATCTTTTCAATTTAACAAGTTTATCATGATTTTATAAAAGCGCTTATAAAGGACGTGTTCAATATGTCCCGCTTCAAAGCGGCGCGGCGCGTCGCGTAATAAATAAAAAGGAAAGGCCTTACTCTATTACATATACATAGCATAAATATTGGGTTGGTAAATTCGACGGAGGATTTAACAAAATATTTGAAAAATTGCTAAATAGAGATGGATTTATATGTACGAGTTTATCAAATAGCAATTTACAAGTTTCTAACGGATCGAGTGATAATGAAGTTCTATATCATAATAATAATATATGTATATATTACTACTACAATAGTAAAAAATGTATCAAAATTGGAACCTGTGCCTCTTAAGAACCGTTCAACCACTCTGACCGCTAAGCCATGCCTTCTACATCCGGTTATGTCGAAATTCGTACACGCTTATCACAACTTATATTTGTTGTTAGCATCTCTGTAGAGAGATTTTTACAAATTTCTGCTACACAAAGATTATTCAGCGAACAATTGTTTGGCGTGAGAGAATGCTATTTATTAAAGTGTCATTCACACACTTAGAAAATTGACAATCATAGCTTGTTTATTATTGTATGTAAAAATACTACAATAGTAGTTCAGTGGGGGTATCATCTTGATGGTACGTGATGCTGTAAATTATTTGTCAAACTAGAAAAAAAAGTTATATAATAAAAACATATTTAGAAAACGTATAAAAATTTGAACGCAGCGGGATTTGAACCCGCGCTTCTGGAAAACCGTTCAAGCGCTCTGACCGCTAAGCCATGCGTTCTACAGCCAGCTATGTTGAAATTCATATACGCTTATTACAACTTATATTTGTTGTTAGCATCTCTGTAGAGAGATTTTTGCAAATTTCTGCTACCCAAAGATTATTCTACGAACAAACTCTTGCCAAACGATTGTACGATAAGTAACAATAACTGTCTGCACAACAGTAAAACAATACAGGACACACTTATCTGTCTAAGTACCCGCAAAATTGAGAAGTATATGAACACAAAAAAAAATATTTAAAACCAAGAATTTTATATTATATAAAAATAAAAATAAACAAATTATATATCTTACTTACGATTTAATATAAGTGAGTTTAATAAGGCAGCGCGAAAGACAAATTAACTGTATTGGACCCCATGTTGGGCGCCATAAGCTGACTCATCAGGTTGATGGAGGTTTTAATGGTCACACATAAATATTGCTGCGCAACTTTATTTCTTTGACGACATGTTGAGTTATATTTGAACTCTAGGTTTATTTAACGATTATTGCTGTTTGTGATAGAAATGTATTAACAGCCGCAGTTTTAATGATAGAGTAATAATCTAAGCAGTTATGTCATCTCTATACAACTAAGTCGTCAATTAAATCCTAACTTTTGAGACAATCAATCGATTAATGAAAATATTCTTTAATCAAATAGGCTATTATTACAAGCACTCTCTCAGTATCGTCAATTAAGATAAAATGTCAGTATTGTCAGAACTACCGGAAACTAATTCCGGCTCGGAAGGCAGTTCTGCTGTGAATGGCCGGAAGGAAAATCAACAGTTTCTCTTTTCAAATATAATTTTGCAATAATTTCACAACTAAGATAAGCTTCCCGAGTGAGCATTTAATTCCACACATTAATTTTCGTCGGGACATAATAATATACTTTTCCCAGTTTTTTAATATGTTTTACATCTTGGTTTTTAATTGTTAAAGTGGCATGTCTGAAATGAATTGTGAGACTTTACTATACATACGTGACATTAAACGATTTAATTACCTTTTGAAGGCGAAAGATAACAGTAATTATTAGCTTATTTTTATTTGTTGTATTTTTACAATGTCTGTAACTTCTTTTAAATAAAAATACAAATTTAGAAAAAGTAAAAAAAAATTTACGCAGCGGGATTGGCACCCGCGCCTCTTAAAAACCGTTCAAGCGCTCTGACCGCTAAGCCATGCGTTCTACATCCAGCTGCTTCGCGGGTTCAAATCCCGCTGCGTTCAAATTTCTATACGTTTTCTTAATATGTATGTTTCAATTTCCTTAGTGTGCGAATAACACTTAAAAAATAAGTTTAAAAAATATTCTTTTAAATAATCAATCGGACAAACAAAATATTATTTGAAATATATTGTGATGCAACCGTAAGAATCGTTTTATTAATATATATAAAATAAGATTTTGTTTGTTCGTGTTATATATATATATATATATATATATATACGAGTATGTATGTATATTAAGTAGCTTTTACCAAAATACCCCCATCTTTCTCCAAACACGAATTTACCTGAAAATAATAACAATAATAATATAATTAAACGCTGTCGTATAGAATGAAATTGAATATAGAACCTACATAAATTTTTCTATACTTATATCCCAGCTCATTAAATGCAAAGGTTTATAGCGGTTCACCCGAAATTCTACCCGCTGAAACAAGATATCGAAATTCACTTAAGAGTTGTTGGAAAAATTTATATTCATTTACAGCTGTATAATATATTTATGTATATTAGTTCCAAACGACTTAGCTATGAGTATACTCATACTCTCATATCTACGAGTATACTATAATAGTATAAAACAAAATCGTCGTTTCTTCTTTTAAACCACGCAAAGGATTTTGATGCAGTTTTCATTATTACTTAAATATCATTTATTATCTACCTCTCTACATGAAAAACATTCTAAATAAGAATTTATATAATAAAGATAATTCCATATTGTGTGATAAAACCATCAAGCCAACGATTTCTATATCGTATAAGAGACATCAAAATAATATACTAAGGCATAAAAAGACCTACAAAAAGACATATTTACTAAATATGTCTTTTTCAATTTCCTTAGTGTGGAAATAACACTTTAAAAAATGTTAACAAAATATAAGACCTACAAAAAGTCCTAAAAAAAGTTTAGCATATATTATTCTCTAAATAGCTTAAAAATAATACTTTATATGTAAAAGCTTTAATAATTTCATATTATTACTTATATTTACACAGCTTTTTGGGGGAAATGTGTGAAGAATGGACTTTCCGGCTTACTAAATATTATACAGTTATAATTACAAATTATATTTTGTTTGAATTTTTAAAGTAAATGTAATACTTCAATTCAAATAACATGAGATCTGTTAGTGAAAGCAGTGACGGCGATAACGTCGAGCAAATATGGCCGTCAAGCTTACAAGTGACCGCACGTGGAATTAATCGTTTGTATTCTGTGGCAACGTCGCGACCAGATGCAAGGGCTAAAAGATTTTAAACTAGTTTTATAATTAAATCGTACTTCGAAACAAATTATGCGTTTTAATTTAAAAAAAAAATAAGGGAGACCAGAGAACTTAGTGTCAAGACGCTTAGTGTTCTCCACTTTCCCGGAAGTTTGTCTAAAACGTCAATTCTTTATTACTTATAGTTCAAATGGATCTCGATGAATCTATTATGGTTATATAAAAGTTGAAGATGTAGAAATCCTCAGGTTTTCTACATCTTCAACTTTTATATGTTAGCAAAAAATACTCATCGTGCTTTCATCATTTGTTTTTTAAGGTTGATATATGTATGTATGTATGATATATTATATATATGTCAAAATCAAATAATTTTAATCAAAACAGGAAGTTACATGCTTCATTATTTGAACGTCAAACAATTTACCACCGATTCACTAAAGTTAATGCCCCAGAACTGATTGACTCAGAGATGATTATTTTACATCAGGCTTCCTGTTTTCAAAAGCAATTATACCATAAGTCCCAGGATTAAAATCTTAGAAGCTTAGAAGAATATATATATATAAAAACAGTTTCATTTAAATCTGTCTATTAGTTCCGATGATTATAGTTTAGACATCAACATTATCCCAAAAAGGACTTTGAACTCACGATCGTCGAGTTGAGTCTCACGCACATCACCAAAACACACAGTTGTTAACAATTACTCTTGCAAAGTTAATTCCTACTTACCGCCGTCCGTTACGCTTGGAAATTTATTAGAACGCAAGTTAAGAATATATTTAAGGTCTTTTTATGTAAACTTAATGTATTAAAATAAATTAATATATTAGCATATCCAAAACACAAATGTTGTGATTTTGATGAGATGAAAACTGTCCCAAATCTAATCAACTATATATTGCATGCGTTTTTAATAATTAACAATAAAAAAATAAAAAACGTCAACTTGTTGTTGTTATTTCGATCTAATAATTAAGTTACACTTTAAATATTTACTTTTCTTCTAGTACTTTTATATTTTTTAATATAAAAAAATGATTTATTAGTAACGATTTATTTGTGTAATATTAAATATAATAAATAAAGTACAAATAATATAAATGGGTTGTCAAAACAGTTTTATGCTCAATATATTATAGGCTATTCGTATCAATAACCAAAGAAATATGGACCTTATAGATAGAATACATGTATGAAAAATTATAATCAACCTTATTTCCAAAACTAATATTTATGAATAATTAAATAACAATTAGAAGCTTATGACGACTTTTGTAACTAAAGCTCCCTTTTTTGTCGTATTAACTAAATTATTATAATACACATTTAATTTAGAAACCAGACATCACTTATCATCAAAGTGACTATATTAGTTTTATACTATATTTATTATTGTATATATATAGTTATATTATAAAGAATTCGATTAAGTGTGTATGTTATGTATATGTTTATTTATGTGTATTATATACATATGTATACAATTTTATATCAGCAATATGTTTTACTTAAAATTTAATCTCTTTTAGTAAGAGAAATTTTGTTGTTTATTTTTAAGTGCAATAAAGATACCCGCAAGGCAGGGTAGTCAGACATAACCTAGTATCAAGACCGTATAGTATCGTTCCACTTTTGTCCATAATCAAGATTGCGTGTTGAGTGGCGGAACTCAATACCACACTTTACCGCATAATTTAAATGTTATCATTTCCCTGAGTGGGAATCGAACCCACAACCAAAAGTGTTCACAGTAAAACGTCCTCCCACTGCGCCTCAAAGGCTAAACGATCAAATATTATCAATTCATTATTAGCAAATTGCAGTTTTATTTATACATAAGGAAAACGTCAAGGCTCAGGCGAAAATAACTTGCAAAAGAAGACGTGATCTAGTAATAACGAAGTCTACTTCGTGAGTCCTTTATGTGCGCGAGATCAAAAGCAGATTCTGAACATATTGAAAAGATTTCTTTGGAAATGAAATGTGTGGTTTATGGATGGTGGAGATTTCAAATTAGGTCGCCCGTAGACTCTTTATGGAGACTTAGTATTGACTGACAATGTAATGCGTTACGTGTGAAATGTAAGATTGTTTTTCTTATACATAATAAAATAATATAGAATTTATAAACATTTTTAATATAAATTGTAAAAATACTTACTAACTATATCTATATAATAACACATGAAGGAAAAACTTTCAGTCCCTTTTATCGATAATTATGCAGACGGAGCAATACGAAATTTATTTATTTATATGAAAAAGGAGTGAAGATGATAAAATTTTTTTTAGTGAACGTATAATTTTTTTAACGAAGCGGTATTCAAACCCTCGCCTCTTGGAAACCGTCCAAGCGCTTGGACCGCTAAGCCATGCGTTATATACAATTATTACAACTTATGTTTGTCAGCATCTCTGTAGAGAAATTTTTTACAAATTTCTGCTACCCAAAGATAAAACTACGAACAATTGTTTGGCAAGTGATAATGCGAATTAGGAAATATTTTTAATATTTTGTAAAGTGTTATAAGCCACGCTTAGGAAATTAACAAAACATTTTAAGAAAACGTAAAAAAGTCGAACGAACCCGAGCCTCTTGAAAAATTCGAGTTGAGTTCGAATCCTACTGGATTCCAAAAAGACAGAAATTAGAAATACATAAAATTAATAAAATTAAAATTACACAAACTACCATGTTTTTAACATACATATTTGTAAGTGACGAACACGTTGCTAAGGTAACGCATATTTTAGTTTATACAATAAACAGCTGAAACGCTGACAAAAGCCAAGTGACACCAGCTTGACGCATTTAGGGCATACCTAACTCTACAAAAAGCTTGTGAGTCTAGTATATGCTGAGGAAATATTTTCACTTATATTATTCTTAAACTCATTTTCTGAATTAGTTCCGTTCGTATAATAAATGCACATCACTAATATCGAGTAAAAAGTAGATGCTAATTATGTATGTTTATTTGATATTTGTGGCTCGTTGAAATGTTTCAAATATTTTCATTTTCTGTCTTATTAGATATATTACAGCGTTGACTCAGCCAAGCAACACATCATGACCCGAAAGTCAGCTGAAAAAAAAAACAATACATTACGTAGAGTGAAATAAATTACTAATAAATAAAAAACCATACAATTCTGTAAAGAAAATTAATATTTTCCTTTTTATCAACAGGAAAAGCAATCAACTAGTCCAAGATTTTTTACAATGGCCAAACCTTCCTTAATCGGATTTCAGTTGTTTAATGCTCAGTACGAGTGGAGTTGATTGTTCATAGTAAAGTAAAATAGTGGTATATTCGTGAACACCGTCGTGGGGTACTTGTTATGTTCTCGACTGAAGACGAATGAAGTAAGTTCGTAGTGAACTTGGCGTAAATCTTATACGTATGCTACAAGTGTATGCGCCATCGTGGCCCATACAAAGAGTGACAGAGTCTGACGTGAGTCTGATGTGAATCTGAGTCAGTGAGGTATATTTGTAAATAAGCGATTATTGACTACATCCAAATCCAAATTAATTTATAAGCTTTTACGGTAAATGAAAATAAAATAATGCGTAATTATTCAGAAACATAAGACTTATATTAAGATTTATTAGATAATTTAAATTTTTGCGGGGGGCGCACTTGCGATCGTTGACCCCTCTCTCAAGCAGCCATACAGCGCTTGTATTTTTTCGCAGGGATCGAGCACCCTCATCCCTCACATCCCCGGTGTAGATGTCAAGACCATTAAGGTCAACAGCATATAGTCAATATTCGAAAAAAAAAAAGATAATTTAAATTACATTCAAAAATATAAAAGCTATTGTGGCGTAGTCTGACAGGGTCTGATTGTAAACGCGATTGGTTGTGAGTTTTGATTCCTTCTCGGAGGATGATTATATTTAAAATATTTTCATATCCCGCTCTGTACCTAAGACGAAGCGCGGCGTCGAGTTCCGCCACTCAACACGCAATGTCGCGAATTCGAGTGTCTTGACACTAGGTTCTCTCAGACTACCCTGTTATGCCGATAAAAAATATATAAAAGCCGGTACGAAATAGGTATACCCATAACAAACAATGTTAAATGAAATGTTTTGCACTTCGTAGCTAATCACAGATTTTTTCCATTATTAACTTCTGCTTGCGACTTTTTTAATGTAACCACCAAGCAAAATGTATTTTAAAATATATTACTTACGCACATACGAGTACATGCAATATGTATGAGATAACTTACTCATATAATAAATTGTTCAGTCGATTTCGCTTAGTGTTTTAAAATATTAAGATCGTAAAATATATAACTATCATATTATTAATTCGATTATAAATTGATTCTTAAGTCCTACAAACATAGAGCGATAGACAAACAAAAAAATATACGTTTTCTTAAAAAAAAAATTATTTTATGTGTGTAACAAGTACAGAAATATACCTGCTACAAATGAATAAATTATATCGAACAGAAAGCTTGGTGCTTGTAATATTTATAATTTATTTACAAGTATGGCCGTAGTCATCAAAAACGATTGCCCATCTGTAAGCACTCAACCGCAAAACACCCTAACATTAGTCTTTAGGGCCTTTATATGACTATTTGCTTGCGTTACCTTCCTACTGTTTAATCAACAAAGGTTGATATTTTGTACTAGTAACAATGTACTGTCGAGGTACAATTTTTTTTTAATTATCATAAATGTACAATACTATAGTAAAATTACATTCAGCTTTTCCTTCTTGAGAACCTAGTGTCACGACGCTCCGTTCTCTACTTTCCGTCCGAATTCAAAACATTGCGGATTTAGTAGCGGGACTCAGACTCATATTATATTCAACAACGTAATATATTTTGAATATATGTTTTTTTTGGCTACAATTTATTGGTGTATCGAGGAAATAATAATATTCCAGGAACAAAATCAGAAATTGATTTGTCGCAGGAGAATTTAAAATAAAAATACCATAAAAGAATTCAATGTAAACTTCTTGTAACTTAACCATTTGTAATAGGCAATCAGTGAATCTGTATATTAGCGAGCACCTATTCGATTTGACTAGTTTATCTCAGTTATATAAATGTGGCTGTGATTGAGCATAAGTCTCTACTTATTTATTCCATATTACTAGTGTTATAATAATTGTATTTTAAGGAGCCATATCTTTAGAACCATAAAATGATAGGTAAAATGCAACCGTCCCGTCGTGGCCAGCAAATGCCCATTTCTGGTCATCAGTGATATTATTTCATGTCCATACTAATATTATATAATAGTCTTTGACGTCATCACTACCAAACCGCTATGTGATAAAATTTGAGGGGTCTTGGGATGAATATAGGCTTATACTTTTTTTAGTTTTTCCAGCTATCTCATTGTTTTACAAAAAGGCCGCCGAAAATACGAAACAGCAATAGTTCACACGGGCTAAGCCGCGAGTCGCTAGTCTATAGTTATAATCCACTAAAGTTTTAAAATTGAATTAAACCTACTATAATATACTAAACGCTTTGCCCAAACGTATAAACGTATAAAAATATTATACAAACCAAAAACTTTTATTTCCAGTAAAAGGAAAAATACATATGCATATAATGAATGTCTGTAAAATGAGTTTTGGTCGTGTGGCAAGACCATAACTTCACAGTGTCTATGCGAGTACGTAATGAACTCGTAACGTTTGTACGTCTGTTGGGTTATTTTGCTGCCTGTATTTCAAAGATCAAGTCACTATTTTTAGACTATTTTAGTAATTTAGATATTAAATAAGAGAATCTATCTAATATAAATATTTATAACTTCTGTGGAATATCGTCAAATTATTCATATTTATATTATATTTTGCAACTGTTTAGAGAAATTCTAATTGGACAAAGCGCGGACAAAATCAGTGGGAGAAGCCTCGTTGAGACTGGTGTTATACTCGTTACCTTAGCAACGTGTATACCACTTTATATAAGATCGTATGGGACTGAATTTTCATTTTAGTATTTAATTGTATTTCTAATGCATAATTATCAAAAATATTGGCTATAACCATGCCAAATTAAACTGATAGAGTTTAATTCTAAATCTACACAATTAATATATAAAAAATATATTAGAAGATCTCTAAAGTTTTCCTTTCATGTATTAATAATATGGGACATCATGGCGCAGTATGACAGCGTCTGATGGCTTACACGATGGTTGTGAGTTCTATTTCCACTCGGGGAAATGATTATTTAAAAATTATTTTCATTTCTACGCACTGTTTGAGAAAACGCGACGTTGAGTTCCGCCACTCAACACGCAATGCCTCAGATTCAGAAGGAAAGTGGAGAATGGAGAGTTTTGACAATGCTTGCCCTGCTATGCCGGAAAAAGCGTAAAGCTGAAAAGAAAATGAATAATATAGACTAACTACCGTATTAATTATGCAGTATTCATAGAGCTGCTTGTTGCTTGCATTAGTTTTTGCATGGCATTGGCTGATGAAGTGCTAATGAGATTATAAATAGATTACCTTGACTTAGACTGTTCAGTACTAATTTATGTAATTAATTCAACAATAATGGCCTCTTTAGTTTAAACTACTACTTGTACTATACTAGGCAATGAAGAATTTTTCTAAATTCATTTTCTTCTTTAGTTATTATCTCCTTTTATATTTATATTTAAAAAACGAGCGGCGTTGAGCTCCACAACTCAATATCTCGTTTTCAAGCGGAAAGTGGAGAACGGGGTATCTTAACACTAGGTTTACTACCTCCCAAATTCGCAAAAAGAAGTGTGGACCTAAAAAAAATGTCTCTAACTCAATTTACTTCTATTAAATATGAAATTGAATGAAGAAATTTCCACAGTCACTTCTCCGCTTACAGCCCAATTTCAAGACAATAGTATGTATTACAAGACTAGGGAAATGTAAGTAATTGAAATATGTAAACGTAACCCCAAGTAGGAATGGAACCAACAACCATCATGTCTATAGTTAGCTGCTTTCCTACAGCGCCACGACAGCCTCGTTTATTTAAATTTGTATCTATTATATTTAATAAAAAAATATATTTTGTTTATTATAATTAATGATTACTTAAAAACAGGTCAAAAGCTGAATGTCCGATAGCAAGGCGTTATCTTTTAATTATATTAATAATTGACATGAGTGTACGTCACGTATCGTAATTGATAGTTTATAAATAAACAATCTATATTTAAATATCAAATTTAAATATTTAAGCCCCACTTGATGCATTTTAAAATCTTTTCACGGCTTGGTTGGACAAAGCACGGAGTTGAGTTCCGTAACACATTCCGTCGAACGCATGGCTTAGCGGTTAGAGCGGTTGAACGGTTTTCAAGAGGCGCGAGTTCAAATCCCACTGCGTTCAAATTTTCGTTTCTTATTTTAAAACAGTGACTTGTAGAAGAAAATAATAAAATATAAGTTGTATGAAACAATATATGGTGGGTTTTTGTTGTGCATTTATGTGACCAGTGTCGTTTGACGACACTTGAAAGTATTTAATTGCAATAAACATGTCAATTTACATAAAGCTTAATAGATATTATATTTAGATTATTAAATTTTTGTGTAAATTTAATAGAAATAATATAATAAATGTTATATTCATATGGTCGTATAAAATATTAATACCTGAAATCTGAATCGTCGTTGTGTCAATTACCCAAGAGAACGTTATCTCGTTACTTTTTTAAACTAAGCAAATATTAATAATAATATTAATAAAAACTCTTTATTGTACAACCACAGATATACATAAAAACTAAATTAAGAATATACAAAGTACAAGAATACTCGTATCGTGTTCAAGAGGCGGCCTTATCGCTAAAGTAGCGGTTTTTCCAGGCAATCCTAAGGCATACGAAATAGCAAATTAAGAAAATTACGTGTTGATGGAAGATACAAAAAAAAACACTAATAAACATTTTCTTTAAATGATATTCGAACTCAGAACCATCACGTCTAAATAATCCACATTAACTTTGAGCCAAAACGGTTGTAAAAATAGAAATTGCTGAACGAATTCTAGAACCGGAACAGTAAATAGACAAACCAGTAAACACAATTTAAAAGCTTCAGAATTCGATCGATTTAAATTAACTGGCGGAGGCTCTCGCTAAGGAACGAAGCTTCTTCGCAGCGGAAATGGGAACAAGGTGTTTGCGGATAATTTAAAAGAATCTTGCGAGGCAAATTGTAATGGAATCGACACTTATCAGAGAAAAAACTTGGAATTATTTAGAATCTCGTCCATAAACTTTTGCATTCCGTTCAAGCTTTAGTGAAACTTTTTGTATAAGAACAATTTTAAAGTGAACAAAGGCTACAAGTTATTTTTAAAATACTTTTAAGAATAAGTCATATCGATTTGCAGTTTTAGTGCAGGCCGAAGACACGTTTACTTTGCTTAAATTTATAATTTAATTAGCAGTAACTTTTTTAGTAACAGTAAATAGTAACACTAAATGTTAAGGGAAGCTTACAACATTACAATAGTTAAAAAAATCATTTAAATCGGTTACACCGTTTCCGAGAATAGCCCGCACAAACAAAGAGAAAAGAATGTTATTATAAATACTGATAAAATGCATGAATAATATTTTTTTTCATATATCTCCCATGTACAGACAACGATCAGTTACATTTTGATTGTGTAGTGTATAGATATAGACATCAAAATACATGAAAATCATCAATCATTAAAAAAACACACGTTAACTAATATCCATAAAATAAACTAATAACATAACATATATATATATATATATATATATATATATATAGATATATATATATATATATATATATATATATATACATATCACCCATCAATCAAAATCAAACCCACGACGAAGCCAGAAGCTTCACATTCACAAATCATCATTACCATTATATACGTAAAAGAAACACTTTGGACCCATTTGCAAAATAACTGATGCGAATATGAACCTGTGTGAATTTGGCATAGTTAAAAGTATATAGAGTCATATGTATAGTGGCAATAATCTTAATGATAAAAAACTTTTGATATACGTTAGTATTTTTTTTAACTTTTGTGTAACGTTGCCATGGCATCGTATATTATACGCCATTATCAAAGATCAATGAGTAAAGCTAAAAACGACATTCAATAATAAATGCACCTACGATTAACATTAAGCCATACCTAATTTCAGCAAGATGTAATGTAGGCTTACAGAAGCAAAGCCTGCTCCTACCGGGCATGTGAAGGGTGAGAGCGAAAGCAAAGGGGAATGGGCTAACGTCCGCAACATGCTATAATCCTTAGTTATTTTCTCTTGATGAGGATTTACTTTTCCCACAAGGGTCAAGAGTTGTTTGAGGAAAATTTGTGTCTCATTTTGAATTACATTTATAAATTCTCTGTATTTTTCAATAATATTAACTAATTAAAGTTATTGCAGACGATTTCCCGTAAAATCAGACTGACTCTTCAGCATGGTGTAAAAAAATATACTTAATTTTTTTTTTTTTAAATTAATATCTAGAATTTTTTTTATTGTTCACAATTATTCCATATATCACAAAACAAAGCAAAACGTATTATAAATTATATGCAGATGAGCAATGCTGGATGCTAAGAGGCTATTTTCCTGCATCCGGCACGTCCTTCGTGCCCAACTTTATACAGTGTTAATGTTTTTAGCTGCGGCGGAAATTACAAAGGGTCATAATTCTGCTGTAATAAAGCCACATAAACCAATGAAAATAGGTAAAATAGTTTAGTACCGAACTGCCTTAGGTATACTTAGTAAATCCTTCTAAATATACAATACAGTGGAGAAAGGAATTATCTTTTATTTTATTTATGCCTAAGTATATACATATCTATATATCTATACATATAATAAAAATGTAACTGTCTGTACATGGTAGATACATGGAAAAATATAATATTAGGGGCATTTATAAATATAATAGAACCCAAAACAATGATTTTTAATTTTCTTTTCTGTTTGTCTGTGTGTCTGTTTGTTTGTGCACGCTAATCTTAGAAACGCTTAAACGATTTAAATGCCATTTTGGCTATTGTAATGTGGTAAACGTCCGTTATAATTTAGTGTTTAATTTCTATCAGTTGATAATAAAAATATTACAGCAATTTAAATTATAAATTTAAACAAAGTTTATGATTTAAGTGAGAACACGGGCGGGCGTAAACCGGATTGTTTAGTTATGTAGTTTACGCAGGCGAAGCCGCGAGCGCATCGTGGCGCATCAGGACAGCGCCTGTATGCGATGGTTGTGGGTTCGATCCCCACTTGAAGAAACAGTTATATTTAAATTCTGTGCATTTCCCTGCTCTGGCAAGACAGAGTGCGGATGAGTTTAACAACTCAAAACGCAATGTCCCGAATTTGGGAGGATAACGGAGAAAGTGGTGCCTTGTCTAAGTAATGTTTAATTTGCATACAATTTAAAATATCACTTTATTTTACATATGGATGTAATTATAACGAAAACGATTTATCTTTAATAGACTAATCAATTATAACCCTTGATTCGGTAGCAATTAAAAATCAGCACACGTTTACAAATTTAATTAAATTTTGTCAACTCACAAAATAATTATCTGAACCTTTTCATATTGTGTTGGTCCAGCAAATTGCAAGTTATTGAGAGTTACCTGAAACGACAAAATATGTGTTTATTATGGCAGCTTTACAAGCAATTTAATTAAGAGATAAGTAATGATAATTAAGATATAATGAACAATATTTTAAAAAAACATTTACTGCATACAGTATGTCACAAATATAATGTATCTGCTAACTATATTGTACATATTGTTAATGAATTTGGATTAACTTTAAATATGTAATATTAAAGAGAGGAAATAAAGTAAAATTGATCAAGAAAAAAGGTTTAGGAACGTATAAAAATTTGAATGAAGCTAAACATGAATTCTTCCCGAAGACATTTTTATCTAGAATGTTTGAATAACACATCAAAAAAATGTTACTTTCGTAAGCGCGTTTTAAAGTATAATAAATTACAAAGTTAAATTCAAATATAAGAGTGAGCATCGTGACGCAGTAGAACAACGCCCGACTATAAACGCGATTGGTTGTGGGTTCGATTCCCACCCGAAGAAATGATCATAATTAATTACATTTTCATTTCTCCACTCAGGTGAACACTCAATATGCACTTAACTTACTCAAAGTGAAGAACGATGAAGCACAAAGAAAATATAATTATTTCACCGAATGAGAATCGTACCTACGACCAATCGAGTTTACGGTCAGACGCTGTCATGCCGGCCATGATGACCCCTTAAAAAGTTTTGTTTAAATAAATATACTTTTAAATAGATATTAACAAATGATATATATTTATATCATTACTTTATCCACTCCTCTTATATACAAAATATTATTTTCCACAATCGTCTTACAACACTTGTTTGTCATAAATCTAAGTACAATCAAAAAACAAATCAGACCTTTTTTAACAGCAATTAGCGAAGAACTTGTTGAGTCACAAGAATCTTTAGTTAATTAAAATACTATTATTGTTCTAGAAAAGAAAAATCTTAAGACATAATAAAAAAAAATACAGCCAAGAAATTTATACTTTGTGAAATATTCTTGTAAATTATTGTCATTTTTTATGTCAAATTAATTTTGCATTTTTTATCATATTTTATACACTTTACAGGAAAGGAAGAAAGAAAGAACTGAGCGATGCCACACTTTGTTCCCACTCTTTATCAGTTTGTATAGGAAATGCGTGTCTACCTCATATACTACCTATCATTATTTATGTAAAACACCATAGAAAATACCATAGATATCTTTTTGTGCTGGTCTTCTGGCAGTAATATAAGGTTCGTAGTACAGTATAGAAAAAGTGTATTGTCACCGAACATGTGTGCGTATTTTCTAGTAACAAAGACAGCAAGAAATAGGTCAAAATATTTGATACTTATGAAATTTAATTATATTTATAAATATAAATTTCATAAATATCATTTTAAATTATATATATACATATAAAGGGACAGCGTCTGACGGTAAACGCGGTTGGTTGTGGATTCAATTCCCACACGCGGGTATGATTAAATTTCAATGATTATCATTTCACTACTTTGGTACCAAAGACTAAGCGCGGCGTTGAGTTTCACCATTCAACACGCACTCAAATCGAGGGCGGAAAAGGGAGAACGGAGTGTCTCGACATTTTCGACGTCCGACGTCCGAAAAAGCGCGAAGCTGTTGAAAGTTAAAGATAAATGTGTACTACGTATGTATAGAGGTGAAGCTAATTAAAACGTTACATTACATTTACATTTTATATATAAACATTCACCAAGTGGAAATCGAAGCCACACCGACGGTGCACATATAACACCATTAAAATACACCCCAAAACAAAGACAGCAATAAGAGATACAAAATATTTATCTTTTATTCGCTTACTTTACAACGTCATAAAATGCACATTTAATCTATTTAAGCTATCAAATGTTAAACAGCTTAGAGTAAATGTCAAGAAAAAAACAACTCGTAAAACTTGAATAACACAAGATAAATACTGATCTAACGTTTCAGAACTTTTAATTGTTTTCGTTCGGGCTTTTTGTCCGTATTGCTTAGGTGAGACTTAAAGGCACAATCGATTCAGTGGCTAGAATTGGTAATGAATTTCTGTTTTCGTAATTGTTTTCAAGGTAAATATATTTTTACTAAAACTATTAAAAGCGTTGACGCGTAAAATACACGTTGCCTTAGCAACGCAACGTATTCAAAAGTGAATTTTGCGCGCATTTCAAAAGTGATTCGTGTTATATTTATTTTATTATTTTTATATATTTAGTCTACATAAAAACTTTAATTAACTTAAAAAAAGGCATTTTGTTACGTATTAATGTATTGCATTCAATATTTCTCTGATAGGCGTAAAGTGGAGAATCTTAACACTGCCTTTTCTAGGTACTCTCCGCCTGCCATGCTGTACGAAATACAACGTGACACTGATTTCATCAGCTGTATTTATATTTTTATAGATCCATAATATATTAGTTTGAAAAATTACGAAACTCAAAATAATCATTTGCACGAATCAATATTCTCGGTGTTAACTTAGCGAATACCTTAATTAATCACATTAAAGCCAAGACGAGAACGACTGCTACTTTGCGCTAATAGCTACTTTTATGTTTGAATATTGTAAGTGAAATTGAAATGTTTAGTCTACACTGGACACCTATGGTCATAAATTACAAGCCAGCATGAGATTATTTGTATAGTTTCTCCGATTTCCTGTATGACACAATGTTTTGAAATTGTATGTCAAGTGGAGCACAGTGCCTTAACACTGTGTTCTGTTTGCATACTTTTCTATATGTATTAAAGGAAAGTATATTATTCCGTCCAGGAATACTATTCTGATATCAATGAGTGAAATTCAATACTGTTGATGCTCACTCGGGAGGCTAATGATAGATATGAAGTTATTGTAAAACTATGTTTGAAAAGAGCACCTGTTTTCAGCGGAACTTCCTTCTGAGCCGGCGGTAGCTGCCGCTACGACTGATAATACTGACATTTTATGTTAATTGACAATTCGAAAATATTTGTAGTATCCTATTTGAATAAAGAATATTTTGATTTGATTGATTTATTTGATTTGTAGGAGACACAAGATTCTAAATAAACTAATTTTTACTTCGACTCAAATGCGAATAAGGTGGTTGGTATATAATCTACACAGCCTCACTTCGTACTAAATAAAATGTTTCAAACGCAGAACAAAATTTTGAAATGAAACTTGATTTACTTGATTAATCGCGTATATTTTGTTATTAGAAAATACATTTTTAGAAAATCCGACATTTTACAGTTCAATCTGCACATTCCAGGCTAGTATGCGAGGCAACTAAGAAATCGTAAGCGGAAGTTTGATATAAGGATATATCAACTGACAGAAGAATGGCTACTCAGTCTACCAGTGACCACATACTACTGTAAAGTGTTTGTAACGTCGGGTATTCCTAAAATGTATTTTGAAATTATATACGTACATTTAGAAATGTACAATTTTAAAATCGTTACCCGGAAACTTTTTTAAGCGTAACCGTAATTTTAACCCGCTTACGGTTAAATTAGTTTAATTACAAAATGTATAAAAACCGAAAACAAAGATCTTATTATGCAAACCAACATTTTGTTTCATCTCATAATGAGTTCTAAGAATAAATTACAGAAGCTAAACCGGTATATTAAATTCCAGTTCCTGAGACTTTTCCGCTGTAAGTTAAGATATTAAAAAACCAATTTCAAGCATTTAACAGAAAAACATACCGTTCAAGAAAAGTTTCAATCAAAAAGTTTCGTAGCGGACGCTAGCTCTCATTCGCTGGTGGCCGTTAGTTGAACTCTTTCATTTGTTTATTTTGTGGGACTCTAAAATATGAAGTATCGCACTGAAGCTTTGAACTTTTAGAACGATTTAAGCGTTGTTGCCACTGTCGGGATTACAGACGTATAGAAATTCTGTACAAATTATTACAAATGAAATAGCAGTTGTAGTCGCACTCAGTACGATCTCTCATCTGTCATTACTATTAAAATAAAACGATCAGTGATAAGAAAAACTTTGTAAAAGTTGTCACAATACAATTTCCAACAAGCTAATTATAATTTAAAACCAGTTAGTCTAAAGCGCTTACATATGTGTTATTAAAGAAAGTGCCGTTTTATATCGCGACGTGTTTCTAATCAATAAAATACACATTTTAAATTTCCCCACTTACAGTACCTTATTAGTATGAATCGGCACTAATATAGATACAATATAGGCAGTGAAGTTTAATATATCCGTTATAAAACTACTGACTACATTCGGAAAGTTACTAATAATTATTAAAATCCATATACTATTGTATAATAAAATTTGTACATTTAATTCTAACACTTTAATTTGAATAAAATGAAATACTAAAATTAAGGCTAAAATAAACTTACTTGTGCCTAAATGACTACAACAAGGTCTTTCTAGCGTTCATAACATATCGTTTACATTTATTACATCGTTACACAATATTAACCACTTAGTTAGGCAACTGTGCGTCTCCATATAACGATAACATATAATTTAAATCGACAAATTTTAAGAATATTTAGAACTTAAAAAAATACATTTAATTACAACGCTATTATGTAAAGGCAAAAAAATTGATTGAATTTTATTAAATTTGGTATAGACACTTAACGTTAAAATAGTTTGTTACACTACCGAAAATTGTAATGCCGCAATTCTCGCAGAAATTGGTAGAAGTAATATATATTTATAAAACGTATAAAAATTCAAACAAACGCAGCGGGATTTGAACGCGCCTCTAAACCGTTCAAGCGGTCTGACCGCTAAGCCATGCGTGCTTTAACCAGCCAAGTGTGTGAGTTTTGATACTGTGTGCACAAGGTTTCCTCAGTCTAGCCTGCAAGCGCGTTTCCACTGCGCCACTACGGCCTCTTCCTTTAGTCTATATTTGATAAGTCCGAGAATATATTTATAACAACATACAAACACAAGTAAACAAACTTGTGTGCTATAGCACTGATGATAATATTTAAAGAAGATTTCTTAAATATTTTTGTTCAATTTCTTTTGATTACTGCTCAGAATATTAAAATTAAATGATAATAATGGAATTTAAGAAAAGGAATTGAATAGAAATCTAAGCTAATTATAAAATAACAAAGGAAACAATATTTCTTACAGACTAAGAATATCTTAAAAGCAAGTGTCCTTTATATTTTTTTCTAGCTTCACACTTTATCCTAAACGGGTTTGTCAAACGCTTGAACAGAAAACCTATAAAATACTTAAAAAAACAATTTCAAGCACATTTGCATTAGTATTATCTACTCGTAAGGTGTGAATTATATTACATTCCGACCTACTCCCTGATTTTCAATTTCTTTGTATTAAAAAAGACATCTTTATTCATCAGACTCTTGAACGGTTTTCAAGAGGCGCGGGTTCAAATCCCGCTGCGTTCAAATTTTTATACGTTTTCTAAACATGTCTCTTTCAATTTCCTTAGTGTGGGAATAACACTTTAAAAAATATTCTTTGCATTATATTACGAGTAAATACACACGTTATATTGTATTGCCATCGTACGCAATTATTAAGTATCTAACTGTACACGTTACGCAACGTTTCTGGGTCACAGGTTGAAATTATTAATTTTCATTTTAAAAGATGTAATTTCGCTTCTTGTTTCTCTTTCGTTTGACAACACCGTGGCGCAGTGTGACAGCGTCTGGCTGGACACGCGATTGGCCGTGGGTTAGATCCCCACTCGGAGGAAATTATATTTAAATTATTTTCAGTTATTCGGTCTGGTACAAGACAAAGCGCGCCGCGCCGTTGAAATCTGTTCTCTCTCACTGCCCTGCTAAGCAGGCAAAAGTGTGAAGCTGCACAAATAAATCGTGTCTCTTTAAACATGAATCTATATATTAATACACGAAGGGAAAACTGTTGATCACTTAAAAAAGTTACGTAAATTATTCGGACGGGGGAGTACTAAATATACAAACTAATTATATTAAACAATTTTGTAAATTATACACGTTGCTAAGGCAACGAGTATGTATATCCGTGACAACGGCGCCACTAGTAACTATTCTAAAAACAGAGTAACTTATCACTTTCTCTTTCATTATTATCTGTATGTTTAGATATATACAATTAAAAAAAAAACATTACCACTCGACCAAAGCCTGACCAGTCAAGTTTTTACTAAAAAATATATAAAATAACTGCATAAGTGCAGCATAGAATATTATATAAAATAAATAAACGAAAGTATCCAAAGAATTTCTCATGAAGCAACGTAAAATATAAATATGTATCGTAATAAAATTTCAATCCCGGAATAGTTAGCGTGACACAGCTCGGTATAAAGAGCTCGGGTAGATTTTAATTAAATTTTTTAAACCTTTACAAGTAATAACTATGTCAATTTCCTTTTTAAAGTAAAAAGAAGATTATTTTTGATTTATAGCGCTTGTATTATATTTGCGTAGGAACGATTAATAAGGGTATTACGTAACTTATTTAAAATTGCCGCGACTTCGTCCGCGTGAAGTTCTAAAATAAATATAATCTTAATTACCTCTTATTACATAAGCCCAGACTCTTTCACTACCTATCTCTTTCACTACCTATCTCTTACTACCAGATAGGTAGTGAAAGTCCCTTCAAAATCAGTCCAACTGTTCCAGAGATAAGCCCGAACAAACAGAGAGACAGAAATGTATAAAAAATATTTATTAAATTATTAATTTAGCATATGTGCCATTTATACATACATTTGCATTTAGTAAAAAGTAGTTATATTCTTTTTTTTCTTTAATTATACGCGCCACGTCATTATTTAAGACTGTACTTTTTAAGGAATTTTCTTTGTTTTTAGTAGTTATTTTTTCTTTTAATTCATTGCATGTATTCTATAGTTATACCTATATAAAAATGACATATTTAGGAAACGTATAAAAATGCCATGCGAAGAAGCCATGCGTTCTACATCCAGCTGCGCCGAAATTATTATACGCTTATTACAATTTATATTTGTTGTTAGCATTTCGTTTCGTAAACGTCGTCGTCGTCGTCGTCGTCGTTTTCAATTTCCTAAGTGTGCCAATAACACTTTAAATAATGTTACAAAATATATATATTTTTTATAAGTTTTCGTTTCACTTGTCTGGTTGAACGAAGTGCGGCATTGAACGAACAGCTGAGAAGATAAGTGATTTTTCACTACATCTGTGTTTCACGAGAACGCAGTAAGTGTGTAAAGATAAAAAATCAAAGGTAGGCAGGCTCAAGGCGTGTCGACAGAGGTGGAAAATTTAAAATTGCATTGAGATAAATTTTCATTTAGTTTATTAATTTCAGGTATATTTGTGGCATTAAATATATTTTTCCCAAGGCCACCGCCACTCTTACCACCACCACGATGTTATGTTCATGTTGAAACTTATGAATAATAAAAAAGAAATTACATTTACAATCTTACGTAATTCATTCCTTTGTATTTTTACCTACGAGGCTACGTTCGATAACTTATTAGTAGATACGATATAAATTAAATATATAATTAATTTTAGCCTGCAGATTTCCTATTTAAGTTATAGCATAACACAATTCGTAACCAAAAAAAATATTTAATGCATTTAGTGAAAGAGAACAATAGTACAAAATTACAAATTCTCTATACATTGGAACCAAGAATATGAAATAAAGCCTTAGACTTGACATTGCACTAAAAGTTACTTTAAAATTCTAGTAAAATATTAAAATACTCAACTGAACGTTAAACGAAGTTCAAAGTGAAATTTTGAGCTTAAGTTAGTTAACGCCGGAGGTATTGGGAAGCTTAAGAATATTTTAATAAATTAAACCGAGTATCTTAACAAAGCGTCGTTTAGTAAATAGCTTATAGATTACATTGTTCTCTTCAAATGCAAGTTACAACTTTGTAATTTGTATTAGAGATGAGTATGAGAAGGATCGTTAATGAAATCTCGACATTTAGTGCCTACTGTTGTTAGTTCAATGAATTTTGCTCTTGTATTTAAGCTTTTTTATTGGAAGTTTGGAAGAGCTCTCACGGGCAAGTATTTTAATAAGCATAATAACAATATTTGCCTTTTTTCACTAATTCCGTTAATATATATTTTTTTATCTTTATGCTTTATCTCCAACAGAATTCAGTGTTCATAAATGCGAACATACGATGCGAAAACCATATGAGATTTAAAAAAAAAACATTTTTAATACAGTTCAAGGTTTTTACAAATCAAGGTTTTCCTTTCATTATACAAAGTGTGTTGTTTTCAATTACAATTTGCAGATGAAATGTTCCAATTGAATTTTAAATAAGGTCTCAGTAGTCGATTATACTAAAATTTTCCATACGTTGTAATTTAATGATTGACAATTCCTGATTACTAGTAATGTGCTGCAAAATTCATTAAAACCTATTTCAAAAGGAATTAGACGGAAAAAAATTAATTTTTATTTGTAAGCTCTATATTGGTATAGTAAGTAGTAGTAGTAAATTATATTAGATAAACATTTTATTAACCAACTTATACAGTTAGATTGTGGGATGTTATGGCTTCGCTTTGAGTAAAGTTCCCGCTGTATGTATTGCGTGCATCGCCCTGTTGCAACTTGCAACTAATAAGCCTAGCCTCCGCATACAAGTTTTATTACTTTGCGCAAGAACTATATGAGATGTTACCTTAATTAAGGAGAGTAATATGTACATTATAAAATGTATAAAGCAATGTTTACAATATGGGGATTTTCTTATTATTATCATGGTTTTATTAGAAAGAAAATCTTGCTGTGGTGCCTAAGACAAAGCACGGTGTTGAGACACTACTTAACACGCACCGTCTCGATTTCAGGCAGACAGTGAAAAACGGAGTGTCAAAACAAGGTAGGCAGAGAGAACCCTGTATCTTAACCTACCTAGAGTACCTACTTGTCTATGAAATAAATATATTGAAATCTAACTCATTGCCCACGCCTGTATAATATTTCTATATAGTAGATACCTATCCGGTGAAAACAACAAGGGCGACTTAGCTCAAAACTGACACCAGTACAACAAAACTGTAGAATAATTTTAGTTTCTAATTCAGAGTTAATTCAGAGTTATCCGTTTGTTTTGTTATAGGAAGTAGTTTGCCACGAGTAAGTACAGCAGAATTAACAAATACAATAGATTTCTTGTTAATAAAAATACCTGATTTCTAGATATAAACTGTAACTATACGAAACTTCAAACACTTCAGCCCGAATAACTTTAGTAAAATTTGATCAAACACTTAAGTATATGCAATATTCACCATTCAGAAACTGTAATAAAATCCACTCAATAATGACAAAATTATCTTAGTATTAAAAAATGATTTGAATCAATCAAATCGATGAATAATTGTAATTGTGGTGGTTGTGGTTTCGATTCCTCATTCGGAATAATGATTTGTCAATTATTTTAAGTTTCCTTATCTAGTAATATCTACAAATTGCAGTATTGGTCCCATTACTCAACACAAAGACGTATTGATTACGTAAAAAGGAGAACGGAGTGTTTTTTAATGTTATTTTTTCTTTGCCAACTCTGCTGCAAGCGAGATAAAGAGAGTTATATGGCATCAAGTAATATATAGAGAAATAAATAAAATATCTAGTACCTAAAAGCCTATATAAATGATTAAATCTATAATTTCAGTAGACTTTTTAATGCGACATTTGCACGTACTTATAAATTAAATTTAAACAGAATTCCCTATATAAATAGAATTCATTATTACTATATAAGAATATTAATCTAAAATAAATTACAATATTCAATATTATTTTTACTCACCACAACACGGTTCTCCTAAATTTAATTTAATAATGCAAATATTAATGATACATACTCTTCTTACTCTTCTACAATACGACACCTCTGTGAAATCAGTAAGTGAATAAATCATCCCCTATTTTCTACCCTTAGGGTCCAATTTTTATTAATTTCTTAAGAGACCTATCCATTAAAAAATCTAAATTGGCATACACTGTAATAAGTATATACGCGTGTCGAATTGAGTACCTTTTCAGTCAGTTAAAAATCATTGGCAAATCTGAATTGTTGTAACTTATAAATATGAGTTCGAATTTGTTTCAAACCCTTTGATATCAGTTTTAAAGATAAGGCGTTCTCTATATGAATAACGAAGTGCGGCGAAAACGGAGTGATGATATGTAGTGACAGTAAAAAGTGTTTTGAACTTACTTCTATGTATTTTTTAGGGTAAATAGATAGAGTTTTTGATATTTCTGCCTTACATTATATTTTCACTTATTTTGACATATGTAAGATTGAGATTGTTATCGTCAACAGTATTATTTGCATTAGTAAAATATCCAAAATAAAAAGTATATTCTCAACATACGTTATTATATCGTTAACGTTTTGCTATATTACTAAATTGTCTTTACCATTCATGAAAAAACGCAATAAATTCGTTTTTTTGGACATGTATTTTATCCAAAATAAAATATAATTATATGGCGAATGAAATAACCATAATATTAATTATAACTTAAAGCCATCACTGCGTAGTGCGCCAGATTCTGACTGTAAACGAGGTTTAGTTCGATCGGAACTAGGAGGAATGATTATATTTAAATAATTTTTCTGCCACTCAACACGCAATGTTTCGATTTTGGTAAACTGATCGCAACTTCGCTAGTGTGGACGATACACAAAATCCTATTTTTTTCCATTACCGTAGAAATATCAGAAAATCATCTCGTATTGCTCCCTTACACTTCTCAAGAACCATTTGCTTATTTTCATCTTATTGTGCCCAATAGTTGTATCTATTCATTGTCAGTCAGTCAGTCACTCAGTTATGAAATATTTAATGAGTGAGAAAAAAATATGAGTCAATCAAATTTAAGGTTCTCTTTTGAATGTGCGCGAAGATAAAGATCCGTTAAAAATGCACAAAGATATTTAAAAAAAGCCACTGTGTTATCACTTGGATAATTGTACTTTACGTTTTTAATAGTAGCTACAATGATTTAGTGATAATTTTAGATATATTTTGAAAACTTTGCATTGTAATTCCCTTGCGTTACATACATAGTTTGTTTTTGTATGAAAATCAACATTGATGTCCTGAGTGCGTTACTACAAATAAAGGATAAAGTACCTACTAACAATATTTTCTATATAATAATGGTAATGTTACATCAAAAAGGGTAGGTATCGCATAGTCCTTAATATATGTATGAATTTTAAAATTACTATAAACGTTTTTATTATATATATATATATATATATATATATATATGGTAATGTTTAAAACAACAAAGATCTCATCTGGTAACCATTATTCGTGTAAATTGGGCACGCATATGGAAACAGAGCTCAATATTTAATTTCCATAGCGAATTGTTTTGTGTTAAATAACAGTAACAATGGAAAGAATGAACTCTACTGATAAAATATTCAATAGAGCCCGTCTAGTGCGAGCCCGTCTAGTGAATTGCTCTATACTAGCTTTTGAATATGACTTTGATTGCTTAGGTTTTAAATTTGTCGAGCAATAAATAATTTTAAAATTAATATTTTCATTTCACAGCTCTGGTACCTTAGAAAAAGCGCGGCGTTGAGTTCCATTCCATTCAACATGCAATGTTTCGATTTCGGGCAGAAGGAGAGATAGCTGGGCATTATGCGGATTCCAAAGTCTTCATGTGATTGTGTAAGGAATGAAAAACCACTATTGATTTTTTTTTCTACACATTATGTTAAGACTAGAAAAAAAATCAAAGCACTAAAAGTTTATCAGTTTTAGTACTTTTATCTAATTAAAATTAAAAATGTAATCGACTTTCGTATTTATTACGTCATAATAACTAGGACTTAATATTAATTATCTTCTTAATATTTTGCGGACAGCAGCAATGTAAG
Organism: Podotricha telesiphe; assembly: GCA_038994665.1. NCBI lineage: Eukaryota > Metazoa > Arthropoda > Insecta > Lepidoptera > Nymphalidae > Podotricha > Podotricha telesiphe. The sequence continues at coordinate 225,000 of JAOYRR010000179.1, forward strand.
ATCATCTATATATAAAACGAAATGACCTTTATTAGTCTTGCTTTAGAAAGTTTAACGAGTTTTAACTCGAAAACGGTTGGGCCGATTTGGCTAATAAAACATTTGTAGAAGTTGAAGGGCTAAACTTTTAAAACGTGAGAAAACATAAAGAAATAGTAAAAAAAACAATTTTATATTCACATACAAGTTGCTCGCACATTTCAAACAGCATGCGTTGAGTAATTAAATATTATACAAGGAAAATAGCTTAGTCTATGGTAAATGAAAAGGCCTAGCATAAATAAAATTCGGATAAATATTTCTATATATCTTTCTAAGAAAGTTTCCGAATGAACTATAAATATTTGACAACAAATATGACATTAATTTTTAACAAATCTGCAATGTTAGAGAAATGGCACCAGTTTCAGAGGTAGTTCTTTTCATCATCAGTTGACACAGATATAACCAGGATGATGTAATCAGCTACAGTGTTTCTGAATTCAGTAGCAATCCTGGATCCTTCTACTTACAATTTACAATTAAAAGTACAAATTTACAATTAAAAGTAGGATCGGTTACCATCATGATGCGTAACATTAATCAACTTTGACTGTGCAATGAAAAAAGAGTGCAACTGACTGTAAAAAAGCCAAGCTAAATTAATAACTTATTAGTGGTAGACTTTTAACAATTTTCTAACTCTATCAATTTTAAAACTAAGTAGATGAGCGCATAGTATACCATCAACTACACTATGTGCACTTCTCGACATACGACTCCTCTATATATAGCAAAGGGCAGGCTTACGTTGGACTATACAGAGTTAAAACCTTAGAGGAGTACATTTTATCAATATAGATACAAGTTTTTAGAAAACGTATAACGTCCAACTTGTACGGATTCCAAGAGGCGCGGGTTCAAATCCTGCTGCGTTCAAATTTTTATACGTTTTCTTATATGAAAAGAAAATATGTTTTTCAATTTCCTAAGTGTGTAAATAATACTTAAAAAATGTTAAACGTAAGAAAATATAGTACAAAAACAACGTGGTATTAATTTTATTATGTACTAGGTGACAAGGCGAACTTAGTACCACCTTAGAATTGGATAATGTGTAAAAATTCAATGAAAATTAACACAAGTCCAAAAATTCATTCGGAAAACGTCATTTAATTTTTATATATAGATACACTGCATAGATCGAGGCAGTTTAGTGACTTTCTACGCCGTTTTCCGCTTTCCATCTATTAAAAACAGCATGTGGCGGTGTAGCTCAACGCTGCAGTTTATCTTACCAGACTATAGAAATGTGAGCAAAAAATATGCGTTATACAAGTTGTACATGGAAGAAAATAGATGCAGTAATCAGAGAGACAGTAATTAATGATCTAAAAATTCCCACTCGAAGGAATGAATGTATTAAAATTATTTTCATTTCTACGCTCTGAGAAGACAAAGTGTAGTGTTGAGTTTCGCTTACAACACGCTTTCAAACGGAACGCCTTGGTAGGCTAGGTTTTATCTAACTACCCGGCAATACGAAAAAAAAAACGTGAAGCTGCCAATAAATAAAACCCAAACACCACCTTTATTTACCATTATTAAAAATATGCAACGTAAAATGCGTTCCGAAACTCTATTGTAACACGATGACCGCGCAGGAAGCGGCCCATTGACAATCCTTTGTAGATCGCCGCATGAATATGAAATACCTACCTACGTGAACAATTTTACCCGAGTGCTCTGCGAGGTGTAGGGACAACAACAAAAGTGTGCCTTATCAAAAATTTTACATGACGCTTTATACTACAATGAAGAAAGACTAATTAAAGTACGGCACGAAAAAGAAGAAAAATAACATCAATTCTGGCAAGGTACAAAAATTCTTGTATCCCGTGTGGTCTAGTGTCTAGGATACCTGGCTTTCACCCAGGAGGCTTGAGTTCAAGTTCCGGGACGGGAAGATGCTTTTTCCGCCAGGGTTTACGAAAGATTGTAGTCCCTGTGGCCCTGGCCAGTGGCGGTGGAGGAGGAGCACCGTGAGGTTTTAGTGGGTAAACGGGGCCGTCCGTTCTGCCGGTTCGGATTCCCACATAAACGCGTCCGAGTCCCCAATCGGGCGGGTATCCGTAAAGGACTTTCTCACGATAAAAAAAAGGTACAAAAATTCTTGACAATTTGAAATTTTTTTAAATAATTTTAAATATACTTGAATAATGGTTGAAATACACTTTTTGTGTAAAGTGCCATACCTACACATTAATGAGACAATGTATATTTGATAGAGAAAGCATAGATGCTTTTTATTAGAGGTATTTTTAATATCAAAAATCCTCTAAAATAGGATTCGAGTCTACAACCACTGCGTCAATCACATACTTAATAAGCTACTAGGCACTTCATTAGTAAAATATTTCACACACATCCAGCTGTAAGAAAAGACTATTAAAATATTATTATATCAATTGTTAATAAAAAAATTTCAAGAGATAAAATATTGTACGCCGCGCCGTGTGATAGAAGAGCTGCGAGATAAATTGATGTAAAAGCACTAAGTGTTACGTGAGACTGAATTCATAAAATTTTCTATACACTATGTTTATGAATCGGTTTCAATAATTTTCTAATTTAGTTAATTACAAGCTAATTACGTTTGACGTTTTACCCTATTTTTGGCGGTAATTTCAAGGAGAATAAATAATATATTTATAATAAGCTTTCACCTGATAGGAAGATTCCACAGTCTTCTTTTTAACACGCTTTTAATATCTCTATTTATCAATGAATCAATGTAAGAAAATCTTTCAATTCTATTTTGATCCACTTCTTGTCGCCGATTTGCTTGCAAATTTCCACATGAATCCAGCTCCAATGACTATTCAATTTCATATCGGGAAACTAATGTCCTTGCAAGAATGTCTAGGATGACGAGAAAATACTATGATTTTCCTTTTAAATTAATTTCGCTTTTTCTCGTTAGGTGTCAGGACACTCCGTTCTCCTCTTTCCGCCCGAAATCGATACGTTCCCTTTTGAATGGCTAAACTGCGCACCGCGGTTCTAATTGCCAGAGCGGAGAAAATAAAAATATTTTAAACTAGCGACCAACCCGCGGCTTCGCCTGCGTAAATTACATAATTAAACTCTTTCATGCTTTCGCCCGCCAGTATTTTCACTTAAATTTATAATTTAAATGGTTGTAACTTTTTATTTATGAAACGATTGATATAAAATAAGCATTAATGTGAAGGGAAGTTTGCCAAAACAATACTGGTATCTGCATTACAATCGTTAAGCCGTTTCTGAGATTAGCGTGCACAAATGCACACACAAAAAGACAATAAAATTAAAAATCTTATTTTGGGTTCTATCACACCCCCATAATATGTTTTTATATATGTACATGTACAGACAACGATCACTTATATTTTTATTATATGTCAAATAACTAATAACTAAAGCAATATAGCTTTAAGTACAATGCACTTTTAACAAATTGCTAATGCCTTGAAAATTCGCAAAACAGACACAACCATCAATGACGTCTGCCCTCACGCGTCTGTCCGCGTTCGGGTCGCGGTCGCGCACTCAGCGATGAGCGACTTCTTCCCCCACCTCACCCGCCGTGCGTCGGCCAAGCCGTAGTATAGCGCACTCGGTTTAAATAATATTTGTCCAAATGAAACCCGTGAAAGATATTATATCTACTTTAAATACCAGAAGCGATTAAAGTATCTAACTACCATATTAATTTATTGACTACAATGGTTCACTATTTTGGATTTAATGGCTTGAACATAAGATACTAACTTGATATTTTGGTCAATTAACACAATATCTTTTTAACTTGTAGCCTATGTGTTATTCTGATGTATGAACTATACTATTGTAAAGTTTCATTAAAATCCATTCAGTAGTTTTTACGTGAAAGAGTAACAAACATACTTACAAACGCGTTTATAATATTAGTAGGATATAGTTATTTCCCTGAATGGCAATTAAATCCATAACCAATACCGTTTATAGTCAGACGCTGTTTCACTGCGCTACGATGGCTGATGGCGATTTCAAAATACACAAATCAATTATAAGGCATCATTTCCGTAAAAGAACAGTTTTCTACCAAGAAAAACATTGTAACTGAATGCCCATAGATCTGGCAAAACCTACAATTCAGGCTCACAAGAAAAAAATTACCATTAATAAAAATCAGGCTATATCCGGCAAGGATAAAGCCTGGGACATCTCATTCGCACTTTCGCGACCTATTTAGTGAAAAATCGTGCGTCTTTAAGACAAATAGGAGTGTTTTATCTGCGTCAAGTATGTGGAGCCCTTGAATATCTAGTAGATTAATGCGTTGGTGTTACGAATGTAGATGAGATGTTTTTAAATGAAACTATTTATAACCCGATTATTCGCGTATATTATTAGTATTCGTTGTGAGGTTGAAAGTGTCTATCTGTGGCCACGGACTACTGTGAAGTATTCCAAACATCGGGTTTTCTAAAATGTATTTTCGAATACAAACAATATACGCGATCAATTCTGTTAAAAATAGTTTCACTTCAAAATATGGAAAAATCGCAAAAATCTAAAATCTTATATTTGGTAACATTTTTAAAGTGTTATTCCCACACTAAGGAAATTGAAAAAGACATATTTAGAAAACATATAAAAATTTTAACGCAGCGGGATTTGAACCCGCGCCTCTTGAAAACCGTTCAAGCGCTCTGACCGCTAAGCCATGCGTTCTACATCCAGCTGCGTTAAAATTCTTATACGCTTATTACAACTTATATTTGTTGTTGTAACATTTCTGTAGAGAGATTTTTACAAATTTCTGCTACCCAAAGATTTTTCTACGAACAATCGTCTGGCAAGAAGGGGCGCGGGTTCAAATCCCGCAGCGTTCAAATTTTTATAAGTTTTCTAAATATGTCTTTATCAAAAATCTTGTTAGATAAGATGTCTTCGTCGCAGCATGGTCGAATGTAATTTTTCAGTTATTATCTAGCACTGGACGGTATGATTGCTGATTCAAATCCAACACCGAGGAACGTGTCATTTTATTATGTATTTTTATAGCTTCACAGATTTTTCTGCATAGCAAGGCAGTCAGGGAGAACCTGGTGTCACAACACTACTTTATCCACGTTCGGCCCGAAGTCGAGACAATGCATATTGATCTCATTACTGCGTACTGTTCCTTATTCTAATAAGTCAAAACACGGCGTTGAGTTCCGTCAAAAGAACATGCAATGTCTTGAAATTGTATAGTTAGTGCAAATAGCAGTAAAATTGTAACAGCAGGCGAATATTGTATGAGTTTACAGTTTTAGCTTACCTGCTGATCTTACAGTAATTAACAAAGTAACTGTTTTAACAAAAACTGTGCATTTTATAATATTTATTTCGTATTTAATAAGTATTTAGCTTTAAAACCCCTAAAATTATATGAAAGTATTTTTATGAGATTTTTTTTATTTTCATTGCATTTATCAATATAATGATAAATTGATAATATCATTAAGTACTCCATTTTCCGTCCGCAGGAAAAACGAAAAGATAAGAGAAAAGAAGATTAAGAATTTTTGCAGCATTTCGATTTGCCAGTTTCATCTACATCACAATAATTGTGTGTGAAAGTAAGATAGCGCAATTTTTTTATAAAAATAAACATTCTCCAAACGAGATAAGAACCCACAACAATCGCGGACAGTGGAATGTATACTAAATAAGTAGTAATTACATCAAAACTTCATTACACAATGAAAAAGGCTTAACCTAATCCACCTTAAACATACAAAAAATAACTGAGTCATGGGACTGAAAAAAACATATTTAGAAAACGTATAAAAACCTATCATGGGACTGCCGACAGAAGTGAAAACTTATATCAAAGTTTAAATCAAAATTATCAACATTTGTATACATGTTTATATATTGATTTCTAATATAAGCAATTAAGAACACTATATAAACAATGTACAAACTTGTTACTGAATCATAAAATTTTACTTCTAATATATATTACACAGCACTAATGTTATACACCTATGACCCAAGACCCAAGCTGCGATGGTTGGACGGCGTTGAGCAAAACGCGAAATCCCTCGGAATTAGAGATTGGCGGCAAGAAATTTCAGGAATAATGTAAGGAAACTTATGTGTAATTATGGAACATAGTGTGTGTATTTAAATGTAATGTGTACGGAATTTGTTACAAATTTTAATCATTTATAAAACTGTGCGTTTCCCTTAAAAGATAAATTAAATAAATAAATCTCTCCACTACCAAACAGTGTTCAATTCGGCTAAAAAGTTTTTACTTCAATAAATCAAAAATTTATAATCTCTATACTAATCATCCCATAACAACCCTACCCGAACTCAATAAAGAAGTCCAAATTAGTATAATTTATAATAAGATTTACGTGAAATTATCCGAAACTTTTAGCTTGCTATCTCACCCCGTCGATTGTTTCACTTTCTGTTTGACTACTTCACACCTGAAGGATCAGTTACGTAATTAATCATTGGAAGGTACACTGTGATTAATTGTTCCACCCTCGATTGCTATCAAAGCCTCCCCTAATGTGATCGGTAATCTCACTTAGCTCACTTTTATTAGACGTCTCTGTGTGTATACCTACCTACATTGTATAGAAGTATTTTGGTTTGATTGTGCGTTGTTTAGAAATAGAATAGAATTGTTTACAATTAAATCAAAAGTTTTGTAAAAACTTGGAAACTAGAATAACACAATGAAAAAATATATATATATATAAATGATATGAAGTCAAATTATAATATTCATAGTTTGTTTCATAGGCTTTCACTCGTAAACTATTTAGCCGATAGGACAATATTTTCTCTAGAAAAATAATAATAATAATATTGTTAAAAAATATATCCATTTTTGTTTGATGTTTATCAAATATTACAACAAAGTGTTATAATATAATTACAATTTAATCGTTTACTTTTAAATGGTAATTGACAGTCATTTAGAGACAGCAACACGAACGAAGTCGCAGTAAAAGCTAACACAGCTAACTTTATATTAAGTGAAATGTATATATAATAGCTGATATTGTTCACTAAGTGACACATCATGCCGTTATCCACTTTCCGCAAATGTTGCAAAAAGGTAGTTCCTAAAAACGCTAAGACAACTTCAATATTATTGAAAGACTAATTCAATATGGGAACTGAAAAATATTAAATCCCAGGTCCGGGTGACTTCGACTACTTATTTTTAGGACTCAATTATGCAAACTGCACGTGCAAAGGGATATTCAGTGCCATTTTGCACATACGAGTATCTACTTCGGAAATCGAGTATCCAATTTGCATTACATTTTCTTATACGCCATATTGCATTTTTTTTATAAAACTTGCTATATTATCTTTTTACTTACTTGTGTTTATGAGTATTGACAATTTTTATAGTTATTATACATATTATGTATTTTAAAATAGAACCTTACTTTCTGTAGAATTGCTACGGTGTTCAAAAGTTTATCATTTTGAAACATGTAACGTTGCTTGCCGGAATCCTACAACGCATTTAATATATTAAGAATAAGAAATAATAAAAACACAAATAATTGCTGTCGTAATAAAAGGTTCGAACCTGTAAAGAGTTATTGAACTATGCCCATTTGTAAGATATGCAAATGTGGCATAGTGACAAATTAAAAAAGATTTTCATCTTTCATGAATACCATTATCCCTTATCATTTTAATTTGCAAACCGTAAAATATCATATACCTTCAAATTACATTAAAGCTTATGCTAATAGTTAATGTTCCAACACAATTATATATTTTTGAGAGAACGTTCACGTCCACTTCAAATTAATTGAATTCTTCATTTAATATTAAAAATACAAATACTTTTGAAATGCCCTGGATATAACACTTACATATAAAAAGTAATTATTAAAAATCTCTTTCTTACAATAGAAGTAGCTATGTCCGCGACTTCATCTGCGTAAATTTATAAAATACAAGTTTGCCTCAGTTACTAATTATTACATCAGCTACCTGCTAGTGAAATTACCTTTAAAATCGGTCTAGCCGTTCTAGAGATTAGCCTGAACAAATAGACAGACAGACAAAAGGTGTAAAAAAATATATTTTGGTATAAGTACCGTGTACATACTTACATATGCATCAGTTAATTTAATATTACAAACAGACACTCCAATTTTATTTATTTGATTAGATAAACGATCCTGTTTAAATACTATCCAGTAGGTTTAGGTGAATAAAATTACCTAATTGTAAGTAGTAGCTACAAATTAAATGAGATTTGTTGTAACTAACATAGAACCGGAAACCTTAAAAGACTTAGATCCACGAATGTTCTAATATAATACAAGTAAAAACTTAATTATGTATTTATAATTGTAAATTTTCTAACCTCTGCCAACCACAAATAGTATTACAGAAATCACCTACTACGTACTATTTATATCTAGATCTACAAATACGAGTACTATTATATGTTACAAGTGTTAAGATTTCGTTTATATCTCTAGATAACTCGGCTTCTGTTTAATAACCCAATTAGACAAGGTCTTGGTTTGCATTTACTAGACAAATTGTTGTTTGCCTGTAACGTACGGTTCTGGCTTCTAATATATAAAGCTTTCTACTACTATAGTATATAGTACATAGTATTATTGCATCAACGTAAATTAGATGTCTGGTCATAAATTATTTTATTTTATTTCACATGAAATCTACTTGCGTATAACACTATCAACATTTGTTGTTAAGTTCGCATTCTTTTTATATATATATTTCAATATTCATTTAATTTTAAGAAGCATTGCTATGGCAACATCTTTCAATATATATATATATATATATATATATATATATAGCTATAGCAATGCTTCTTAAGATCTAAAGAGAAAAAGTAAAAACCCGACGCACACTAGGCAAGGCACAGCTACAGGTGGGGGGGGGGAAAAAAAAAAAAAAAAAAAAAAAAAAAAAAAAAAAAAAAAAAAAAAAAAAAAAAAAAAAAAAAAAAAAAAAAAAAAAAAAAAAAAAAAAAAAAAAAAAAAAGCTACAACTTCTTGGCGCAAGAAGATTATAATCGATGATAAGTTATTTTTCTTTTATTTTAATACACTTAAATAAGTTTATACTATAGATATATAGTTCATAATCTGATACGTATCGTCCGGCCCTGTACCGCAAATACGACGAGCAAGTACAAAGTATTCTAGCTTGATTATTTACCTTCTCATAGAATTTTTTGTTAAAGTATCTAACGCTATCTATAGCTCTTTACTAGATAGCCGAGGCGGCTTCAGCTCTTTATTTACGAAAAATATTGTAATACAATGTAAAATACTGTAAACTAGTGATTAGTTTTAAAAGGTTTTATTCTTTTGAACGCTTTTTAGAAACAACTTTTTATTTATTAAACTGGCACTGGCATATTATTTAAATTTGTTCATAGCCTTATTGTTTTAGCCGAATTACATTATCATTTATTCGTAACCACCGCTACGTTTTGTTTTAAACAGACCAGAAGAAACATAAGTAAGTGTAACACTTGCGTTTAAACTTATCTAGAACTTCTTTAATTTATATTTTATTTTTTTATAGTATTATTTATATTTTGAATAAAATATAAAGTAAAAAATATATTTTGTTATCTTCACACATTATGCCAATCATTAGACAAAAATTATATATCTAATAAAAAATAAACATTCTCAATTTCAGCATAGTAATGTGCTATGCCTCAATTAAGTACAGTAAAACTAATTTATGTTTTGTTCAATCAATACGGACACTTGACCATACCTTATATTAACATAATTATTATCATTATCATAAATACGAGAAGTAACAACTTCTAAACCTTCTAATATCAATATCATTCATAACCTACTGTATACCTAAAATCAATACCTGACCTATATAGGTAGGTTCGGCAAACTGTTCCACATTTTCATAAGCTACCCTATGTCTAAAAATAATAAAACAAAAATATGCGGTTTACCTTAGCCAATGCGGACTTAAAATACCAACTCAATATAGAAACCAATAAAGAATTCAATATATTCCGAAACGTGTGACCTAATTGTGCCCTGCAAGTGAAAAAATTCGATTCGATTTCTCCCAGTGTTCCGTATAATCACTTCTTCAAGTAGCAGGTGCAATTCGCGAATTGCTCCCATAAATTCTAACTCATAATACCACCCTCGATTGAGACGTATATTGGAGTGAAACACAGACCGTATGAAATATGTAATGGGAAGAAACTTAATTATGTTTAATTACGTAATTTAAATGTTTTCTACTAATAGATATATTTGAAAGCCTTAGTAGTGATTGTGGAAGGAACAGTTACTATTTGCATATAAATGCTAAACAAATAAATAATACTGACCCAAAATGCCATTGTGTGAAATGTAGTACAAAATGGATAACGGGCTGACGTATCACCAGGACTTATGAAGTCATTTGTATTTCCCTCGTAAAGATAACAAGTAAAAGTTATAGTAAAATCTGAATTATAAGCTAATTAATTTCTAGATTCATCATACGTTTCTTGCCAGGCTACTATACAATGAAAGATTAATTAAATTTGAAAAGAAAAATCGTAGATTTCTTATAATTTATACTGAACGAAGGAGACTTTGCTCCACGGTACGGCAAGACGTCCTGCATAGATTCCTGCCGGACAAAAGCGTACGGCTGACAAACGCTATTGTTGGCCAAAGTAAAATCCGCAGTTGCCGTATCTGGAGCACAGACAGCTTAAGATTTTATTTTCTATTATAATATTTAATCCTTCATTTGTCTATATATTTAAAGTAAAATTTAAGTTAGAAGACAATCAACTTTTAAAAGCTCGTTGGCAGTAATTCAAAATTATTTACCAAGAAGTCAAATTAAATATAACTTTTCTAACATATTTTTTAGTTATGAGATACAATGTTAACTTAAATGTTTTGTCGTTATGATATGTTTTCTTTGAATTTGTATTCGAAGTTATAATTCAAACGTTTAGAACTTGTAGGTGTACGTCAGCTAATTGTATTTATACAGATTCAAATTATGAAAGAGACAAATCTCTTATACAGTTCTCAAAAAAAAAAACAAAAAAAAAACCACGACAAATAAAATATATATGCGCAATCATATTAATATAAGTTACTATAAATATAAGAAAGCTCACTTTTAATACGATGTTCCTGGCAGGATCTTGGACAACGTCTACCAAGACAACCGCATTTGTTGGCGAGAATAAAATGTATAGTTGAAGTGTCAGGGACGAGATTCCTTTTCCCAAGGCAATTTTAATCCTTTTTGTATTACAAGTATAACATAATTGGTTTCTCGTTTCCATGTTTATTATATATTTATATTCTATTAAATTGGTGACAAATATTAAAATATACCATTTTCTTAGTACAATTCCATCGTGGTGCAGTTATAAGTGAAAAAATACTATTATGACAAATCTCGTAAGATTCGTCTTGAATTCGGGCAGTGAGTGGATAACTGAGTGTATGCTATAAAAAGTTATAAAGGTATTTCCAGCTTTGATAACAACGCAGTCCCACCAGTCAATATATAATTTATCTCAACAGAAAAGTAAAATTACAAAAAAATATGCCATATATAAAAAAATATGTACATATTTATCCAGTATACAGAGCACTTAGTAAAGTAGAATAATGTCAAGAAATAAAAATTTGAATTTAAATATAACAAGAGGGCCTTAAATTTCATATTATCTATAATTTCTGTTCTAAACCATGTAGAATTTCACCAATTAAGTATTAATTTACTTGAAAATAATAAAAAAGTTCGTGAACTGCAGCATTTTAAAAATTCTACGCAACAATATCAAAACGACTATCAACACCAAAAATGTTCATAGAAAACTGTCATTTTTCGATCAAAACTCCAAATTTAGCTAGAAATAAACAAAGTGGCATTTTGTAAACGCAGCTAGCTATAAATCAATTTATATTGGCAGGTTAGCAAAATAAGCTATTCAATGAGGAACACACGCCGTGTGTTTAATATTTAATGGCAGTTACAAGGTTGCTGGACCCAGAGCGTAAAATTGCAAGGATAGGTATATTTATCGCACTAGTAATTTCCCATGGCTCTGCGTAACTCAATTTCGGTTAACAAATTGACGCCGTCGTTTCGCAGTCCCCAGTTGTTGAACATATGGTTGACTTGAAATCTGTGTAAAGCTTAAGGTTTTAAACTTACCTAAAAGGACTGTGTGAATTATGTTCCAATTTATTTACTGAAAGCCAGCTAGTGCTAGGTGTGACTCAGTTGTCTATCTATATATATTTAAATATGTATCTGTTTTTATCAGTTGAATACTAATTGTACGTTTCTGAATATGAAAAACTAACTACAGGCCCTTTATTAAGTACTACACACATATTGTTCAAGCTGTACACAAAAATAATTAAAAAATATATATATATGATCAGGATATCTACAATTTGGTCATCACCATTTTCCTAGAGCCTTGAAATCCGAAAATCAGTCCACATATATAGCCATTACGTTCCATACATAAAAATAAAACAGGTTGTAATAGACATTTCACACCTGGACCCTTAACAAGCATTCTGTATTCTATTATTTGCAGTATCGTAGAGCTCATTAATCTGCACTTAACCTAATTTCGAGGCTAGTGGCTTAATGGCACACAACGGTCTTATTGAAATACTTTGTTTCCTTTTCTTCCTCGTATACCTTATAGTAAATAGCCCATAATACAGTTGATTTTAAGGAAAACTGTTTATTACGCTGTTCTTTCATGTTGATTGTTCCTATTGGTCCAATCTTGAATGACTTAATGTAAATATTGATGCCATCGTGAGCAGTGGGACAGCGTCTGACTATAAATGCGAATGGTTTTGGGTTCGACTTACCCTCGGAAAAAATATTATAGCTACAAAATATATTTTAATTCTGCCGCTTTGGTACCTAAGACAAAACGCGGCGTTGAATCCCGCTACTCAACACGTAATGTCTTGATTTTCGGGCGGAGTGGAGAACGATGTGTCTTGACACTTATTTATCTCTGACTACCCTGCTATGAGGGAAAAAGTGTGAAGCAGCAATAAAAAGAAATGTATGAATACGGAATATGCGAAGAAAATCTTTGGCCCTATTTTAACGACAATAATGAGGATCGAGAAATTTGCAATTTTTTTGTATTAAATTGCATACATTAAGAGATCCACTAAATGAATAAAAGTAATATGCAAATACGTTTCACATACAATTTTGTATAAAATGATTTCCACAGGCACCGAGTATTTTAGGAATCAATAAGTCTAACGGGCTCTACTGTGTATAATGGATTGAACTGCCATTATTGAATGACCTAGAATTAGAAAGTAGTGACTCTCCCTCTGCGTTTTGAATATAAGACATTAAGTAACATTCATTTAATAAGAGAAAATGTATATTTAGAAAACGCTAAGCCATGCGTTCTACGTCATTACGTTGATGGCTTAGCGGTCAGAGCGCTTGAACGGTTTTCAAGAGGCGCGGGTTCAAATCCCGCTGCGTTCAAATTTTATACGTTTTCTAAATATGTATTTTTCAATTTCCTTAGTGTGCGAATACCACTTTAAAAAAAATGTTAAAAAGAAGAGAAAATGTACTTACAGTTTGTATTTCTTCATTTTTGTATTTCTGTTTATAATAAAGTAATCAACAGCAAAAATTAAGTGTTACCTGAAACAACATATTTTAGCATTAGATTAATATACATAGATAAAAATGTGCTAAATTAGTATTAAATACTAAGATTTTAATAAGGCTACTTTGTTATACACTTCAAATATGTTTCGATGAAGATTACGATTACATAATTGTACACTAATGTGAGTATACAAAGATCAGTTTTTGTAAATAATATATAAACTAATGAAAAAATATCAACGCCGTCGTGGCGCAGTGAAACAGTGTTGTATTAGCTGTGGATTCGATCCCCATTTAGAAATTTCGTACTTTTATAGTACTAGAACTATTATCAGTTTATTTCTAGCATGATTTTTGCATTAGCCGGAGCTTTTATAATTTAGTTAGAAAGACCTCCTCGGACAGTGAAGGCGAGCTTCAAAGCGCATTTTAAAGAGGCCCACTTTTTCAAGGGACGCGCTAGTTCCATTCATTGTCCTTAGCTCACCTCCCTGTAACGATAAACACGCGCACGGTGAATCTTCTCTATTTAAATTATTTTTATTTCTTCAGTCTGCAAAAAGGAAAGAGGTTCGGCGGTCGGTTCGGCCGTAATAAACGCAACGTTGAAGTGTCCATAGCACTGTGTTATCGCGCCACTCGTCACAAATTTTCCTACAAATTCCAATCTACATTTTTATATCTAGATCACGATCCGAAAGCGACCTCACTAAACGCTAAGCAAACGTATTAAAACAATCCCTTCGTCGGCAACGCAGCATCTTTCAGTAATAAAAGACGGTAACGGCGTAATCTATTTTACGAGGGAAACATGTGTTGTAATTAACATGAATAGTAGCGGTCAAAGTTATGGCGCTGTATTGTTTAGAGAGGGGTCTTAGTACGGAAATATGGACAAAATTTAAGTACAGTAAAGTGTGGCTTTCTTGTATGTTTATCTTTATTATTCATAACATTGAATGGTGTTCGAGTGATGAGACTTCACACAATTCCAAAATGTGCTCCTCGTATCACTCTCCATTCTTAATACCTCACTACCCACTCTTTTTGTTTTTCAATGTTGCCAACCTTTATTTCAATAATGTTTACATTCTATAATAACATAAATAATTTAGACTATACCATACTAACAATTTATATTAAATAATCGGAAATATATTTAAAATTACAATAACAATTATAAAATTATCTAATATGCTAACACATATTAATAGTACTGGAGGCAGTCTAGCTATATACGCGATTCTTCGCTTTGGTGGCAAGACAAAGCGAGGCGTTGAATTCCGCCACTTAACATGCAGTGTCTTGGATTGGAGCCTAACCTGCTATACGGGAAAGAACGTGAAGCTGATTCTCATATTACAGAACTAGATTTTTTTCAAGTTGTTTAGCATTTCGTTTTAAGGCTTAAGGCTTAGCGTTTTAACATTTCGTTTTTATATTGTAATAAACTCTTCTTATTTGAATAAGAGGCCGTCGAGGCGCAGTGGTACAGCATCTGACTGTTAACGCAATGGGTCTGGGCGCACTGTATGCTATAGTTGTCTGTTCTCACTCATTCCCACACGAGAATGGTTATGTTTACATTACTATTGTGGTAAGACAGGGCATGGCGATCCGCTTGACTTGACTTCCCCGATTTGCAGTAAAAAATAACTTATCTGTTCTTTACGATTGTCCCATAACATGCGGAATACGCAAATCCAATGAATTATTTTTTTCGCTTTATTCTGTAATTTTAGACTGATATGTTTGGTAAAAGATGACAGAATCCAAAGTAATTTTGCCAATCAAATCTAAGATACAAAAATATTTATTCATACTAACAACTCCCAACTAGGAATCGAAATGGCAACCATCTTGTACAACACTTCCCAATTATCCCATAACAGAACAAAATGACATACAATCCAATATAAGCATTCCCTTTGTGAGGGATTTGAACCTGCACCAAACGTGTCTTATTAATATTTAATTGACTCATTCCTAGCTGCTTTATACAGCTGTCAATTACCGCACACATTGAACTTATAACGTAATGTGAAAGTTTCAATTCCGCTTAATATTAGAAACGTATAAAATATTCTATATTCTTACGATAAAGTATATTTTATGGTAAAATAAGAAATTTCTTATATTTTTCTAATATTCTTGATACTAATATCGTTATATGTAGTAGCAGTGGCGAAGTGACGATTCCCACCATCTTACCTATATTTGTTATTCTTTATGGATGTTCTAATGAGAGTTTATCATTTTTATCACTGGATGACACTAAACAAATTATAAATTGTTTATTATGCAAATAAACTTGGTAAACTAAACTAATTAACTATAAATATTATCGTCCCTTGCGAGCTTTGATTTTTTTTTACACCGGCTTACCTCTAAAAAAAATCACAATTGGCCACTGGCCGCGACTTTGTCCGTGTCGTTTTTTATGACAGAGAAAATAAGAACGTATTATTTTAAGATACATGATGCTTGAGGTTCGATTCTCACACTGAGGGGTAAATTTAAGCTCATACCGCAACACACCGAAAACGCAATATTTCATAATTTAGAAAATCTCTTAAAAAGACTTACACTGACGTTAACTCTGTGAAACTAGTAAGTGAGCTCGCCAATCATCAACTATTATTCTACCCTTAAGGTTAGCAAAAAATATGGGACAATGCGTGGTCTAACATAAAAAAAAACATATGTCTGATTAAGAAAGTAGCGAACTGATTGTTGTGGTTCCGTCAATTTCATACAAGCTATAACAAAATATATCTCTGTCTCCCTCCCTATTTGCAAATCGTTGCTTCAAAAGGGAATCAAAGTCGTAAACCTGGCGCAGTAAATCGTTCCCATTTCTACGAACACAAATGAAACAATAAAACAGACTCGCCGGTTGCCACTGCGCGTGCCCTCAAAAGAATATATTTTTTGCGAGTCTAGCCTGCAGTAGGTATATTTTATTTATTTTACATTTTGGATAGGTATATTGAATTATGACTATGCACGCGCTTGTAGCTATATAACAAATTCGAAGTTCTAAAGGATATTATGATTAAATTATATATTTATTTATTATACTTTTGCTGAATTTGTAATGTAGCAAGGCTTTCATTGCGAATATTTCAAGATGATATCTTCTATAGGAATAATCATATAATTTTTAAGCCTGCTTTAGTCCACAGCCCAACGTAGGCTCCTCATACATTCATGTAAAAATATAACCGAAAAAAACAATAACTAGACTACTAGACTAACAAAGCAAAGATGTGTTTAATTAGAAATGTAATAAATAACAATAATAAAGGTAATAAGAATGAAAGGTTAATGCTGTAGAGATGCGATATATTCGTGGTATGGGCGGAGTCAGCTTAGCTGAGACTGACTGGCAGACGTAAGAAAGAATAAAGAAGAAAGTGTTCAGGTAGTTTGGGCACGTCAAGATGTTTGAAAATGTTGATGACAGTGAACGAGGCGAAAGACCGGGACCGTAGTGTAAGACCTAAGATCTTTTAAAACAAAAAAATGTATATGCTTACTACAAACTAATATTTAGTTTGTAGTAAGCATATACATTTTTTACACATAAACTAAGCCAACGAAAATAAAAAGAGTATTTTAAAAAAAAAACGCACACTACACTATTCTGCTAAAATATTATTTAATAGCTTTTCGTCTAATAATTTGCAAATGAAACCAAATGATTTATAACTCTCTCTCTCTCCTCAGATAGTTGTTGTTCACCCTCTAAAAAGCACAAAACTGCCACTTCGCCCTTTGTACTTTGCTAAGCTCGTAAAGGGAGCCCTTGACGAAGATTTGAGTCATTTCCATGCAGACGCCTTATCTCTAATAGCTGCACATAAAAGGGTGTAGCTATATATATATATATATAGCGTATACCGTGCCTTAAAAGGTTGCGAACTATAGTGGGCAGTGAAGGCTACGTGGCTATATTTAAATGAATGTCGTAATGTTATGATTATTTCATTAAGTTAATGTAGGTATATCATTGCCACACCCAGAGACGCCATTAAGAATTTAACTGATATCAAAAAGCTCTAAATTAATTTAAGCAATATTCGTTCGGGTTAAACGATGATTAAAATCTTTGAGTACGGCTCTAACAAACTTAATTAATTTTCTTTTCAGCCATTCGCCACTTTTCAACTAAATTAGGTACATTGCGTATTATAGCGGATCTTAACGCCGCGCTTCGCCGTACCAAAGCGAAGAAATAAAAATCAATTAAAATATATTTTCTTATATATACATAATTCCACCAAGTATGAATGAACTCTGCACCAGCCGCGTTTTCAGTCATACACAGTCCCACTGCGCCACGACGGCCTCCAGTTACTTAAATTTTTCACTTTATATTTTCATTTACATATCTTATTTTCATCAGTTCCTATACTTTCCATATAATATTACTATCAACAATAACTCTGAAAGTTATTCTTGATACTAAGATTATATCGATTATAATATTATTATACTATTTATAAATTTCAATTAGTTTCCATTTTGTTTTTATACATAAATTTCATCAGTATTCCTGAAAATCTATCGACTAGCTTTCATACTTGTTGATCCAACACAGCGGCTCAGTAACATCCACTTCAGTGTTTCAGTGATGCTGTGACTGAACGGGTACTAGAGACAAGGGAATGGAGTACACTTGAGGGAAGCGAACTCCTGCTGAGTGCTTCAAGAATTGTATTCTGTTACTAAAGTCTGACTGTCCGTGTGGTCCTTGAGAAACTATTTATATTTGAATTAGCTAACTAATATTTTGTTAGATAACGTATTGGTGAAGTAGCGGGGCTTTTTAAATACAACATTTCATTTAGAATACTTCTTTTGATTAGAGAATATATTGATATAAAGGCTATCGTGACGCTGTCCCACTGACAGTGTCATGATAGCCTTGATTATGGGTTCGATTCTCACTCGGAGGAATAATCATAATTTATTTATTTTCCTTTCTCCGCTCTGGTGAACAAGACAAAACACGGTATTGAGTAGGCTGATATGCGTGAAAAAACGTAAAATTAAAAGAGAAGCTAAATAGTTTAGTCTACGCAAGTGAAGCCGCGAGCGGGTCCTACTGTAATATAAAATTAAATGCATCCACATCAATACCTCCAAATAATATACATAAAAAGTGGTCTAAAGAGTTTTTGTGTATATATTTTGTGTATAATATTTATGCACATATATATATATTTATTTATTATTTATATATACGACGTGGGACAACGTCTGCCTGAAAACGCAATGATTATTGATTCGATCCCCAGCCGGGGGAGTAGTTATATTAAAATTAGTTTCAATTTGATTTTATATTTAGTTAGACAAAGCTCAGCGTTGAGTTCCGCCACTGAACATGCAATATTTTTATTCGCACAGAAAGGAGAGAACAGAGGGTGGTAGCACAAAAATTCATCCGCCTACCATTATGCGGGGAAGAGCGTCAAGCTGCGTTTTATATATATATATATATATATATATATATATATATATATATATTTACATCCATTTTCAAATTCATCTGCCGACGGCTACAAAGTAGACTGCCTAGCTAAACCCGAGTAGAAAATAATGTTCCGCAACAACGTTCAGTCTAAACGCTCACATACTACCCTCGACTACCAAAAATTTCCACAGGTTTCTCTGAAAGAAACTTTCGAACGGAACATGTACGTACTTTTTGTTAAACAAAACTTCAGGGGCCTCCTCTCGAGTATTCAGAAACAAGATACAGACTGAATTTGTCCTGTTAATTAAATTGAAAACCATACTGGAACAGAAACGCCATACATTTAAAATTATATAATAAAAATTCTCACAAATAAAATGTGAACAAATAAGCATCAATCATGTACAACTTCATCACAAATACGCCATAACGGTATTAAAATTAATATATTTAAACATTATTATTATTGTATTGAGTTCCGCCACTCAACGTCTTAATTTCCTGCGGAAAGTGGAGAACGGAGTGTCTGACTACACTGCTATGCGGGAAAAAATGTGAAGCTGCTAATTACTATTATAAGTCAGTATAAAGCTAACTCACTACTTTTGTATTGTATATTATAGCTATAATACCCATAACCGTCTCGACTCTCGTCAAACGAAACAACGTCTAATGGGGAATGCAAATAGCCGCGGGGAGCGCCTCCTATGGGATTTGCAGTTCTGTTACGGATCTACTTATGAATGATTTATGCTTCGCGAAGCTTATTTGTAAAGTGGCTTAAAGTGCTATCGTAATTTCAAAATGGAACAAAAAAAAGGTTACTTGAATTTAATGCTTTATAAAGTAATTCATGAAGCAATAAATTATCAGCTTCATTTTTTTCTTTAGAACTTACTGCTTTTTAGGGATGGAATCAAAGCTCTGGCTCTTTATTAATTTTGGAAAAATTAAAAAAAAAGAAATATATATATAATTTCGGAAAAATGTAAAGTAAGAAATATATATATTAAAAAACGGAAAGATATCGTGAACCACTCTGTTGAGCAGACTATTGAAATGGCCTGTGCTGAGCTGGAGCATTTCATAGCGTCCCACTGGATCTTAGAAATTTGTAGCCGTATGTGGCGATTTTAATATAAATTTACTAGATAACACTGCCACCTGTACTAGACGAGTTTAGTAAAGGCCAGAAGGTCTTTACTAAAGTCATATAACCTAGTTAATATATTTCTAGAGCCAACAAGAATCACTAACTGTACTTCTACTTGCATTGATATTTTTTTACAAACTGAGTAGCGAGAGAAAAATCTGTAATTCATATGTTAGGTTTTGATCATTGCGGACAGTTGGCTTCCTTTTGCTTTGGTAAAAATAAAATTAATAAAAGCCTATCGTCTAAATAAAAACTATTTGTAAACCGATGACAACTACAACACAAAGAAGTTTAGAAGTTATATAATAGCAAAACTAAAATGCATAAAATATAATAATAAATAAACCATTCTTTTCACATAGTAAATTTTTTAATTTTGATAAAAATGAATTTAATGCTATATATACGTCTAAATCGATCAATTCTAGGAGATTCTTGTCATTTAATTAATAAGTGACTGTGGGAATTCATAAGAATAGACAAAGACTATATGAATTTTATAGTAAAAAAAAATATAACCACAAAGACTCATTTAATAATTATTTAAAACAGCATGTTTCTTGGCAAAAGCTTTTCAATTTAAGTACAAAATTAAAAAAGAAGCACTGGCGAAGTTTAATTAAAGGCTCCATAGGTTCTGATTCCAAGAAAATGTAACATTCATATTAGAAATACAAATGCTACAACAATTGAGGTAGAAAGTATTTTCCTAATAGAAGGACAGAAATAAATGTGAATAAAGACATTTAAAAATGATGAATGAAATTAAGAATTTTAAATATAGTATATATCCCCCGAGAGTGAACCAAATCAGGCGCCATTCCACTGTGCCACGGTGGCCTTAAGATTTAACATTTATAGTCTTTCTTAATGTTTGCATTTTCATAGATTTTTGGCATAATTACTTAAAGCAATTTTTATTAGCTTGAGGCTTTTGCTGGCATAGTACCCTACTATATTTATCAGAGAGAAACTAGTGTCAAGACAACCGTTTTCCATTTTATGCCCGAAATCGACACTTTCCGTGTTGAGTGGCGGAACTCAACACCGCACTTCGTCTTAGGTACGAGAAAATATATTAAAAATAATCACTTTCCTGAAATAAATCTTAAAAATCTGAACAGAATAAATTAAATTTTAATTTCAAATACAAAACAAAAAATTCCAATTCCATTAATTTCTTGATATAAAGAAAAATATAACTTCTCATGTTACTTAGAAACCAAAGAAACATTAGTAACGACATTTCAGATTATATTTTAAGAGCTTTTGATGAATGAAACGTGATCAGCGAAGCCCCTACAGTGGTCGAAGTAAATTAAAATATTTACCGATTTCGAGTATTATATTAAAGCTCTTTTTATCGTTGACTACAATCGAAAGGACTAAGAAGATTATTGCCAAGTTGTCAAAGGTCTATTAATATTAAATTCTATTGAATTCGCCAAGGTTTGTATTCCAGAGTGCTGTCAGCGAAGTCATAATAGTATTATATAGAAACAAAGCGATATAAGTAGATTGCCATTGAAGAGCCTATTACCAAGTAGGGGCACTATTAGTATTTTGATAGTCTTATTTTATTTAGTATCTAAGTATACTTAGCTTGGATATAGTCATCTAGAAAACTAGATAACATTAATTAGCTAATCTGCAAAGCTGGTAATGGCGTGACTGCTAATGTTTCTGGCCTCAACTGTGGTCGTGAGTACAATACCCGCTTTTGGGAATATTAAAACATTAAATATAGGCGATTTTTCCTGCCATTCAAGTTTATCATATTTTTAAAGTATACCTAATAAGATAACGTCATATAAAAATATATATTTTTACCTTTTTTTACCGGTTTTCAAGAGGCGCGGGTTCCAATCCCACTGCGTTCAATTTTTTACACGTTTTCTAAATATGTCTTTTTCAATTACCTAAGTGTGTGAATAACACTTTAAAAAATATTAAAAAAAAATAACGCCAATTAACTCAAAATATTTTTTGAATATATAGAAACTATCACTTCACACACAGCAAATCAAAACGAAAGTTAATTAATAAAATGGTGCAAGACGTAATAGATTTTTTTAAAAATGAAACAAAGAGGAGAAAACTTAAGACTTTTGCAGTTTCACGCTTTTACCACAATGCAGTTCTTAAATAAAAAATAGCCTAAGCTGAACCTATATCGACAACTCAGGTCATCCACACTCCGTTCTCCATTTTTTTCCCGCATTTGAAACTTTGAGATTTTGAGAGTGAGGGAGAAATGATAAAATTTTAAATATAATTATTCCCCTGAAGTCCTAAAAATCTGAAAAGAAATATACAACTTTCAGAATAGTAAAGTATCATAAAACAAGCTTAGCAATTGAATCCAGACCAGCACTCACTTCGACTTGATTATGCAAATCTGAGAATAAAAGGGCATTTTAGTATCCAAGAGAAAGTGAAAGTGATTTTCTTGATCTGTTTTTTATGTGCATATATCGATCTTAGATATTCTACATTAAAAATATAGTTATATATAATATATTTAGAAATATAGTTATATATAATATAGCTTACCATTCTACAGACTACTTATATATCTATATACACCAACAGTACCTAATTTTCAGATTTTTAATTTTCAGAATACGTTTGAATAAGAGTAAAATTAACGATACCGTCATAATTAAAGAATTCAACTGAACACACGATATATAAGCAATCGGTTTCATAAGTAAAACCGCATATGTTTAAAACTTTACTACATTACTAACTACCCAAACACCCAATTTCTACCCAAATTCTGGACATTGTGTGATGGGTAGCGGAAACCAACACCCGCTTTGTTTTACCAGAACGGCTTTGATTTATATACGCCTAATGTTTTAAACTTTAAGAATATTAATCACATAGGGATTATGGTACTCGTGACATACTTATTCGATTATTAGATACATAAAAAAATATAAGACCATAAATATTTAAGCAGAGGCCATCGTGGCGCAGTGAGAGAGCGTCTGACTGTAAATGCAATTGGTTGTGAGTTCGATTCCCACATGGGGGAAATATTATATTTAAAACATTTCCTGCTCCGCTCTGGCACCTAAGAGTTCCGCTACTCATCACGCAATGCCTCCGTTCCGAGAGCAGACTGACTAAACTGAACTGTACTGACTGAACTGTTGTTATATTTTCAGCCACATATATAAAACATTATAGATACCATTAAATATCAATATTCTCTAGTAATATTGAAGAATATAATCAAATTTCCTTAACGACATGTAAACTTAACAAGCTTTCCTTCAAGGGAGCTTCAATTTTCACTGAAGTTCGCTAACGAGAAGTATCGCCCACGCTGCGATGCGCTGCGCTGTATGAACATATTCACACAGGTTAATTAGAACATTTATACTTAATGAGATGAGATACATGACTTTACAAGTGTACTTAATACTGAAGATGTAATCGCTATATTTTACGAAACAGTTTGTTAAAATCCTGTACATTTTGAATTCGATTTTTTCTTGACGTGAAGTAAGCTTTATTTTAGTAACCCAACGAGTGCATGAAAATAATAGATTATATCACTAGTCTCTATTTGCGTGTCCTAGGACAAACGAAAGGGCGCATCCCTAAAAGCAAACCATTGATATGGTCAACGTACAATCATGGTCTGGCCACACGATAATTAAGCATTTCATGGAATGCGACTATTTCATGATATCGTCGATACATAAACACCTGTATATTACGGTAAAACTAAATATTTTCACTGTCAAGAGCCCTATATGGGGCCTTTGTTGCGTTAGAGGATAATATAAACTTTGTTTAAGTAATAAAATTCAAAGCAAACTAAAACTTAGAACTATAAAGTGTAGAAGAAAAGTAATTTATGGTTTGGAGTTTTGTATTGGAAAATCACAGTAACCATAATAATAAAACATTATTCAACACTTAATTTCCTTCAAATTTAACTTCCCGCTATTCGGAGGACAAGCATTCATACATCATTTTCATTTCCTCACTCTGATAAGGAGAAGTGCGGTGTTGAGTTCCGCCACACGTCTCGCAATGTCTCGAATTTGTACTGAGACAAAATAATTGTGTATCTTAATATTAATTTCTCTCCTAGTGCAGAGCTGCGTTTAAAAAAATGTGGAGCTGCTTATTTCAATATTTACAATTTTTTTATTACAGTTTTAATTATAAATTTTAATGACATAAAGCAAACCTGACGCAAATATATATATATATATATATATATATATATATATATATATATATAAAAAAATACAACATATTGTTGACCTGTTTTTTGCTTTTTAAGTAATAAGATGAAAAGGATTTTAAATGTAATTACAAATATAAAAAATGTAAACGACAAAAGAATAAGCACATCATAGTTAAATAACGTTGATGCCGTAAGTGCACTTTCGTAATTGAGTAAGCGCGAGTCCCATTACGCCGAAACGTATTAAAACACTCAACGAAAAAAGAACACAGTCAAATAAAAATATAACAATATAAAAATATAACTTATTCAACTGAACAAACAATAAGTTCTAAGGGTTCCCTATTCGACAAGTATATATATTAATTAGACCACGCATAACTTTTTAAAGAGATACACTTTTGATAAATATTTTTAATGGATAGAGTATACTCCGAAGTTAGTCCTATAATTTTTTTTTTAATCAAAATTGTAAAAACGAAAAGTATTTACTTTTTCTACCTTAGGTATTGTTAGAATTTTAAAATTTTATCCCTAAGGTTAAAAAATTAGGGATGATTGCATATTCACTGAGTCGCTAGATTATTTTTTTTGTTAAAAAGTTATTATGTATTATACTAACTTACTTACTTACTTTAACTCACGAGTGTGTAGATATATCTTTGTTTTTTGTGTATGTATATCTTTTTTATGCCTAATATTATGCAAAACATACACTACTACTTAATCCAGTTCAAATATTTTTATTTAAAACAAGTAGACCTATTTCTTAGAACGACTTAGATTTATTACTTAGGTATATAGAAAAAGACATATTTAGAAAACGTATAAAAATTTGAACGCAGCGGGATTTGAACCCGCGCCTCTTGAAAACCGTTCAAGCGCTCTGACCGCTAAGCCATGCGTTCTACATCCAGCTACGTTGAAATTCTTATACGCTTTTACAACTTATATTTGTTGTTAGCATCTCTGTAGAGAGATTTTTAGAAATTTCTGCTACCCAAAGATTATTCTACGAACAATCGTCTGGCAAGAGAGAATGCTATTTATTAAATATATATATATATATATATATATATATATATATATATATTTTTAACATTTTTTAAAGTCACACACTAAGGAAATTGAAAAATACATATATAAACGTAGTTTATAGAAATACTAATCAAAGTAAGTAGTAAAAGTTTTATAAAAAAAGTAGAAGTCACGAAAAAGTAATACAAATAAACTAGACATCTCACCTATATCTATATGTCATTCAATTAATATCAGAATATATTGCAACGTTATTTTGACCCATTGCTCCTCGTTCGATGTGTTTGAAATTTTGCACATATCTGGTCCGTTCCGATGACAAAACAATATTCATAGCATAATATTGATCCTTGCCAGGACGAAAATAAAATTCGAAGAAAATATATTTCATTATATTCTATGACTATGGAATTCTTATATAAAAATAGCCTAAGTTAGTCCTCATTACATCAGCTCTGCATGTTCAGCATCTATCATTGAAAGTTCCGTCAAAATCGGGCAGCCGTTAAAGAGATTAGCCGGAACAAACAGACAGACAAAAGGTACTTTTTGGTATATGCACCGTGTATACATACATATGATTTAGTAAAGAGCGGTTTTTTTATTACAAACCGACAAACCAATCAAATAATCGTTCTAGAGTCTAGACGAAAGGTTAGCCGCGGCGAACGCCACAACCAGACGTACAAGGGCTTGATGTTTCTAATTAATTCATAATGAAATGAACTTCGTTTTTAAATTGTTTCATAAGCAAAAGGTTTAACAAAGCGATTTAGTAATATCGTATTTTATATAATTTGTATAATATATATTTTTTGTAATTTTACTACTGCTACTATATAAAGCTTTGCGCTTTTTTTTCTGAGAGAACATATACTTCATTCTTCACTATCCCAAAATCGAGACTTAACGTATTGAGTGGCAAAAGTCAAGGCCGCGTTTTGTTTTACCAAAGTGGAGAAATAAAAGAAATGAAATATATTTCTCCGAACCCACAATCAATTATTATATTTACAATACAATTAATTATATTTACTGTAATAGAATATCCTGGCCTTATTTACTTTTAGGCATTTCATTAATGTGATTTATTATATTTACCGGTATTACGCTTCGTCTTAGCATACGAAACAAAAATATGTCAAAAATAAATATTTTTTCGAGTACTAAACAAATCCACGATAACAAACACTGTCCAACTGATTCATAATGGCGGTCCTATGTTTTAGTTTTTTATAATAAAACTTCTATGGAGATAATAGCAAAATATATTATAAATAACTCTTTGAGATCAGATTAATGATTAATAATTAGAACATCCTCTTATGAAGCCTCGACTTTACCAAGAAAATTCTATTTTAACGCTACGAAACTATGGTTGTACATAAAATAACGATAAAGATAAAAAAAACTTATTTATAATAAACAATTAATTGAATTATAATTTATTTTTATTTAATGATTTTGTTGAAAATAATAAATTGTCGATGTTCTAAAACACAATACTTTTTAAATAACTGTTGGGGTACATCAAATAACGTCTCGCCGGGGTGGAGAGGGTTTCTGCTGGGGTTCAGTGGGTAGTATCAGGTATACTAACCGTTTAGTTGACACGGGCGGTCTGCGCCAAGGCATTTCCCAGCCTCACAAAAAAAAAACCATCAAATATCAAGCCATATTAAAAAGTAGCTAGGTAGTGTCATAAAACTTAAGTATCAAGATACTCGTACTACTGTTGCCTGAATTCCAGACATCTGAAGTCTAAGTGTTAAGTTGCGAAACTCAACACCGCGTGCTGTTTTACCGTATAATAAATAAATTCATCAAAACATTTCATTGGAATAAGACTACAATTTTAGTGCACGAGTGTGTTAAGAATAATGTACAAAATGTATTAATTTTCTAAAAGCTGAACATAAATCAAGCACCACTACAACACTGAAAGTTGGCTTCATAATTTATGTGAAGTCTAGTTTTTGCTCGTAAAATCTATGTAGGTATACGCAATGCTTATATTTATTAAATAATTAAAAAATGGGAGTGTCTGTTTGTAATATTGAAATAACAGCGTTTTTACTAAATGCATTTTTATGTCTGTTTGTCAGTTTGTTCTGGCTAATCTCTGGAACCACTGGACCGATTTTGGCAGCACTTTGTAACTGATCTAATGAGAAGTAACTAATACTTCTTTTATTTTAGAATTACACGTGGACGAAGTCGCGGGCTACAGCTAACAGCTAGTATACTAATATATTACAATAGATGCCATCGTCGCGTATTGTGACATCGTCTGACCGTAAACGCAATTGGTTGTGAGTTCAATCCTCATTTATAATAATTGAAATGTTTTCGAATCTGGTATAGCAGACGCAATATTTCGACTTCGGGCTGAAAATGGAGAAAGGAGTGTTTTTATACTAAGTTGTCTCTCTCTATCTGACTACACCACTAACACAAAGCTGAAAATAATGCTATTATTTTAAATCTTAAGTTTAATTTTATTATTTAAATTAGCGCACAGTTAGAAAAAATTGCCGAATAGAAAATTTCCTTAAAAGCACACTCAACATATCAAATAAGAGTAACAATACTGTCGAGGTAAACCACCGCAAGCTAATTTCGAGCTTTCCCTAAGACCTGTTGGAACGTGACACGCATCTTGAGACTTCCTGATTGTACGCGATGAAAGCAATTTGGAAATATATTCTTTTAAGGGAGTATTATACTCCCTTGTATAATATAAAAAGTTAAGTAAAATTGTTATTTATAAAACATACTAGCAAAAGATTATTTGATATAAATGATGTATTCTTAGATGTACGTAAAGGTATTTTTGGAGTTATAACGGTCAGATGAATATGAAATTTGACATACCTTAAGTGAATATGGAGAAGCAGTGCAGAAGGCTACTATTTTTAGTTGATAATGAATTAAACATTAAAAATTAATAAAATAAATACAACACCAACTACTATGAATTTGATATAAATTGTTGTTATGGCAACACGTATTTTACGCATGAACGGAAATACTAGTTTAAATAATTTTAAGGCGTTAAGTCCTTGTGTTATAATCGAGAAACAATAGATATAAGTACATAGGTGCATGCATAAATGTATGTATAGGTTCTTACCTACCTATGTAGGTCACCTCCGTTGGTTACTAATCACATACATATCTCTCTGGATTAGAACCCATAAGCCCCGGTTCAAGATTTAGTTACTAACCACGAACAGGCCATTTAGGAAATAAATAGATAGGTATGTAGATACTAAAATACTAAAATGCAGTGCGAAATGAAGTAAGAATTTAAATAGCACAAACCAATGTCAATTTCAATTATCTCTTCTGCATTTGCAACCGCATTCTAAGATCGGCTTAATGCACAAAACGTGTCACCCTTCTAAGATCAGCCAGTTTGAAGTTATATCCATAAAATGGGTAGAGAATTTATGTATTACATATAAAATAGTATAAGCTCACTGAAACTGCACTTGCACTTGGCAGACAGGTAGTTAGCTACATACATGATGATTTGGCGGAGAGACAATTTATTGTACTCGTAAGTAGACGTCCACTAAATTAGTGTGTTGCGACAGTGGCGAATTAAGGCAGGAATTGGCGGTCACTCGCTAGTCTTCAAAGCCTTAATGTTTTGCTACAGGCGCGGAATTTGGCTGAGATGTGCGTATTACTGCGAAGACCCAGTCGCAGGCAACAACTAGTATAAGTTAGTATTATACTATACAGCATCTCTCGAAAATTTCATTGAAGAAACATTCGATATAAAGCGCCTCGTCGTGGGTAGTTCCAAAATGTTTAATTTTGCTTTTTTGTCCTCGTCTTAATATCTATATTGAAATATATTGAAATGTATATCATGGACAAAGCGAATATTTGCTTTATACTAGAATAGAATCGCACTTGTAATCTCTAATGCCAAAAAACTTTTCAATGTATGAGATACCAACAAAAATTTTCTACTCAATGTTTTTCTTCTTATATTCAGTATAGTTATATTCGACAACATTAGAATAAATGAAATTTGACATCGATTAAAATTTAATTGACGTTTTTGAGTGCATTTAACTAAATTGAAACGTCACAAAAAAAAGCAACAAAATGTGTTTTAAGTTTGCAAAAATTCGTTTTGCTTCAAATGTTTGTAGTTCGCGAACTCATTGAAGTTTAATGTCGTGTTGTCATTGAATTCTTCGATCTTTTACTGTTAAAGTGTCAGACTTTTCAATAGCGAGCGCCAGTTTCTATATAGTTCTGAAAATGGAGTTTGATTAAAGTATCTAAGACAAATTTAATTTAAGAAGTTGTTTCAGAACTAAACATATATTAAACGTATAAAAAAAAGAAGTTGGTTAGTTTTATAATCATAAAGAACTTACCTAACACAGCGCCTTACAGAGACATAATAATATGCGCAGGCATATTACTATATATATTACAAGACAATTTTATCTATAAGATTATATATAACTTATATATAAATATATACTTACGATAAAAAAATGTATTAAATATAATTATTAACCAACAATATTAAATTGCAATTTACAGGTAACACTAAAAACGTATAGTAAATGTATAGTACGCTAAATCCTTTCGTTTCGTTTTATGAGTTTGTCTCTTTAGTGTCGCTTTTCGTTTTATCGGTTTTGAAATCAAAACAATTCTAAAGAATATTCTAACATTTTAAATTCAGGTGTTATTCTCACACTTAGGCAATCGAAAATCATTTTTTTTTACATTTTTAAAGTACGAATAATCGCACACTAAGGAAATTGAAAAAGAAATATTTAGAAAACGCATGGCTTAGCGGTCAGAGCGCTTGAACATTTTTCAAGAGGCGCGGGTTCAAATCCCGCTGCGTTCAAATTTTAATACGTTTTCTAAATGTCTTAATCGAAAAACATTTATAGAAAACGTATAAAAATTTAAGCGCAGCAGATGCTAAAAACAAAACTAAGTACAAGTAGTTTTACTCCAAAAATTATATTTTTCTTGTAACTCAATATTCGTACAAAATATACTACGAGTATAATGAAACAAAACTAGAAAACAATATCAACACAATTAAAGTTGCCTGAACTTGGTTATGGTTCCATGTGACCTGCAACTTTACAGTGTAGTTTCAATCTCCCTCACATTAAAAATTAAAGCAGACAAATGTTACAAAATGTCGACTTCAGACGTCTGAAAAATAATACACATTGAAACACATAAAATATTCAACAGCCTATAAAGGACGAAATTCAAAGAGTAAGTGTTGTCGTTGGTGGATGGTAGTTTAAGTTTTATATATTGTAATAAACTACATATAGTTCTAAAATTGATAAAACTGACTCCTTTTTTAACTGAAATATTTTTTTAACTTGTATCTCTGGATAAGTCAGTAATGAATATTTCTAAATAAAGCTATCGAGATATGAAACTATTTTTTAACCGTAGTTCCTGTAAAGTGTTCCAAAGGTCGGTTTTCTAAAATCTATTTTCGAATACCAAAAATATACGCGATTAATCCGGTTAAAAAATGGTTGTGTGTAAAAATTATGACACAACGTATTATGTATATTGCATGTTTTTTTTGCTTTTCTTAACATCCCTATTAAAGTTATTATTATTATGATTAAGTAATTATATTCCGAATAAGAAGTTATGTGCTTCATGAACGTCAAACGATTTTCCACCGGTTCACTAATGCCTCAGACCTTAGAAGAACCGGCGCAAGAAACTCAGCGGGCGCTTCTTTTTCAAGTCAATTTGCAGATTTACAATTATTAACTAGTGACAGTCATACTTTTCAAATTGACTGGGAAAATACCTTTGAAATAGACAACGAACAATTCTTTCCTAAGACAAGATATAATTAATAAAATCTTTGTTGAGGCAACACGAACGACTTTTCACAACTTTTAAAAATTGTGATATAAACACTTTCGGACGTTTTCTGGAGTACCTACCTACTATTGTACAGTTAAATGAGCTTAAATAAGTCACCGCCGCCGGGGTTCACGGATGATTGGGGTTCCCGTGGCCTCGGCTAGTGGCGGTCGAGGAGGAGCACCGTGAGGTTTTAGTGGGTATACGGACGGCCTATCTGACAGTCCGGAGTCCCACATAACCACGTCCGACTCCCCAATCGGGCTGGTATCCGTAAAGGATTTCCTCAGGTAAAAAAAATAAAATAAAAAAATGACACATACTATTAATTAAATATTAGAATATTCGTACAAAGCCCTAAGTAGTAAAGTTGTACATAGTAACTTTACAAAACATCAAAACTTACTTTTAGTTTCGAAATTTTCCTTCTATTTATAAGTAAAAGTTTTAGATCTAGAACACGAAAGCTCTGCCCCAGGGTATTTACTTGGCTCTGTCACAAAAGATAAACACGATTTTTGCAACATACTTTTACTTATTTCAACAGTGTGGAATAAAATACTGTTGAATGGATTCAATTTAAAATTATAATTGAAAAGAGCGCCTTATTGAGTTTCTCGCCGGCAATTAGCTGGTTTTGAAAAAATATAATTTGGATTAAATGATACTAGTGTAAATTATGGTATGGTATAGCAATAAATAGTAAATGTTTTAACTTTTGCAAACTAAATCTATGAAGGAAAAATGATTATCACAATATTGTCTTCTAAATAATATTAACATATTATTTTTTAAAAGTGCCACTGATTTTCCCTAGAATTTAAAGCGACGACTCCGATTGCGGTAGTCAAATATATTTCTTAATGTACTAGAATGATATAAATATTCAACATTAGAACTGGTTTATACAAAAGTTTTACACATTCTACGAACAGCGTGGGCGGGACAAGATGACTTTGAACAAGTTTGTACTTATTAGGTTACACATTACATTTGTAGGAACGAAATAATATTGTTATGAACTAAATTACTTTAGAAACATACATATTAATGTGAATTTTGTTATGTACTTGTTAGTTACTGCCGCAAAAAAAAAATCTTAACAGTCTAGTAAAAGTATTTAGACAATGGTATTTTAAATTTATCATATAAACATTATAAGACGGTAACTTATATTCACTTGTGTATGAGAATTACACCTTTCTTATACCGAAAAACATCTCATCATTTATAACCACTGGACTTTTTTAAACTAGTTGATTAACCATTTATGTACGGGAATGAACCTAAGATACTGACCAAACTAAACAAACTAACAAACTGAAAATCATGTTAAATATAAGTTAGAAAACCGCGACCCAAATGTAAATAAACCACGCCACACTTAACATATTGGGTTGTAATCGAATCACTAGTATCGGGCATTTCAACCTAAAATCGATATGACCCGCATGCAAATAAACCACAGGTAGCTTAATGGAATTAAAGTTCACATAACTTCATCAGTGGAACGCTTAATAATAACTAACACATTTACTTTAAGCTTCACTTTTTTTTCCTCACAGCAGACAGAGACACAGGGCAGATTAGAAAGAAACACTTACCAGAGTGGAGAAAAGAAAATAATTTTAACATAACAATTACTTAGAGTGAGGATCAAACCCAAAACCAGCCAGACGCTGTCCCACCGCGATGGTCTCAAATATTATATATAACAAAATAAACAACAAAACAGACATTGTTTTTAAGTATCGAAATTATATTAAAAGCAAATGCTTATTGCAATGAAATTAACAAAATTATTTAATTTGGATGCATATTAAGTTTTATTATACTAGCACAATTAACCGGATTGGCTCAAACATTAATCAATGCTTAACGTTCTTTATAGAGATTCTTTGGTGTATGGTGTACGAGGAGAAAATAACTACTTTTCTTTTTTTTTACCAAAACACAGATTGTGACGAAATTGAAATATTTCTTTTTTAAATCTTCACGCTTTTTCCCGCATAACTGGGTAGGCAGAGAGAACCTAGTGCAACACTCCATTCTTCAATTTTCGCAAATCACAAACATTGCGTGTTCCGAAACTTAGGACCTCAACGACTCGCTTTGTCATGTCACCACAGCGAAGTAATGAAAATTATTTAACTATACGCCATGATGGGCTCAATTTTTTTCAAAAAGAATTTTAGATGTAAAACTTTTATATAGGAGTTCATCATCGTTAGTCTTTCTACAATAACTGCAGTTCTGTGTTTGCGGTGCATTTCCTCTAACAGCGATAAGTTACGTAAAGAGAGCACTACTCTATGTAATATAAAAGTCAATTAAAAATATTATTCCCAAAAGGACTTCGTCTTTTATTTGGGACAAATCTATGTAAGGCAAATTTTAATAAAAAAAAAAAAACATTTGTTTAGGAATTGTAGTAAATCTTCTTCTTTGCGAGACGAGAGGGAGAGCTTGTTTATGTAACATCGACAATAATTTTTACAATTGGTATTGCCAAAAATATATATGAAAATATAGCAAAGTAAACGTTACCCTCACCGCCTATCACAAACAGTCAAAGGCCTACAATTTATTCTACAAAATAAAAAAAAAGCAATTTCTCGTAAAAATAATAAAATTACAAGGCAAACTACTATAATATGTAGAGAGTAGAGCTACAGCAACAAAGTTTGCTCTCTGACAAATTACATGTCAAAAATCCTACTCGCCGGCCGGGGTTGGCAATCACGTGACTCCGCAAATCCACTTTACTCTCATTCACCGACGGTTTCATTTCGTGCCGTGATTGATAAACATCGGTGTGGTTTTTAAAAATACATACAAACGTCCGTTAATGGAGCACCTTTAAGCTTAAAATGGAAAAGTGTAATAGAAATCATTAAATTTAACTTTTTCATAGAACAATTTTACAACTAATCCAATGATGGTTGTGAATTCGGAATAAAAGGAAATCTATTGCCAAGTCACTCCGTTCTCTATTTTTTTGCTTAATTTCGAGCCATGGCTTCACTTGAAAAAGTGGCCGAGACGCCACGCTTTATGCTGAATTAATCCCTACTCGAGTGAGTAATCAAATCTAATCCCATAATTTTTTCCGGACTCGATTTCTCCGAACACATATGCAATGTCCAAGCAATTTGGTCGGAAAAAGTTTGTCAAAGTGACGCTAAAAAAAATTGTATTTAAACAATCACATTCTTTAAGCTTTATGCGAGAATTTGCAATGTAGCAGTAAACTTTTAAACTACTTATAGTACATATACTTAATCCTGTTTAATGAATATGAGCTTTTCTACTTAGCGTGTAAAACGTACAATTCTTTTATGATTCGATGATAAATTTATTTAGCTTACAGTAAAAAGGTTCGTAAAAGTTATGGATATACTTCCAAAATTACAAAAGTAATTGAAAAACATATTAAATGTATTGAAGAATAAATTATAGCTAAGTTATATCATAAATATATATAATTATTAGGTATTTAGGAATATTTCATATTTCTAAATTCACTGAATTGTAAATGCGCTTGGTTGTGGGTCCGATTCCAAGCCGGGAAAATGATTATATTAAAATATTTTTTATTTCTTCTAAGGCAAAGAACGGCGTAGAGTTCCGCCACTCAACACGCAATGTCGTGATTTAGGACGAAAATAGAGAATAGACTGTCTTGACACTAGGTTCGTTCTACCCTGCTATGCTAGGAAAAGCATGAACCTAAAAAAATAACTAAACGAAAATACAAAGAATTTATAAAATCAATAATTAACACAATCGGAACACTAAACGGCTTATTTACTTTACAAATGCTATCTAATTTCATTGAGTAAAACAACTGTTAAGAAACTATAGAAGCTCGTAAACAGTACATTTAATGAGACGTAAACTTTACGATCTGATTACGCAGTAAATTTAGTTCTCAGTTCCTTTTCCAAATGACAGAGCGAGATAGTTGAATTTTTTAAACACTTTTATTTTAGAATAGACGTGGTCCGCGACTTCGCCTGCGTAGTAATGAAGATATAATGTACATACAATGATTACATTATATATATATATATATATATATATATATATATATTCCCTAATCTGGCCCTGTCGCAAAATCCGTTCTAACCGAACGTCTACTTATAAACCATCTAACTGGTAAATTTCATATTTGTACATCAAGCTGATTTCGATATTTACTACTGTCAATCCGTTCTCCACTTACCGAACAAATCCAAGACATTGCATGTTGACTTGCGGAACTCAACGCCGCGCTTTGTCTTGTCACAAAAGCGGAGTCACACGAACAAATATTGTAAGATACACTAAGATATTGCTAATGGATACATTCTTAGTGTTTTAACATAAAAATGTTTATCAGCCTTAATGATTAGATCAGAATTTAATCAAAGTTACTTACTTACTTATTACTTTAGGACTTTATTATGAAGAAAAAAGCTTTAAAGTTCTGCATATAAAATGTGTCAATTATTATGAGGCCATCACGGCGTAGTGATAGCGCCTGACTGTATACAGGATGGTTGTGGGTTCAATTCACACTCCGGGAAATTATCATATTTTAATTTCCCCGCTCTGGACACACACTCAACGCGCAATATCTCTGATTCAGGAGTAAAGTGTAAAACAGAGTGTCATGACACATGTGAAAGAATTCCGCTAATATTTATTTTTTGAGCGTTTTAAACCATATTACCTAAACAAAGAAAGCAATAAAAACGAAATTTCCAATTCTTTCATAGAAACAAATCTTAAGGGAAATTGATGTATGAAATCGTCAAAACGTTTCCTTTGAAAATCTAACAATTTACCTACAAATGACCTTATATCTTTAGCTGTATGCCAAAAAGCTAGATACGTTGATGAAGATGGTAAATTTCACTTTACATGTTAAGACTT
This sequence comes from Podotricha telesiphe, assembly GCA_038994665.1. Lineage (NCBI taxonomy): Eukaryota > Metazoa > Arthropoda > Insecta > Lepidoptera > Nymphalidae > Podotricha > Podotricha telesiphe. The sequence continues at coordinate 261,408 of JAOYRR010000179.1, forward strand.
CAGCTGTTATCGTATAAAACAACAAAAAAACTCATTAACCTAGAAGAAAAAAGCATTTAATCAATTATTGTTAAGTTAAATAATTATTTGAAATTAGGCCAATGTACGTTTAAAATAATTTAAACAAGAGGCTATTGTGGCGCAGATTGAAAAGGATTGACTGTAAACGCGAGTGGTTGGGGATTTCTACTCGGGGGTATTATGATACTAAAATTATTATCATCTAGTCGCGTTGTGATAAAACAAAGCGCGGCGTTGAAATCCAAAGTGTCTTGACACTAGGTTCTCTTTGACTCCACTGCTATGCAGGATAAAACGTGAAACTAAAAAAAATAAGGACTAAGGTTTGAATAAAACCATAAAAGTAGATTCATATAAATCATTTATTTACAGGTTGCAAACAAAGCTTGTACATTTTATTCCTTCTGTTCATGTCATAACCCTATTTCATTTCAAGTTTATATCCAACAAAAAGTCAATACATTCGATAAACTACGTTGTCAATCAACTATAAAATTGACTTTTGAAACTACGTACAGTCACGCTCGCCTTTGTTTCTAAGTTTTGTTGTTAACTTGGCTTTACTTTACAATATGACAGAGCTTCAACGATTTAAGTTGTTATTTTTATAGACCTGGTGATATAAAATTAAAAAAAGAAATTTCGTTCAAAATCGTTTCTCGTTTATTTTCATTTTTTTAATTAATTGTGACACGTCTGACTGTCCGCTACTTGTGGGATGTGAGATTTGTGGGATATCAATGACAATATTACACGAATTACGTTTGTAAAAATATACAACTTGATAATAGTATTTATCTCTTTTATACCGATATATCCTTCGTGTATTCATACAATTTCTTCTCCATACAATTTGAACTGAACGGATAACTTAATATAAACTTTTAATATTAAAATAAACATAAAATTACCAATAAAAGTCCTAATTTACAAAAATATATATAATTCTAAAATATCCTAAGTTTATTGTACTGGAAAAAAATAATATGTATACTTTAAAACAGTTCACTGAGCACTGTACTGTTAACAAATATTGCACATTCGGTATGACAGTTAGCGTTTTAGATTTAACGTAAAATAAATGTTATTGAACTAAAGTGTTTTATTTGTAAATAGAATAAGAGTAAAAAAACTGAACTGAGGTCACTTAGCAAAAATATAAACACTTAAAATAGTACTAGACGGCGTTTAGCGCTGTTGGTGTTAAGTGCCATGCGTGCATCCCATGAGTTTTAAATCTCACTTATTAATACTGGAAGCATCAATAACTTAGTTGAAATTAAAAACATGGCAAACATACAAGAAAGTTTGGCGTTTACTTTTGTCACTGTATCTTTAATGAGGCTTAATATAATACAAAAAGATACTTTAAATCATCTTAACGACAGCAGAAGTAAAATTAATCTCCTGTCAATAAAATTTGACTTCCACGCATTTACGTCACAAATTATTTATTTTAACTTCACAAATCATTACACAATACTATATATAATGACTAAGAAAATTAGTAAATATAATCAGCTCACTTTCCCACATAGCAGGGTAGTCAGAGAGAACTTAGTGTCAAGACACTTCGTTCTCCACTTTCCTCCCGAATTCGAGAAATTGTGTGTTGAGTGGCGGATCTTGTCTAGTTAAATATTTTTTAACATTCCATCAAGTGTGTATTGAACCTACAACCAATCGCGATTACAATCAGATGCTGTCCTAGTGCGCCACGATGGTCTAAAATATAGTCGTTCACATAATATAAAGAGACGAGATGTGTCAAAATGTCATTAATCCATGAATTGCAAAATGTCATTAATCCACGAATTGAATAACAAACCCTAATAATTACTGGTCTTTCTAAATTAAATAAATTACTCCTAGAGCTGGTGCAATAAAACTGTTAATGCAGTTAGTTAATTGAATTAAATAAAATGTTAGATAAAGTGCAGCTTAAGTTTCCGCTACGCAGCTCAATGGTCGCAATCGTCTTAAGAAAATGGTAAGTGAAAAACACAATGTATTGTTACTAGGTTATTGCTAATCAAAAAAAATACAAAATGTGAGTAAAATTATATCATTTTTTAATTTTTACTGAATTACCTACAGGGATTTGATAAATAAATAAAGAAAGAATTTTTATTACAACAACCTCATAGCAAATAGTTTGCGCGCTTCAAGCACTAGCTACTATAATAAAATTTCATTAAAACTGATATTATTAGATAGATAGAATTTTTTGCAAAACAGTAGACGATCGTGGAAATTGTGCTACAAAAAATATTCTATTTTATGCTGGAAAAGACATCAGGAAATATCAAAAACTACAAAATAATTACCAAATATATATTTTATATTTTTAAAAAAGTACTGAGATGAAATTTGACAGCGCGGTAGTTAGTTATGTTCTTTAATAATGGATTTTCCGACAGGGCCAGATTAAGGTTTAAGGGTCTAAGGTAAAGACCACGACTTTGTTACTACAAATTCGAAATGTGGCAGAGAGGTCGGTAGTAGACACTTGCTAAGAACGGATTTTGCGACAGGGTTGATTTAAGGATTCTTAACTTTATATTACAACTAGTAATTAATATGTAGTAAGCAAGTTGTGAAATTTTACAAAAGGTTTTACTTTTAAATTAAAAATTTACTAATGGTTTATTTTTGACATATCCAACAAAGCTGCTTAAGCTATCGTACGTATCTGTTATCAAGCCATTATAATGAAGTAAAACTATTAAAATGTCGTAGACACAATCATGGCGAAGGGGGACAGCGTGCGATTATGAATGATAGTTAAGGGTTCAACTATCTCTCATGGAATATTAATAACTAGCGACCCGCTCGCGGCTTCGCCTGCGTATAATATAACCTATGTATAAATTTATTATTTAAATGGTTGTCACTTTTTTGTTGATGTACTCATGGAAATGAAATAAATACTACATGATAAGATACACTTACCACAATACACAAAATTGCATTTAAATCGATTAAGCCAAAAAGTGACAAACAGACAGATCAGTTCTATTACATTGATAAATGCCCCTAATAATTTTTTTTTTCATACATATCCTTCAGACATACAGACAGTGATCAGTTACATTTTTATTATATGTATAGGATATAGATATTAGCTTTCTCCGTTTAGGCAATGTGCAGCGTTAAGTTACGCAGTCAAACATTACTTTTTTGCATGTCGCATTACATATGGGAGAAGATATAAAAATAATGGAAATTGTGGCGCTTTTTTAGCATAGCACTGTAAAGAGATAACCTTTTTTTTAAGAACCTTCTCCGCTTTCTGTCAGAATTCAAGACATAACGTGTTGAGTGGCGGAGCTTAAGTCCTCGCGTTGCCTTACTAGGGCAGGAGTACCAAAGAGAAATGACAAACAAAATCAATATAACAATTCCCCGAGTAGGGAACGAATCCACAACCATCGCGTAGACGCTGCCCCGCTATGTCACGATGGACTCAACACATTTTTATTTTAGTAGGTAGGATATTAATATAAAAACAGCGACATTCATAAACGTTTTATGAATACAAACTAAAACAAAATAGGCAAATGCTATTGAACTTACTCTTAAAATAGATAGCAATGATTCTTGGTCTTTAACATTTGACACCAGAAGTTGGAGCAACGCCAATGCGGTATTGAGCGATGCAGCGCTTGAACAAATCATGCAACCAATGGACTATTAAACGATAACCGCCTTTGAATGCTGCAGCGATTAATACGAAGAAAAATAAATGCATAGTACTTAACGAGCTAACCGAAACAAAAAAAATCTTTAAAAATAACAGAAAGCATCTACTTTCTTAACATCGATTATAAATCACTAATTTTAACGTCAAACATAAATTATCAATAACTTTAAATTAATCCTTTCTATTGTATAGTCTTCTTTATTACTAAATGGAACATTAGTATCTTAGCGAAGCTTGTAACCTGAGGGTAGACGCGAACAGCTCTAGAAATACCTTACTAATTTAACAAGTCCTCGGGGCACTATACATTATGGATACAAAATGGCTGGAATAAACAAACATAGATTTATTTAGAAAAAAAATATAGTTATTTAATATAACAATTTTATCAAAATAATAATTATTCCGTTTATGAAAACTAGTTGTCAATTTCGTTTGGGTAGACTTTTATTAACCTTGCTTTTTAGATTTCTATATACCAGCCATTCTCATAGGAAATTGGCCCAAAATTTTATCTTTACTACTAAGCCCGCTAAGTCCAGGACTGATTGCAGATAAGCAAATTTCTTAAAAGCTAACAACACAGAGGTAAATCGTTATGTACGCATTCAATCATAACATAAGTAGAGATTTCGGAGTTTTGGCACACTTCTTCAACCCCGGGTTCTCGTTCGCAACCACCGTGGCTAAAAAAAGGTTTTGCCATTCGCTGCTAATCACCTACGGCCATAGTTATTTATATCCATCGAGGAACCGCAGCCTCTGTGTCTCGTATAAAACAATAATTGCTTTAGGTTCTAACTTTTATTCGAAATAATACTTGAACAAATCTTAAATTGTAATAATTTGATGGATTTCTTCACCAAATGTCTCTATGAAATCCTTCATACTGTAGCCGTAGTCCAATCAATTTGCGTGTTTTAGCATACTAATATAATCTACGCGTATGAGTAGGGTTGCTTATTTAAACGATGACGTTTGCAGATGAGGAGGGACTGCGGCCGAAGTCTTGATGGATATAGTTTGTGATCGATGGATATAAAACAAAAAGCTTTCCTCACTTGTAAGATATAAAATTACTTTGATAAAAATGCAGATAATTTGTATTTAGTTTCAATGTAAATGATAATTCAAATTTGTAAACGTTTATTATTTCTTAAACACCTGTTTTATTACTTTTATCTATACTAATTCTCTCTATTAATTTTGGAAATCTTACAACACTATTATAATCCACTTATTGCCGCCCGATTAGCTTTAACATTTGCACACGTCTCGAAACTCGATGACACTACTATATTTTCATACCGTGAACTTGATATTATCATTTAAAATATGTCATGGAATGCATCAAATTTACAATCTCTACCTCAGCCATTAAGATAGCCATTTGTAATTATCAATAAACTGCTGTGGGGCGCACTTGCGATTTATCTGAATAAACACACACGATGATTGTAGGTTTCATTAGGGAAATGATTATACTACGAATATTCGTTTCTATTTTTATTTGTCTCGACAAACAGTTGTCAGTTGTCAGTAGAACGATGTGACTACTCAAAGGCTTCAATCCGAACGTAGGAGACAAATGAAACAAATATTAAATAACTCTAATTGAAAAACCTACTTGTAGAACATTGTATGACTTTAAATATAATAATATAAAGTTTAAAAGCTAGAAACCCCTAAGGAATGCCAACGTGAATCTCCATTTACGCATAATGAAGCTACAGGCGACAAAGCTTAATTCGTTTTCGGCATCTAGTTTCCATTTGCTAATAGATATAAAAGCTGAAGTGGGAGTAGCGGTTGACTGGTTCGACTAGCAACAATAGCGGATTAAACCTGGTCTTTTATCTTTATATAGAGAACAATGCGTTAAGATTTACTATTATATGCTATTAATTTATTGTTTAATTAATTATATTTATTAATTTAATTATATGTTGTAAATCAGTTTGATTTCTACATGTTACTCTAGTAGATGGTTATAATTTCAGTAATAAATGCAGGAAAAATTTAGTACTCGCGTCATTAATATTATGCGTACGTACGGACAGGTAGAAATATGGCACAATAATATAGGCGAGTGCAGAAACCAATATTATCTTTTAATAATAGAAATATATTTTATAAATAATAGAAATAGAAATATAGTTAATAAAATAAACATTCTTTATTTTATGTGCTTGACATACCTAGACTTTTGTTCAATTTGAGTTGTGACTTACGAATTGATAAAGCATGGTGTATTGTACTGGTTAACGAATCTACTGGTAATATTAAGTTTTAATCTAAATAAAAACGTAGTTAAAAAGAATTGTTATTAAAATGTAGATTTTTATTTTTAGCTCCACGCTTTTTCTCGCATAGCAGGGTAGTCAGAGAAAACCTAGTGTCAAGACACTTTGTGCTTGAAATCGAGACGTTGAGAGATTTACGTGTTTAGTGGCAGAATTAAACGCCGCGCGTGGTCTTAGACGGCAAAGCGAAGAGATGTACACAATTTTAATATAATCATTCCTCCGACTGGGATCGAACCCATAGCCAATCGCGTTTACAGTTAGACGCTATCCCACTGCGCCACTATAGCCTATATCTAGATTTGTACCATCAAAAAATTCTATACATTAAGAAGTATTATTGAAAATATTATTAGACTAGCCACACGCTCGCGGCTTCGCCTGCGTAAACTACCTGACAACTATTTCATTCGTTCGCCCGCACGCGTTCTCACTTCACAAACTTTGCTTAAGTTTATAATTAAAATGGTTGTAAATTGGAATTGGAAACCTATTGGAATGAAATAAACACTCAATGATAAGGAAGTTTACCAAAATACAATAGTAAAAATGAATATAAATCTTCTGAGATTAGCGTGCACAAATAAACAGAAAAGAATATTAAATATCATTATTTTGGGTTCTATTATATTGATAAATAAAAAATAAGAATTTTTTATATATATTCCATATACAGACGGCGATCAGTTACATTTTTATTATATATATATATATATATATATATATATATATATATATATATATATAGGTATAATAAAAATATAGATATTTATATACAATTGTGAACTAAATAAAACTAGGTAAAAATCGAATACAACTATTCTAGGTCACAATTTTATTGGCAAGATGTGATCTTTATTTGAATATAGAAATATATAAAGAGGACATATTTCAGACAGCTCTTGGGATTATTACGATTTACACGGCCTTGGAGATTGCTCTCGTTTCTATAAATACACACAAACGATGAAAAATACGTTTCATACGATATATATTATATTAATATTCAAAAACGTCATGGCACAGTTACACAAAATAGTTATAGGGTTGATTCATATACTAGGGTTAATTCAAAAAAAATGTCAGTCTCGTAAGGTAAATTGCGACGTTCGGTTCCACCGTACAAAACTTCTAAAGTACACGGACAGTGGAGCACAGTGCCTGAGTTGTTTCTGCCAATTTGTCAAACGACTAAATAATATTTGAGTACAAATTAATATTATGATGTAATTGATATAAAATATATATATCTTTTTAACATTTTTTAAAGTGTTATTCGCACACAAAGGAAATTAAAAAGGCATATTTAGAAAACGTACAAAAATTTTTTAAAAATTTGGAATTTTTTTATTGTAGCTGGATGTAGACCGCATGGCTTAATTTCGGTCAGAGCGCTTGAACGGTTTTCAAGAGGCGCGTGTTCAAATCCCGCTGCGTTCAAATTTAGATACGTTTTCTAAATATGTCTTTTTGATATAAAATATTTTAGTATAGTGATTATATTACCAGCTCTATGTATATAACTTATTAACTAACAGTCCTGCAAAACGAAATAGAAAAACATCATCTATTTCATTTTCAATACAAAATTCGCTTTAAAAAGTACACGTTTTTACAGCAATAGACTTATACACATTCTGTTTCCATCCAATGGTCGGTCCGAACGAAAATTCACAGTTCACATGAAAATGGGGGTTTAATATTTAATTTTCATGGCAAATTGCTTTGTATTAAATAACAGTGTGGAGCAACAATAGGCGAGGCATGGAAATCTGCTAATAAAATATTCATCTATGAATGTGCCGAATGAATCTAGTGGAATGGCAGCAAAAAAAAAACCACAAAATTATTTTAACTGTTATGTACGTATCTATTACGACACTTTACTTAGGAATTACAGAGAAAAGCTGCAGATTTTGTTTTAAGATTCCACAGCAATGTATTTTTTTTTATTATTTATTATTGTACTACTGTAATAATTATATGTAATAATTTTGAAATTATACTCTCATACGTCTCAAAATACAAATAGTTAAAGATATATTGTAGTTTTTAATTTTACCTATTACGTGAATGTTAATGGTGCCTATTTTTTCTTAATCAGCCAATTCAATAGAAAATAACCTATATTCTAACAACAAACACATTAGATAGACAACACGGGACAATATAATAAGGACAATTTTTATAAAAAAAAAAAAAACCAAAGTAGAAAACGTTTGATAGCAAACGGAAATTTAACTCCTTACCTACAAATAAGTGTATTTTGTTTATTGGACCATAAATTAAAGCTTTTTAAATCAAATAACTACGCAACGTCCAATAACATTAATAGGTGGTGAACTAGAAACTTAGAACGTAAAAAAATAAAATATACAAAGAGAAAACAAATATAATATTGATCAAGCAATGCAATGTATTGTCTTCAGATACGCCTTCAGAGTTCAGACGTGTTTGAGTTATAGTCTCGTCTAAAATATGGAAAACTTTAGTTAAACCCGGTTTTTATTAGCGATTAAACCATATATGTCATCAAATATTTTTGTAATACAATGAAACATTTTCGTTTTTTTATTATTATTTTAAATGTCACACAGGTCAAATAAATGGTTTATTCATTTTCTTTCTAAATCCACAACTTAACCGAACCCGCGACCCATCGAGTTTACAGTCAGACGCTGTCCCATTGTGCCATTACGGCCACAATGTTTAAAAAATATATAAACATACATACAATATAAGTCAATTCTTCCTATCTGTAACTGTCAGAGAAATAAAGTGTGCGTGCAATGAAATTTCATTTCGCAAATTTTACGCTTCCGTAAAAAGAAGTTGCCTTTATTCAAACATGAATAATGTTTTTATGCTATCTAATAGTGTGTTAAGTTCGGTTTTAAATAATAAAATTAAAGCCAAATGTATTTCTTTTCCTTACGTTTTCTACTTTCTACCCATTTTAAACAGCGCGACGTGGTAATTCCTTTAACATTGTGTACTAAATAAAGAAAAACTAATGTTATGAATATATGCATTCAAATAAAATCTTCCATGAATTTTATATTAAAGTAAGGCTTTTATTTTTGTCATTTTAGCTGCTTGAGCCAATATAAATAGACATAAAGCCTATACTGTCAGTAATCTAAGCACATATACAAACACACATACACAACTATATTAATATAATTATTTTCTCACTACAATTTAACAGTACAAACTGAATTGCAGTAACACAACGTACCCATAAATTAAACGGCTCTACAATCCATTAACATTCTAACTTCACTTCGACGTCTAGACTAGATTTTAGCACAAACGGCAAGTATTTCAAATTAGATGCATTGTTTGCATTAAGAGCCTAAATATCTATATAAAGAAGAATTAACCGACTTTTTAATCCATGATGTTATTTATGGAAGCAGCCACAGTAAACGAAATTATAGGATATCCGAAATAAAGAACTATAACTGTAACAGAATCGGATATGTATAAAAGATTCGAATATGGATAGTGAAGAGTTTTCACCATTCAAATTAGTATGTACAGCGAAGAAAAAAAACCCCACAAGTTTTCTGACCATCAATAATAAATATAAAATGCCAAGGCCAACGTAACCAAGTCCATGTTTTCCATATACGAAAGAATCAGTTCGGAGCAAACAAACCCCAAGATAATAAAGGCAAAAGTGTTTTTCCGTGCGATAGAGCCGCGATCAATTCGTCCCATTTCAAAATTTCTGACACATTTCGTATGAAACACATGACGATGTTATACAAGTAGGTTTGCTCATTTGTTTTCGCCTTTATATTATATTGATATTTATTTTGTATTGTTATATGACTTTTGTTTATTTTGTATATATTTGATGTCTTTACTAGAACTGGGGTGAATATATTATATGTATAGGGATATTATACAGTAAATCTAATATCAACATTGCAATATAAAACAAACAAATACCAGGCCTTCTGGTATAATAGATATTTAAAATAACGAATATTTTCTAATAGGAACATTGCTACGGCGCAGTGCATAAAATGCGTCTGTTAGACAGACTTTGATTTGATTCTGTTAGGATGAAATCTCATGATAATTTTTTAAATTTAGTTGTTTGTTCTTAGTCTGGTTAATGATGCAACATTTTTAAACAGATGGGAAACAGAAAAACGAATTCATACGTCCCTGTCACTACCTTTTATTAAATTTAGGCATTAATTGATGAGAACTACCTATATATTTAATACATATGTACAGTAGGTTTACTAAACTAACTAAAGTACATAGCTCAAATAGATTCCACTTAATTACAACCAGGATTCAAACAAAACTGAAAAAATTAAACACTGTTGATTAATGATAACGGTAGCACGTAAAAATGTCTCTCTTTTTGGGGCGACTCTATTTATTTTTAATTAACTTTTCTGGGTCGTTGTCTTTTTTGTCCTGAATCAACTGGCCGCAAGCTATTTGTAGATGATCCGAAACAGCCGTCCTTTGAACATTGCACGCCGCATTGCCTCCCCTTGCAACCCTTGGCTGTCCAACGACCTGACTGACACACTTACTATTTGCTATGAAACTTAGACCTTTCTTACTTCTTCCTTACAATACTTAATTTTTTCTTAGATCCTACACTTCCTTAGAACACGCTCTTATTAGCTTCATATGTATCTATCTATCAATTCGTGAAAATCTTGCGCATTACCCGCTTTTTATAAGATTTATGTAGTTACCACAGTTGTTCTTACCATCCGTTCTCCACTTTCCGCCTTCTTCGGAGAATATGGTTTCTGGTTCGAGCTTCGAGTTAAGTGGCGTAAATTAATGAGCCGCTTTGTCTAGCCGAATTAAGATGCGAAAATACTGTCAAGCAAGCTTTCATACAGCCATGTATACAGCCAGATAGTTTGCACCCATTTTTTATATATTCAACCGCAAATATTATCTCGTGCAATATTGCAATATTGCCAGTATGTCTACGTTTTACTAGTTATTATACAACCACATGTTTACATTTTACTAGTAATTTCAGTTTGTTTTGATTTTGTGAATGAGCTTGTTTTATAAAATGAGTGTAAAGTAAATATGTACAATTGAATCCTTATAAATACATTTTACTATTATTTTTTCGGCTTCGCGTTGTTTCCCGAATAGTATTGTAGTGCAAAGAGGACCCAAGGTTAAGACATTACGTTTACCACTTTTCACTCAAATCCAACATATTGCATGTTAAGTGGCGGAACTCAACGTCGAGCTTTGCCTTGTCGATGAAAGTGATTTCATTACAATCATCCCCCCGAGTGGGAGTCGATCCAACAGTCAGCGGCACGATGGCCTCGACACATTTCGCAATTATTTTTGCCAATTTAAGCGATTAAATACTTTTTAATATAAAACTTCTTAGTTATTAAATAATAATTTTAATTTTTTTTATAATTTTCTCGTTATTCTAATCCTCTTGGCCATATATATACAACAATATATAGCAATAACATGTATAACAATAAAAATATTGTATTGTCATTGTTACAGGTGCAAATTTTCTAATATACATCGGGCAGCGGGAAGTGGATCTAAATAATTTTAGACGATTTTTTCTACATTGGTATATAGATAAATAAATACAAATGAAGCTAATATAGCTGTTATAAAGGCAAAAGAAAATTATTTAATTCCTTGGTTTACTTACACTTAAAAATAAATCTGATCTGTCATTGTATTACAAAGCCCGAAACTTAAAATCCATAAATGCTTAAAAAATCTATAATTCATAAAATAATCTATATATATAATAAACCGTTCTGATTATGTATTTTGGTAAGCTTTTCTTTTCATATATTTAATGTTTATTTCATTTCAATAATTGAAATGATTAGAAATTTAATCAAAGTTTGTGATTTAAGTGAGAACACAAGTGGGTGAAAAAATTAAATAGTTTAGTCGTGTAGTTTACGGAGGCAAAGCCGCAAAGCTGTCGCTAGTAATAAATATATAAATAATTCATTAGCAGTTACTTAATACTTATTCAGTAAATCAACTTTAATGGTCAAACTCAACTTTCAGCATCACAAAATATTAAGTCCATAAAAAACCAGTCATAAGTCATACGTCATTAAAAGGTATACAGTATGGACTTTGGCGTGGCTTTGTGTCGACAGAATCCCGATTCGCTTTGATGAGAAAAAAATTGTGAAATGAAATGTGAACCTTTTTCTGTATACACATTAATATAATCAAAATAGTTGTGAAGCTTTTTGTAATATTGTTTTTGAAGCTTTTATAGCATCAGCTTTTTGGCGTATTGCAGTGTAGGTAGAAAGAAGGAGTGTCAAGACACTCCGTACGTGTTCCGCTTTCCGTCTAAATTCGAAACACCGCGCACTGATTGCCGAAACTAAATTGAAATCACAAATGAAAAAAATACCTCCCGAACGACCCCGAAAACCTCCCAAATCTCGGGGTATACCAAATTTCCGTTTGTAATGTTTTTGTAAAAAATTGTGTATTTTCTTCAATAATTACGAATAATTATATATCGATGTGTTAAATACATTTTTGTGCAGTGAATATTCTTTTTAATACGAAAATATACGTACTCCAGATAATTATAATTTTATATAACTCGTAAAAAAATTGTAGTCGTTAACAACATTGATAATCAATTGAAGTAATAATTAGAAATATAATTGAAACCATTATATGAATGAGGTAATCGTGACACGGTGACTTCAAACGCGATCAGTTGTAGGTTCGATCCCCATACTTAGAAGTGATATAAATATAATATTTAAATTATTCTCATTTCTACGGTCTGGTGCAAGACAAAGCGTGGCGTTGAGTTCCGACACCCAACAAGCAATGTATCAGATTTAGGCGGAAAGTGGAAAATGGAGTGTCTTGACACTAGGATATCTCTGACTACGCTGCTATTTCGGAAAAAGCGTCAAGCTGAAAATAAAAAAATATATGAACGAAATAAGTATGTAAAATCTAAAATTAATAACATTTTCGGTAAAGTATAAATAAAACTTTTCTAACTTTCTTTTAGTATATGAAACATGTTATAGAAAATATATAATGACTTTAGTGGTTGAAATTCGGGACAAAGGCGAGCTCTCGTTATATGTTAGCTGTACAATACAGACATTGGACGTCTCTATGCATGATTAAATCGATACGTTATTCAAAGTGAATGATTCAATTGAATAGGACAAACTATGGCATACAAATGTAATATTATATGATGAATCTATTGTACCTCATAATGAAACAACTATAAAAACTAATGCGTTAATGGCGCAGTTAGGATATGTCCGACCGGACATGCTGTAGTTCTGAATTCGGGTTTTACTTTGAGAAATATTTTTTTTTTTTTTACTGATCTGGCTAGACTAATAGTGGATGTAAGGTCCACTATCCAGCTCACAATTTAACTTAAATGACGAACGAAAAGTTAAAAACTAACTAATATCTTACTAGGTTCGTTTTGTTTATAATATGGTGAGCGAAAAATATCGCAACTCTAAAGTCAAAATCAAATGAAAATATAACATATAGACTAAACTTAACTTTTCAAGTAAATCTCAATACCAAATAAGAGTTTCGGTACTCAAATCAAATCAGACAAATGAGAACATTTTAAATAAAATCATTCACCAGAGTGGGAATCGAACCCACAACCAATCGTGTTTACAGTCAGACGCTATACCAAATAAACCAAACACTGGCCAAAGTTTATATAAAATATCGACACATCGTATCTACATTTGATGGATGAAAGAAAAGAAAACACGGTGCGAAATTTGATGGCGGTAACGCGCTACGGCTGAGTTTCAAAGTTTGGTAAAAGCTCAACACGAAGTTTATCCTAATATTATAACATTATTAATAGCTATAACAGAATTTATAATTTATATACTACGATAATATCTGAGATTGTAAAATACGCCAAAATTTTAAATTGTATGTCGTATCGAGAAGAAGTGCACACTAAAACTAAACTACTTGCTGTGCTTGATATTAAATGACATACACGTTGCTAAGGAAACGTTTTTTTCACTCGTCAAAAGGTCTTCTAATATCTTAAATTACTTACTCAGTGAGAACCAGCGAAATAAAACTAATTTCTTAGAAATATGTAATTTAAAACGCAACGCGTATTGTTTTCAACATTTATCTCATATAATAATTTACAAACAAAAACTTTATCTAGTGTTCAGTCACTATCTATGTAAAAGGAAAAGATAGAAAATAGATTTCTTTTTCTTTTCCCTGTCAAGACTACTTTTACCCCTGAGTCCTGGACATAGAGGGGCGTAAAATTGCATTTAGACGTCGCCCCGCTGCGAGGGTCCCTTATAAGATAGATGTCACCGCTTTATAAGTCCCCCGTTGTAGTATCCCGGGCCGCGGAATTAATGTAATATACTTGTTTGCTGAATTTCAACGCTTCCACCTTTTATGCATTTTCCAAAATCATTTCTCGTATCCGTAACGTTAAATTAAAAGTGAATAATGATGTAATGTGAATTATGTTTTTTATAATACATATCATAAAAATATTTTGATTTGTATCTAAAACATCACTATTAAAACAAAGGCTTTTGTCACTTTGGTAATGCAAAGTGCTGCAATGGATTCCGTCACCAAGCACACCGCATTTCTTCTTGCCAATAGGAAAAGTGAAGATTGGACTGACAGCTTTCGGAGCAGGAACAAAAGATATAGATATTTTGAAATGAAACTATTTTAACCGGATTAATCGCGTATAATTTTGATAATCGAAAATACATTTTTATAACCCGACGTTTCGAACACCTTACAGTAGTCCGTGGTCTGCTACCTACTAGAGTCTACCTGTTAAAATAGTTTCATTTCAAAATGTGTAATAATCGCGAAAATCAAAGAACTTATTAAGATATACATATATATAATAAAATTCCCCTGAGTGAGAATCGAACCCACAACCGCGAATGCTGTCAGACACTGTCACACTGCACACTGCCGCGATGGCTGGAGATACATAGAGTTAAATAAAATGCAAACATACCTAACGCTCACATATATCGTCTTTTAACGTATAGAAAATGGTGATGTGAATTTCCTTATACATTTGTCTGTTTATAAACCTCGCATAGCAAAGTGACTCTCAATTGAAGTACGTCGAGTACGTATTGAGTTCAAGCATTACGCATTGAGTCGCTTTAACGGGCAAATTCAAAGTGTATAAAAGCATTTAACATGTACTGACATAAAAGATCCGCTGAATTAAAGTGAAGTTTAATGTTTAAAAAGTATTTTAATTGTGTACTATACGTTCAACAAATTTAATATATAGTTATTAAAACCATATAATTGAATATATGCTATATAAATGTATATAAATTGTATATAAATGTATAAAACAGGGGCCTAGGTCCTAACCATATATAGGAATAAACTACTAGGATCACTTGGGAGACCTAGTCCCTCTTTTCTCCACTTTACATACAATATATAATAAAACGGGATCATGGTCACGCCATGCTTTGTCTAACTGAATCAGGTCACTTTATAAATAAATAATATTTTCTCCAAGTGGCGCAGTGAAACAGTATATGACTATATACGAAATGGTTGTGGATTTAATTAAACTTTGAAATATTGTTACATATTTATCTATTTTTTAACTTGTTTTTTTAGGAAAATATATATATACTAGCGAACCCCGTGCGGCTTCGCCTGCTGAAATCCCAATCAGCGCGTCTGCGAACTTCAGCAGCTTCAACGATTTCTGTAGCTCTTTGGGACGCCATGTAAGTAGCCTGCGTGTGTGTAAATGTGTTTTTCTGATGTATCCTAATAATATTATAAACGCGAAAGTTTGTGAGGATGTTTGTTAGTCTTTCACGTAAAAACTACTAAATGGATTTTAATGAAACTTTACAATAATATAGCTTATACATCAGAATAGCATATAGGCTACAAGTTATAAAGACATTGTGTGAATTGACCAAAATATCAAGTATCTTATGTTCAAGCCATTAAAGCCAAAATAGTGAACCAATGTAGTCAATAAATGAATATTATGGTATATATATGCTAAATGCATATGTATACACGCTACATATACCAGAATATTATTTGTGTCTGTTAGTCTGTTTGTTCCGGCTAATCTCTAGAACGGCTACACCGATTTTGACGGGCCTTTCACTGGCAAATAACTTATGTAAGATCTCCACACGGACAAAGTCGCGGGCACAGCTAGTAAGCTATATTATTGTAAAGTTTCATTAAAATCCATTCAGTAGTTTTTACGTGAAAGAGTAACAAACATCCTCACAAATTTTCGCGTTTATAATATTAGTAGGATATATATATATTTAACTTTCACCCTTTTAACAATAAACTGTAAGTAATGCGCACTAAAACCAATTCTTGAGCAAAGAAGGTAGCTGCTGCTTTCCAATACGATAAGAGTTGTTTAATGGCCGAATGTACAGTAAAATTGCATTACATACTTTGTTAAACGTATGTAATGTAATGTTGCCCCTATAAAATAGGAGTTTAGATTTTTACCTATTGTCCTTTTCTTAATATAAAGAATCTCTTTTTTTATATGTTTTTAAAGTTTTAATATCATGTTAGGATATGAAAAATATTGTGTAAAGTATAAATCATTATAGTGCAGTGACACAGTGTCTGATTGAATCGTGGTGCTGAGCTGGCCCACGCAACACGCAATGTCTCGATTTCAGTCGAAAGGTCTAACAGACTGTCTTGATACTAGGTTAAAAAAAATACTCGTATCTATGAATGTAAATTTTTCAAATTAATCAAATTGTTATTATTCAAATGTGCGATATAACGAAAGACCATTTTACATTTGCTTCATATCAACTTGTGTGTGTGTGTGTCTGTGTGTGTAGCATTTTTTACTGTACAATATTAATCTCATAAACACCGTACCTAAAACAGAAAATACGTAAAACATATTTTAAAATTACTAATAAAATGAAACTTTAAACACTCCCTTACAACAAACAACCCTCGGTGTTAGCCCACGACCACCCTTTGTTTAATAAAATAGGGTGAACAAATTTAAATCAGATGGAAATAATAAAAATGTAAAAACGTATGTTAAAATTTTAAAAGAAATACTTAATATACTTACTTGTTACTAGAACTTAAATAATAAGCTAGAATATTACTTAGCTCAGTTAAGGATTTTTTGCATTATATACATCGTCTGAGTGTACACTAGTTTATTTGTGGGTTTGATCCCCACTCGGGGGAATGATTTTAATGAAAAACAAAGTTCAGAAAAAAACATATAACAAAATAAGTTCTTTGATTTTCACCATTACTCCACATTTTGAGATGAAACTATTTTTAAGCGGATTAATCGCGTATAATATTGGTATTAAATACATTTTAGAACCCGATAGATTAGAAGATTTTTTTGTTCAATCATATTATAGGATTAGATTCCGATCCACTTATTGCGCTTTAATTAATACAGCTTCACAGCTATTCCCGCATAGCAGGGTAGTCACAGAATTACCTAGTAACTTAGGAAACTTTCTACTGCCTGGGACCTTAACCTGTAAGCTTTGAAGTCTCAATCCTACCATACCAGAGAGCAAAGTACAGTCAGCTCATTGTGAAAGAATCCAGGGCAATACGCGAGGCAACTAAGAAATCGTTGGCGGTAGTTTGATATAATAATTGTATCAAATGACAGACAAATGGCACCTCAGTCTACATGTTACCACGGACTACTGTAAAGTGTTCAAAACGTCGGGTTCTAAAATGTATTTTCGCATACCAATATTATACGCAATTAATCCGGTTAAAAATAGTTTCATTTCAAAACATATAACAAACATAAACAAAATAACAAATATAACAAAAATAAAGCGCTCTGAGCGTTCTAGACGCACGGAATCGGAGCTCGTTTTTTTTTTTTATATTTTCTATAAGTAAGTAAATATTAAAATATTAAAGTAATTACTAAGTGTGTTAATACCACTTTAAAAAACCGTCTAAGCTAACCTAATCTAATATTTATTAAAATTTACTTATCCATAAAGTCCGATATATAATATTCTAGCAGTAAATAGCAAAGCGATGTTAAATGGCGGCAAAACAGGTAGATTTAAAGGCTGTTTATTTATTACGAGTCACAGTACAGTCGATCCTCGAGACAAATGTAGTCAACATTCGAGACGCTCCTTGCATGATTGATGACCTCCACAGAGAATAGCTCTGTTACCTAGCTGTATCTTCGTTATATATAAAGGCAGCCGTAATAAAGAGGAACTATATAAATTACGTTAAGTAAAAGAAATGAAATGAGCCTTTTCGATTAAAATGATGAGTGTAAGATTATTTGATTATTGTACTAAGAGGTTACCTGAGAAATTAATTAAAAAAGTGTTTAAAGTTTCATACCCCCTCTACAATGACGAAAATAAATTAAAAATCGACTTAAAAACAAAAATAAACCCACAACTAATGCGATTGTTCAAAACGTTTGTTTCAAATATCCCCTTATTTATTGCTATATGTTACTATTCAATAAAATACTTTTTTTTTTATCGCTTAATATTATACATTACCAACTCTATGTAAATAATAGCACACACATATAGTAGCAAAAGGTATTTCGTCTCCTCAAACTGCCCATTCATTGTATTCGCCATGCGACAGCTCGTGCAGTCGAGCAGAAAATAACCCAACACAACCTTTACTTTCGTTCGAACTAATTTAATTTGGCTGTAGCGTGAAAAACTGGGACAATATAAGACGTTGCCAAATAAACTACTTCGAGATTCGCGGTAACGAAACGTAGTGACAATAAAAAAATATACGTCTACTATCCATTAGTAACTAAAATTTGCATTCTAAACCTACAACGATTTTAGGTTCAAATTTTAATCGTGATTTGTATTGTAAATACAATAAATATCCATTGATATCATTATGGCACAATGGGCCATCGTCCGACTTTAAATTAGACGATTGTAGGTTCGATGTCTACTCGAGGGAATGATTATATTTAAATAATTTATGTCCACGCGTTTAACAAAAACAAAGCGCAACGCGGCGCTCAATTTTATCATTAAACTCTACATATCCACGAAATGGAGCGGAAAAAGAAGAAATCGAGACTGATTAAGAGAGATTTACTCTTCAAAACAATCAATGTCAAAGTAATTCGTCGTTAAGTTAGCATGTGTCTGACAACATAATCGTTTCGGTTTGGTGTCCAACTAACGTTGCCAACAGACCAACAAAGTAAAAATTACAATGAATGCCACAATTTGCTTGAGTGGCATTATAATATACTAGCTGTGCCCGCGACTTTGTCCGCGTGGAGATCTTACATCAGCTAGTGAAAGCCCCGTCAAAATCGGTGTAGCTGTTCTAGAGATTAGCCGGAACAAACAGACTGACAGACACAAAAATAACAAAAAATAATATTCTGGTATATGTAGCGTGTATACATATGCATTTAGCATATATACCATAAAATTAATTTATTGATTACAATGGTTCACTATTTAAGCTTTAATGGCTTGGACATTAGATACTTACTTGATATTTTGGTCAATTCACACAATGTCTTTATAATTTGTAGTCTATGTGTTATTCTGTGGTACAAGCTATATTATTGTAAAGTTTCATTCAAATTCATACAGTAGTTTTTACGTAAAAGCGTAACAAACATCCTTTCAAACTTTCGCGTTTATAATATTAGTAGGATAATTATGATATCCCAAGTATCACCAAATTTATATATACCGTTTAAATATTTTTTATTTAAGCGAATTCACGAGCAGTAGCTAGTGTGAGATTCGAAAACTTGAGTACAAAGGCAACAATTTTGTGAATAAAATCTGTAAGGTTAGTAAAACGCTCTCAATAAATCACAACTTACAAAAGCGGTGCTAATGTATTAGACGGTTTAAAAATGAATACTCATTCACTTCCTCTATTCAAATTTCGGGACCTTTTATATATATATTTTTCATTGAAATTATTTATTTTAATTTTGATGTTATTTGTTAAATGGTAAAGTATTATAAAGATGACATAAGCATGTATTATTTAAGTTTTATTCATACCTAAATGTATAACACTAAATAATTACCTGTATATAGGTACTAAATTGTAAGATGACCCCACGTTGCCCTAGCAATGTGAATGTGACTTGATACAAAAGTAATAACCTACCCAATACTCAACTAATAAATAAATATGTAGATATTAACAAATAATATACTGTAAGTTAGCCAGAATAGGTACTAAAGGCTTTATTTTTTATTTTAGTGATTTTGTTTTAGTTTGTTTGTTTTAGTAATGCATTAGTAGATAAGTATTGGTTTTCTTCTGTATATAACCTTATATACAAAAGGCGACTCCTCTGACTGCATAATAGGATTATAGTAATAATGTCTTAGTTGTCGAAATTATGATTCTTATTCTTGTCCGCTATTGAATGTTAAAAGTTAAAGGTACAGTTGTACAGAATTCTTAATTAGAAAATATCACAATACACAAATAAACAACCAAAAACAATACAAATATAAAACACATAAAACATAAATATGGAAATATCACAATAACGAATCAAGTAAGTAAGGAACTAATCAAGTAGTTCATTAACTGGGATTTGAACTCGGTCCCAGAACAATCTGCCGAGTGAGTTGCGCTATGGATGCTGCGTTACTTATTTAGCGCTCACTCTCATTTTAGATGTATGGCAACGAGAAAGGAAGGTAGCGTTTTGTTCAAGTGATATAAGGTCTCTTTATAGATTTCGTATTTAGTTTGTATATAACCATCACAGATAAAAATTTTTTTTTTTACGAATAGATAAACATTAGTTCTCTTTTTATGAATTTACCAACTGAAATGTGGCTAAAAATCACTGTTCTTGTCTTATATTTTTAACGTTACACATCTACCGCATATACCGCGTAGGCAACTACTCTTATCTATAAAGAGTGTTAGTTTTTAGCCTAATTGACAGGAATAAAAATATAAGAATTCATATTTTTGTTAACCTAATTTATTGTTTAAATAAAGTATTATACTAAAAATATATAGAGTAGGATAGGCAAAAAGAACTTATTGTCAATAACCCAGTCTTCTCTTTATTAGGTTTACAATAATATCTCCACTTTCCGCCCGAATCCGAGACAACGCATGTTGAGTGGTGGAAAGAGAATAAATTACGCTCCCCTGAGAGAATAGAACCCACAACCATCGCCACAATGGCTTCATAAATTCTACTTAAATAATAAAAATTCGTTCAACTTTTACAGACTATTATAGTTTTAACCGATCTCTAGAACCAATATCCAGACAGTTTTGAAGCAACAATAGAACGTGTTATGAGCCGCCATTGTGCATCAGTCTGGTACAGACATCCTATTTTAGTTGGTCGGCTATTACTCAAAATGCGGTTGTATTGTGTGTTTAAATATTGTTTTAATATTTGAATTGAAAGGAATATTCATTATTAATGCCTCTTTTTAATTAATTCATAATGATAGTGGTTTGGAGTAGTAATGATAAAATTAAAATTTATTGAGAAGGCTATTGTAGGTCAGTGGGACAGCGTTTGGCTGTAAACGTTTTGTTGGCAAAGAACGATTAGTTATGGGTCGTGTGTGCAACAAAGCGCGGCGTTAAGTTCCGCCACTCAACATGTAGTCTCGAATTCACTAGGTACCTACTCTATGACTGCCCGCTTAGTGGAAATAAGATGAAAGCTATGAAATAATATTTCCCTTCAATATTATGCTTATGTATTAAGTTAAACTAGTACCTTCACAATTGGAAATATGATTTATTTATAAATTATATTTAGTCTTAAACGAGAAGGCATCATAAAACATATACTTATTGAGGTAAAATTATGATTGAAACAAAACACATTGCCAAAAATATACAAATCTGTTGTTTTCTGCTTCTGCTCAGTTTGACATGAAAAAGTTATATTATAGATCTATTGTCATAATTTAAATTGAAAATTGTAAAAAAATTGTTATATAAGTGTTTAAGTGTGTTGTATAAGTGTTTAAGATAACAAAACTTAAATTATATTTGCAGTTCAAAATCCACCTGTAAAGCAGTAGAAAATTGAATTTCAGTACTATTGTACTACATGTGGCGTGTAGGTGTTGCTGTTACCTGTCTGTTCGGGACATCCCGACTAACCGCTTTACAGGTTAGCAAGGCTGAGCTTGTTAATGTATTATTAAACTTTGCTCAATGGAAAACTAATGTTTGAAATGAAAATAAATTGATTATATTTATATGTTACTAAAACTAATTAACGAGATCGATATAATGTATGAAAAAGAAGATATAAAAATAAGATCCTATATACTTTACATTCTCGTGTGGAGATTTACACAACTGCTTCTCTTATACAGTGTAATTTATGATATTTTACTGGTACTGGTAACAAAACGCGAACAAAGTGGTGAACTAAGTTGTTAGTACTTCCCCTCAGCCTATCCATCCAGTCTGAGACTATCCAGCAGGGTAGTCAGGCAGCAGAGAGAACCTAGTGTCAAGACACTTCATTCTCTACTTTCCACCGAAATTCGACATATTGCGGGTTGAGTGACGGAACTCAATACTGCATTTTGTTTTAGATATTACCAGAGCGGAGAAATGATTTTTTTTTAATATTTTATTAAATTATTACCCCTAGTGAGAATCGAACCGACCATCAATGACGTTTACACACAGACATTGGCCGCTGCGCCATGATGACCAATAGACAAAAGACATATAAACGTTAAGATCAAAAAAATTATCTGATTCGGTAACAGCGGTCTTTTTACACTATGAAAGTGTCATTAGAAAAATTTACCACTAAGCCACAAAGGTGTTCATTTAAAATGACATCTGTACAGTGAGTTATGTAAACTGTATAAGAACGGTACAAACAATGGCAGTAAAATATATTTTATAACGGGACAAGGCAGTAATTCAAATTGGATCATAAGACGTGGAATTGCCTTAATGTAAGGAAAATGTGCACTGCGGGCATTTTTATAAGAAGCTTTTGAGAAAATATATTAGTAATAAGGGCTATTAAAGTTATGATTAATGTTTAAAAGTTAAATAAAATTACCTGTTGTTCACTTGTTTCTTGTTGTATGAGATAAATAAATATTTTTTAATTAGAAAACGTCGCTTTACGACGTAATTACAATTAACTAGACAATTATTTACATCAATTTATTTTCGTTTAAAACTTAATTAATATATAAATAAATTGTGAATGTTACAATACAAGGTTGTTTGAATGAGATAAATTAATATAATTGCAGAACAGAGTGTCCTGACACTAGTTGTCTCAGCCTACCCGCATTTGCAACGAAAATTGTGAAGCTGCTTTTTTAATAATAAATTTAGTAGCTTATATTACACTGGTTAGATACTTTCTAAGACATATCAGTTTACTTTTTCTTTGGAGAGGTCTTGTCTAAGTAAATATATTAACAAGGAACTAAATTTTGTTACGAAACGTATAAAAAACTATAAGGCTTTAGCGGTCACAGCGCTTCGACGGCTTAAAATAGGCGCGGGTTCGAGTCCCGCCACGTTCAAATGTTTATACGTTTTCTATAAATATATTTGTAGTCTGAATAACGCTTCAAAGTAATTAGATCTTAATTTTACTAATAAAACTGTATACAAATAAATAAAATACAATACACAATATTCTATTTCACATCCAATTGTAAAAGCAAAAGTAAAGAGGCATAATACGTTCAACCGTTGCCACTCGGCTTCCCTTTGACATTAAAAAAAAACAGGATGAATAAGCAACGAAGTCGGCGCAGAAGTATTTTTATTGAACTGGTAACTTCATATCGCATTCGTTAAGCGTTATAGCATTTATAGTCTAAATTTAGTATTTTCATTGTTTTAGTTTCACATTTTCATTTAAGTACCTAAGAAATTAATAATGAAAAATATTATAAACAGAAATTACATTTTTAGTCAAGTTATTTCAAGTCACATCATCAGTAGAAACTCTGTCCGTTTGCGTATCGACTGCCTAATTCTGAACAATGTAACTAATAAGACTATTAGTTAAATATCGATTAAAGTGTTTGTTTTTATTACAATTCAAATTAAAAATATCCATTATTCAAATAGACTTTGCAAGCACTTTTGAATCGTCGTAGGAACATAAAGCTACCACCGGCTCGAAGGCAGTTCTGCTGAAAAGAGCCGGCGAGAAACTCAACAGTTGCTCTAATCTGCACCAAACCCAATCAGACTACTTCCACACATTTTTATCTTTCAAATATCTACAGAGTAATCACCTTTACTTATTAATATTGTCCTTATAGCGGGTTCAAATTTCTTGAGTTGCAAATCTAGCATAGGTGGCGGAATCTTATTATATATGCGTGTTCAGACCCATGAAAGGCTTATTTACTTTTTGGAGGCGATAACTTGGTGTTACAAGCTTATATTTATTTCTCGTCCCTATTGTATGTCTGTCACTGTTTTTAGCATAACACTGGATACGTTATCGGACAAACAAAATATTATAATATATATACTGCGAAGCAACTGTAAGTATACCTATGTGTTTAAAAACATCTCGCAAAGAATCTTGAGCTCTAAGATTATGTGAAACCTAGCAATATATCCATACCACTTGTATTTTAATATTTCAGAATGTCAAGAATAATTCATCCATGTGTAATGTTCGTAGATAACCTGTGTATATTTTTACTTTCAAATAGAATTCACATTATCCGAATAGTGGGATAGGCAAAGTGAATTTTTCTACCTTCCGCCAGAATTCGGGACGAAGCGTGTTGAGGGGCGGAACTCATGCGAGACAATGGAAATAATTTAACGTGTCTGTCTTCACAATTTTAGCAAAAACAGGTTGAAAGTGTTTCATTCGCGTTATATACGTGATAATGATAAGGCCAGTGTATCGTTTCACGTCTCAGTCAAAGTCAAAAATATAATTTTATTCCATTTGTATATAAGAATAATACACGGCAATGACAGTGGTGTTACGGAATTATATTACACATGTGACATTTGAAGCCTTGTTCCATGTCAAATAACTAAGATCACTTTTGCGCTGTTAGATTAAATTGAAAAATAAAACGCTCAAAAGAGAGAAAAGAGCTACATCTGAGCTTCATAATACCCGAGTAAGTATGTAAACGAACATGCGTAATGTGTAATCATCAATCAAGAACTATCACAGAAAGATGAAGGGTCTACCCGTTGAGATGCGATCTCTTCTTAGGACGTACGGAGTCAGGTTAGCTGATCGAATCAGCTATGAAGAACGTATCTTTTCTCTATTTCAGAATGGAAGGCGTAAGCAAGAAATTTTTTTAGCGTCACGCTTTATCCTTAGCGGAGTAGTCACAGAAAACGGAGCGCCAAACACTATGAACCCTCCATACATATTTCTTTCGCTTCATCCACTGTTATCAACCTCTTCATAAGCGCCCGCGGATGATCCTCGTGCTTTTTACGACGCCATTCTCGAGTATCATACCGAGTCAAACAAGGTCTCCCCCTACCTCCCTCTTTGGCCCCTTACCATTCTTTCATCATTCAACCTCTCAATCATATTAATAATATAATATATTGAATTACACTAGTAACTAGATTTAATTAAAACCTTTATTTAATAATCATCCACCAACAACAACTGCTCCTCATCAGAAAATGGAATATATTTCATAAAGATAAAATGTAGTATAATATTTCATATTTCTTTCGTACTTATTATCAAATTTGTGCAAATATTTATCACAAATACGGTCGCTTATCATCTTTATTGACAGGCTTTTAGAGTAATTGTCGCTAGAAAACAATTAATCACAGCAGAGCTTGAAGTTTCCGCATGATTAATGCGAGGGAACTGATTCGCCAGGTGTAAAAGTAAAGCGTTTGACTGCAAATATACAATACCTAATATAAAGCAAAAACCAACCAAGTTGTAAGGATTTTTATTCAAAATTAGCTGTTGCCGCGACTTTGTACGCGTGGACGATTTTAAAATAAAATTAGCCTAAGTTATTCCTTATTACATCAGTTATCTGGCCAGTGCAATCCCATTAAAATCGGTCCAGCCGTTCCACAGATTAGCCGGAACAAATAGACAGTTAAACAATTGTTACTTTGGTATATGTACGGTATATACATTTAGCAACTAGCGGTTATTTTTATATTACAGACACTACAATTTTATTTATTTGTATAGATTATTATAGTTTAATTTGACTTTGAAACGAATCTCCTTGAATCGTAGGACCCTTAATTTAAGGATAATGGTAGATACTTGTGATATATGAACTAAATTAATATATAAATATACGAACCACTTAACTTTTTTAAAAAGTATATTCGAGCTACTTTTAAATTGTACTTATCCTTAATATCTGACGTCGGAAATAAATCTGACGTAAATATGACATTAAAAGATTTTAATATAAGGTAAGCAATATATATATAGACATCTTTCTAAGCAACTTGGAAACGGAAATAAGATGCCTGATTCACTAGCGACCCGCTCGCGCCTCGCGCCTTTTCGTAAAACAATGAATTTCGAGGAAAAACTAAAAAAAGGTAGAAAAAGAGAGCCTCTGTTTATCCCAAGACTATCTCTACATAAAATTGCATTACAATCGGTTCAGCGATGTAGCCGTGATGACATCACAGACAGACAGACAAAGTTACTTTCGCATTTATAATATTAGTATGGATGTATTATTAATCAGTAGACAACGTCTATTTTCTCAGTATATTTTTTAATTATAATTTATTAAAAACCTTTAAACGTTTGTTTAATTTCGAAATTACACAAGTTACGTTTTATTACGCTCCCTTGTTATTGATTTCACTCGACCCAGAGGGTATAAAATTTTAACTTTCTAAACGCAAGGCTTGAAAATAGAATTTTTAATACGTCCTTAGGCGAAAGACAATTTAAAAACAAAGAGAGAAAAAGGGTTAAAGCGTTGGACGTAAAAATGTTATTCTACGAAATGAGTATAATAGAATGGATATTTGTTCTGAAACGAATTCTGTGTCTATTATATTCAAATGTTAATTAAATGTGGATGTAATGGCTAGTATTAATTAAGTACAAAGGTTCAAAGTTTTTTTGTTCAATCATATTATAGGATTAGATTCTGATCCACTTATTGCGCTTTAATCAATACAGCTTCACAGCTATTCCCGCATAGAAGGGTAGTCATAGAACTACCTAGTAACTTAGGAAACATTCTACCACCTGGGACCTAATCGTGAAGACTTTGAAGTCTCAAACCTACCACACCAGAGAGCAAGATATTGTCAGCTCATTCTAAAAGAACCCAGGTCAGTACGCGAGGCAACTAAGAAATCGTTAGCGGCAGTATGATATAATATTTTTGTCAACTGACAGACGAATACCACCTCAGTCTACCTGTGACCACGGACTACTGTAAAGTGTTCGAAACGTCGGGTTTCTAAAATGTATTTTCGAATACCAAAAAGATATGCGATTAATCCGGTTAAAAATAGTTTCATTTCAAAACGTGTAATTATCGCGAAAATCAAAGATCTTATTAGCTATCTAGTGTCGATACATTCTGTTCGCTACTTTACACCTGAATTCGTTTGCGTATTAAGTGCAGAATTTGACGCCGCGCTTCATCTTTTCCCCCGAATGGAGACGGAACCCACAACCAATTATTTTTACAGTCAGACGCTGTGCCACTATGCCACGGAGACGCTTTAATTTTAAAATAAACTACGTTTAATATACATATTCAAAAAAGATCAATTGCAGAGTAATAATGAAATAAAATTGATTTCGGATAGATTTTTAACACCTACTCAATGAGGAAAATAAATATAAAATTTGAAAATTATCGATATTATCCCACCCGTACGAGTACGTACGTATGCGAGATCGCGTAGTGGCTCTCGGATGTCCTCGCTTAACGCTTTTTATACCATTGTACAAACGCACTTAATATTCATATACGCTGAAAAACGTGCTTTTGAGGAATTTAATAGTTGCCACCAGTGAATAGAGGGTGATAAGAATAAATATTTGTTTTTACAACAAGTGCAACAAAACTAATTGTTTGAGCATTCATGTGGTATAAAGATAACATGGGCTTTATATTTTAAATTGCAATACATTTTTAAACGTACTCATTCAACGTAGCTTTGCAAAGTCATCATTTCACTTTGTTTACTTTGAAACTTGCTAATTATAGTTTAGCATTAATATTTATTCAAGAAAACAACCGTCTTTACTGGAAACTGTACGCTACCTTCATCCAAAATTCATTATAGCGCGTAGAATATGAATAAAAAGAACAATACACCAAGAGAAAATACTCCAAAAAAAAAAACCCTCTTACAACAAAAAAAGCTAAAAACAAATAAAAAGCTGTTTCTCAAAGGACGAGCGCTAAATAATTAAAATGTCCACTTTAATACCGCCATCATACACAGTCTACAAGCACAGGTGGCGTAAAGCCGAAATAATTAATGGAGCTTGGAACGAAAACACCAGAAACAGCGCTAAGTAATTCCATGGATAATGGATAAATTTAAATTCATCCCGAAGATTGTAATTAGTTAGGAGTCTTTCTAACATGTTAATGTGAATTTGACATTAACTTTCCTGCCTTGGAATATTGAAGAGCTTATTGGAATTAAAACAATTTATTTGATAAGCTAATTTTGTGGTGGTAGGGAGATGTGAACTAATTAAAAACATTTATATTATTACATCATTGAAGTCCCTGAATATATAATTATTTTCTGTAATATCCTTTAAATAGCGTAACAATTATATATAAAAAACTGTCATGGCTAAATGTATGTAAAGCTATCTTAATTGACGTTTGGACATGATGTCCAAGAAGCGCAGTTAGAAATCTTGCTATTCTATTTGATTCAAAACTTCAATTTTAAAAAGCATTTTTCACACTGTTCCCGCATAGCAAGGTTACTCCGTTCTCCATTTACCATCCGAATCCGATACATTGCGTGCAACACAACGCCGCACTTTGTCTTCATACCAGAGCGAAGAAATGAAAATAATTTGTGTAATCATTTCACCGAGTGGGAATCGAACCCACACCCATTACATATACAATCAGATACCGTGGCCACGCTGGCCTCTTGTTGATCCATGTACCTATTCCGTATAACGGTAAATAAATATAACCAAAGCGTAGCAAAGAAATTCAGAAAATTGAATGTCATTCAGACATCGCTCGGTGGACTACAAATCACACTTCAGCAAGCATTCCCTTCCCGTATGCGGGAACAAAATAAATAATGGAGGATAGGTCTATCTATTTCCATTTTTCTGACAATACGCCCATAGGAAAGTGTGAACGGAATCTTCAGCGCTGCAAGTGAGAGGGGTGAGTTAATACTAATTGGCATTGAGCCAGTGTGGTATAAAATATATAAAAATCGTATAGCATACGTAAATTGTATAGAAATTTGATGAGAATGAAATGGACGGAGACCCGAGTGTCTTGACAGTAGACATAAACCGTTAAATTTAGTATAATCGTATTATTGAAATTTTAAGGTTATATATTATCGTGATTAGTTTATTAGGCTATAGACAAAAATATTAATGTATAAGTATAGGTATATATATAATATATATTATTTACAGATCATACAAAAATAATATAGTTTTTTTTTATGTATTTAAAACGCTTTTCATGGAATAAAATTGAAAACACCAGGGAAATGTAAATGAATGAAATATTAACGTACGTCTCAATAAGAATCGAATTCACAATGTCCGCTTGCTAGTCATCACTGAGATACGTTGGCAAATTTAAAAGAAAAACCACTGAAAGGAAATGTTTAAATTTTACAACATCGACTTCTCTACTTCTTATAATGAGAATATTAATAATGAATCAAAATGGAAAGTTGAAAGCGGACTAAAAATACTACTATAAATAAATACAGCAAGCTTTAATTAAGCTTCGTAGTTTTAAACTTTGACGTTTTGATTAAGTTTGCTTGAATGTGTGTGCAACAAAATATACTTTGATATAAATCGTGCTAAAACAATAAACTTAATGAAAATACTGTTTATTTTGACTAAGTCATTTTGAAAAAAATAACTAGTAACTTAAAACGAACGGAGTACAGTTGGTACGTGCGTTGCACAAAAAAATCCTTTATTTGCATTGTGTTGAAAATTTTTGTATTTATAATATTTTAGTATGACAGTTCTGGCTAACCCAAAAAACGCCAAAAAACTAAAAAACGCGCTAAAATGGAATTGTAGGAGATATTTCACTACACTTTACTTACTCTCATAGCAGTCTATTAGGGGTTTAATTTTATAACCTTTTTTGGGATTGTACCTGAAACAGACATAAGACACATTAATTAATATAATACATAAAACGAACACTGCCCTTATCTATAATTTTGTGTATTTTATATTTTTCATTTCATTTTGTGGTTTTAAGTAAAAAAAATATAAAATAATTATTTATATTAAATCGTTTGTTGAAAACAAAAAGCAAAGTTGCTTTTGCGTTTTTGACAACAGTTTAAAATAATCGTGATTGAAAAATTAAAGGAAAATTTTTGTAATAAGTAACTATAACAATAATCATACAAATTTCATCTTCTTTAAAGTAACGATAATTTACTCAAGGATTTTTTTTATTACTCGTAATTGAATTTCCTTAAAAATCCTATATCAGAATTCATACATTTATCTCGCTATAATTCATACAGTATCTTTCGCCAGAAACTTAATCTAAATACACGAACGTCCTATTGTTTTATTCATTCTGTTACTAAAGTCATTAAATGCAGAGCTTTACTGCTCACATTAAATTTAAATATTTAAAGCTTCAACAAATAAATATATGCATAAAGTTATTCAGTTACTAACTAAGATTAAAAAGCCAAATATTTACAGTTAAAGCTTTTAACTTTTGTAAATACGTTGTGTATTTATTTCCAAGGTACATTTTAAATTTTAACAAAATTCAGAACTCATAGTGGCGCAGTTGTCGGTCGTTTCGGCTGACAATACTTTATAAGGCGGTTACGAGTTTAATTTTTACTATTGGAAACTAATACGGCAGTGGATTCCTCTCCAGCTTTTATTTAATACGGGCTAAACGCGTAAAATTGAAAATATTAAGTTAAGAATAAAGCGCATTAGGGTTTGTAGAGATGAAATGGTTCTACCATACATATAAATCAGAACTTGTTAGTCAGTTTGTCCAACTAGATCTATGGAACCAAGATTTTTTCATTAAGTAATAAACATAACTACGCAACTCATAAGTTGAGTATTTTTTTTTAAAATTCTATATAAATTTAAATACATATTTTGAAATAGAAGTTCAATTATAAAAAACAGATATAACTGTCATAGGTGATATGGTATTAAGCCTTTGTAGAGCGGCCAACGTCAGTACCAGACTCTAGGGCTTCAAGTTTTTAATTAATTTTATAATTAAATGCACGGGGTATGTTAATTGTTTGCAGTAAATGAAATAAATAATTTGTTGATGAAGCCAATGACAAAGCTCCATTTTTAGAAACTTTAATAATATGTATATTTGTATAGCATACTATTTGTTTAGATACCTTCTAAGTTCCTTACATATCTAGACTAAAAAAAATTATGTACAAGAATTGCCTTTTTGCCACTGTCGCTGCTAGAGGTCCTTAGTTTCGACACTCCGTTTTCCACCTTTCACTCATTTTTGAAGCCTGTTTTTCTCTACAGACCTACGAAACGATTAATCTCCTACCTATAACAACGCTGTAAAAACAGAACGTATGTACGCGCACATCTTTGAAACTACCGGACTGATTTGGAAAACCCTTTTTTCATTGTATAGCTTTGAAGTCTGGGCAGGCCTTAATCTATACTTGTGAAGACTGGAACACCTGATGAAGAACCAGAATAGTTCACCTAAACTATAAGCAAAAAAGAAATACCGTCGTCGCAAACGTGAAAAGTAAAATTAGTATAAAAAGGGTTATTAATTCCTCGCAACTACTACTACATTGCAGGCAGCTACTAGTTTTAAATATAAACAATACTTACAACATTTTTTTTAAGTACAATCAAAAAAAGGTTTGAATAACATAAGTGTCTGTGTACTTATTTATATAAGTAGGAGAGTTAAAATAAAAAAATAATTTAAGTAATAGGTATTCCACTAAAGTAAGAAAAAAACAAAATGTATTAATAAAACCGAATAATATTGTATTTCTTATTGAAATCGTCAAAACATTCATATACTATTTACTTATATATCTTAAACCGAAAGGGTTCGAACTGCAAATAAATAAACGAATCTGTTGTCTGAACACAGATCGCGTGTACTTATATCGTAAAACATTTTTCAATTTCAAAGCTTACAGGGATTGTTCGCAACAATGCACATCTATCCCGTATCATGTACTGTGCTTTTTAAATAAAGTTTCAAGCTTTTATTGTATCTAAAAGCAAAGTTTTACCTTAATACCATATGTCATTTGAATGAACATAATAATCCAGTACCTAACGTTTTCGGAAAAAATTATAGCTTAGCGCTGTTACCCGCATAGCAAAAACAAAAAAAAATAACACTTAAATTATTAAATCACTAGAAAATTTTCTTTCTATCCGACTTCGCAGATTTTCATTTAAAATTCATCTAAGTATACATTAACCTACATACCAAGCATAGCCTATCTATGTTCAGATAAAATTCAAACTTAATACAATAATTTATAACCTTAAATCATTAAAATTCAGTATAGTACAGTAGATCATCGACAAGTTAAGTTATATATATCTAATTCTTTAAAAGGCCGTCCTCGCAGAGTCCGTCGTGGCGTTCGTTTCCCATTTGGGGGAGTGGTTATTTATTATTTTAACTTCTTCGCTCTGGTACCTAAGGCGTTAAGTTTCACTACTTAACACGCAATGACACTAGGTTCTCTCTGACTGCCCTGCTATGCGGAGAAAAACGTGAAGCTTCATATATACTTATTACATATAATAAAAAGTGAATGAACAAAATAAATACTGCCTAAATTAATATTTTTAAACAACAAATGACCAGACAGTGCAATGCCCTATAGACTATACTTTAAGCTATCCAGCAACCTAAGCTGGAACAAAGAGCGGCTATTTGTATCATAAACTGGCAGGACACTGCAGTTCAATGGTTATTGAATATGTTTAATATTCAAAGCGGCGGGTGGTAAAGGATAGCCGAATAAGGTAACTTCCTTTGGCAACGAAGCGCAATATTTTGCATCTCCATGTTTGGGGAGTTAGTGATTTTTGTACGAAAGTGGAGGCGGCGTCTGAATCACAGTCGGCCCTTTTAAGTTGTTGTTAGGTACATCGTTTATATTCTTCTAGTTTATAGTAATATACTACGAATTAGACTTCAAGCTTAAAAGTATATATTTAGTAAAACAGTTCTTTAGAAAACATATAGAAATTTGAACGTTTTGAACTCGCGTCTCTTGCAAACCGTGTGCGAGTGAACGTATGTATGGCTTAGCGGTCAGAGAGAGAGAGCGTTTGGGCGCTCAATAGTGAGAATATCACTTAAAAAAATGTTAAAAATATATATGTTGTATTCATTTTTAATCTGTATCTGTATGTTTATTTTGTAAAGTTATAATTGAAACATGAAGTTCATAAATTCATAATATTCAAAGAAAACTCTAGAACCCAACTTGATTAGCTTGATGCGGTACATCAAAATAATAAGTAGCAAAAGTAAGCTTTTGAAGCTTAAAAGCTAAACTTGATTATATTAAATATAAAATATTCTCTCAGTAACTGCAGAACAAATTCCTCCTGAATACATATTTGGAGAATGTAAATGTTCAAAATCATTTTGCACGGCATTTAGCCAACGAGAAGTTCAATTAGCTTTGCATTGGTAATGCTGTTATTTAATGTGGACTGAAAATTGCTGGGCGAA
Source organism: Podotricha telesiphe (assembly GCA_038994665.1). Classification (NCBI taxonomy): domain Eukaryota; kingdom Metazoa; phylum Arthropoda; class Insecta; order Lepidoptera; family Nymphalidae; genus Podotricha; species Podotricha telesiphe. Next base: position 295,439 of record JAOYRR010000179.1, read on the forward strand.
TTCTCGTCGGTAACACTAATCTCTATATAACGATAAATTATATATAATGTTTTGAGTTTATACAAGTTTCTATTCAATTAACTTGCAACTATTTAGATGTTATGTGTATATATATACATAATTACTTTAGTTCCAAAAGTTTTAATGTAGGTGTAGGTCTAAGAATTTTTATGTTCCCTGTCCACGTGTTATTAAATCATCTTGTCCGGAATTTTACAGAGCATGCAGGATTCGGTCAAACCAATTAAAAGTGCCACTCAAATAAGGTTTTCAACTATACTCCATACATTATAGCAGTTCATTGGATTCTTGCATTCAACGTGTACGTGGGCTGTGTAGACGGATATCTAAGTTAGGTATTGGAATAACTTTAGATGCCTGGAGATATCAGAAATTTTTATATACTAAATAAAAATACATCTAAGTAAACCCTATAAAATGGGCGTGTATTGATGTCAGCAGTGTCTGAACACACATAAGACGAACCCAACCACTACATCAGGTTTGATAAACCTCATATACTCGCTAGGGAAAACAGATATATGTGTAAGAGTGGCAATTCAAATACAAAAACAACCAAATTTCAATAGAGAAATTTGAAAACTTACCTCCACTTGAAACCCACTCCTTAAAACTTTGAAGTCTCAAACGCACTACGCCAGAGGGTGTCGGGAGGTGTTACAGTTAGCTCATACTGCAAGAATCCAAGCAGGCCGCGAGGCAGCTCAGAGATAGTTTTATATGCATCAACTGACAAACTAACGCCACCTCAGTCTATCTGAGACCACAGACTATTGTAAAGTGACCCAAACGATGATCGAAACGTTGTTTTATAAAATATATTTTCAAATACCGAAAGATACTCGATTAATCCGTTTGAAACATACTTACTTTTAAATTATTATATAAGTTTTTTTTTTACCACCACACTTTTTCGGTGTACAGTACGATATACAATGATAACAAGTGTCAAAACACTCCGTTCTCCTAACTAAAACATTGTGCGTCGAATGGCGTTATGCATTGTCTTTCCAAACCGGGTAGTGAAAACAATATAAATTATTCCCGCGATTGTGGATCGAACCCACAATTAGCGTGGACAGACTGTCCCGCTACGGCCTCTATAAAAGTTTCCTCATACGATATTTTCTTGTCTATCCTTTATGCCATTCGTTATACCGAGGCGGTATATTCCAGACACAAAGAACAGTTCTCCTAAGAATTTTATAACAAAAGCACACTCACGCTTGTTACTTTTAGTCATTGGGAAGCTTTTATCACAGAACGTTGTGTTTTCTTAAACTGTATCATATTTGAAATATTATATTCGAGTCAAGTTTATTTGTCCATAGAATATTGATGTAAGCATTTTTAAACTACACTAGTTGCCGCATGTAACTTTAATCTCTAAGACAATTGCTATAGTATTTATGTTCATGACAAAAGGTAAAATTTAGCTTTTCGTTCTCGTTATGTCGGAAAATCTTTTCTTAGCGCTCCTTTACAACTTCCAAGGCAAACCTAGACGTCAAATTGAAAATAACAGCTGTCTATGGAGTGCCGTGCGTGCCTTGCCTGTCAGTCACCCGGAGATGAAGTTAATAAACTAATGCTACGACATTTGGTCGGTTTTTCAATAGTGTGCGGATTTACATAAAACTATTTATAATATTTTTATAATTGTAGGTTATGTCAATAACATTTAAAAATATATTTCCAAAACATTGCATGTGAGGCAACGGATGAGGCGGTCTTAAACATTTAATTTTCTTGACGCGGAGAAGATTGTATGTGAGTTAAATCAACGGTGAGCATTTCATAATAATTTAAAGTTATATTGCTTACTGACAGGACCACTCAAGGGACATCGCTCAGTAGTTTTAGCGAAGTTCTGTAACTTTACAAAGACGAACGTCAAACTTCGATCATAAATGCATAAGATATTATGAATTACCAATATTAAATTCAAAATTTAATTTGAATCTTTGACGTGTTTCTAAAGAAGTAAATAATACATAAATCAAATAAAGATATATTATTAAGCATACAGAAGTGGACAAGAGAGTGTTTTAACACTAGATTGTCACTGACTACCCTGCTATGCGGGAATGCACGCTTTGAAGCGAAAAAAACAGGCAAAAATTTATTATTCCTAAATTTTGAAGATTTACTTATTGACATTTTGAAAAATTGTACGTTCCAAAAATTCAGAGTCGATCGATTTAATCTGCACAATAGTGCGTCTAAAACAAAAAAATCAACTATTACTAAAATCAGATCGCCATATACATTTCGCGTATTGGCTGTTTGATTTTGACCAAACGACCAAACCAAATAAAAAAAAAATAACAATTCTAGAATCTAAATAATTCAAATCGTCGAATCGTCAATTCGACGCTATAATGCCGCACTGAGACTGTGATAGCAGCGGAGTATGATCATCGTATAGTATTTTAAATATTTTCCTTCCTCTAGCGTTCTTAGGCAAAAGCATCTTTGGGGTATACCAAAACGAAATATCCCTACAAAAAAGTTATTTTTCACTAAGTATAATGATATTCAACAAAACAAACCTAAAAGCATATGCCATATTTACAATTTAAAACATTTAAAAGCGATTCATGACGATCGCGTAAGGTCGAGTGAGGGCACCGGGTTACGCAGCCAACGACCTGTTCATCTGTTAATTTATGACATAAACACTTTGTTTACTTAAAACAACATTTTATATTGCGGGAATAGAAATTCTGATTTCGTGTGTCAATATTTATATACTAATATTTTATGCACATGTACTCGTATATGCTAGGTAAAAATGTAAACGGACTGAAATATATATTTAAACTGGCGACCCGCTCGCGGCTTCGCCTACGTGATCCACATGACTCTGTTTCTGTTTCTGAAAAACTGTTTCGATTTTTCGCCCACCACTACGATCACAAGCATTGTAACTTTCTTATTTATGAACCAATTTAAATGAAATAAATACTAAATATTAAGGGAAGTTTACCACAACACAATAGTCGAAATTTTATTTTAATCGGTTAAGCCGTTTCTGAGATTAGCGTGCACAAACAAGCAGACAAAAAGAAAAGAAAATAAAAAATCATCGTTTCGGGTTCCATTACATTGATAAATGCCCCTAATAATATTTTTTATATGTCTTCCATGTAGACTATTCTTTAGTCATCATGTAAAATATGAAAGGTATCTTACATGTAAATACACAAGTATAAGCTATTTAAAAGTGTAAGTGTAAAAAGACACACTGTTCTATGAATGAACACAAAAACTGTACCTACTGGACACAGACTCATCTTCGAATAATGCACACGTGTATTTATATATATATATATCTTTAAACAGCTCTAGAAAATGTTATGATACAAAATTATAACATGAAAATGTAGTATTATTTTTTATGAGTATTGCACATTCAAAATTTGTTTAGAATAACAAATATGTTGTTTTTTTTTCATAAGTACAGTGACGCCATTATAAAGTTAAATTGGCAAATTAAGTATATATTTTACCCAAACTAATTACTAATATTACTAATAATATTATAAATGCGAAAGTAACTGTTTGTCGGTGACGTCATCACGGTCAATCCGCTCAACCAATTGTGATGTAATTTTATATAAAAATACTCTAGGATCTTGGGATAAAGGTTACTCTTTTGTCCCATTTGTTTAGTTCTTCCAGGAGTTTCATTGTTTTCAAATTGAAATTGAACGAAACGAAAGTTTTACGAAAAGGCCACCGAAAATGCGAAAGAGCAATACTTATTAGTTCACATGTATGTTACGATACGAACCACATGCAACATTTATGTATAAGAAATATAAAAGTGAAATTATTACCAATAACAATAATTCATATAAAACTTATTATAACATTGCATTTTAAAAAAAAACGGATATAAAAACACTTGATTTTTCAATTTTGGTTAAACCATTGTAGCCCTCGTGTAATTAAAACTTGGTTTCTGTTAAACTCAGCGATGCCTAACAACGTTACATATTCCAAAAATCCTTTATGAAAATTGAGGTAAAATTGTATAATATGAAAATTCTCGCAAAGAGCGTGTATTAAATTCTTTGGAAAACCTCGTAACAAGGCATTTTCTGTTCTTATTTAATCTTTTGCGTTCGACAGGAAAATATTATTTTAATCATATACTTGTTTCTTTAGTGGGGCGGCACTTTGTGCTCGGTATTTCTTTATAGTAGGTACATTTTTGATGTATGCTTTAGAAGGAAGATAAATATAACATCTTTTCAATATTATAAATAACTAAGTAATTCTATATTTAAAAATATTTTCTTTCAAAACATACGTCCATGAACGATAAAGACTGCACTAAAAGTGTTTTATACATACTTAGATATTATTTAATGTGAAAAGTATATAAACTGTTCTGTAAACAACATTAAAAAAACTACACTCGAAGCCACTCGAAGACATATACCAACAATGTAAACATACATTACGAAAATAGAGACGTCCGCTAAGAACGGATTTTGAAACAGGGCCGGAGTAAAGAGTTCTAAGGGCTCTCGCAGTTTGGCACGAAAATTCGTATAGCCCTATTTTTTTTGTTATAAAGTTGAAATTTGTTAGAGGTGCTCATTACTACGGGGATAAAATCGCAGGTAATAGCTAGTTATGTTATATGCATATGCTGCAGCTTAAAATTTATATAAAACATGTCAATATATTCAAAAAGTTTCATTAATAAACAGGGTTACGAACATCGAATACTCTTAAATGTAAAGCTTGTGGGTTGAGTTTGCCCAAACCACAGCTGTATGCTTTTAAAAGTTTAAAACGAAACTTTGCTAGTTGCAGATACCTATATGTCACTCCTTATTTCAGTCTGTTTCCTACTACATCAAATATATATATTTAACTAGCGACCCGCTCGCGGCTTTGTCTGCGTAAACTACACGACTAAACTATTTAGACTCGAGTTCTCACATAAATTACAAACTTTGCCTAAATTTATAATTCAAACGGTGGTAACGTGTTTTATTAATGAAACGATTGAAATTAAATAAACACACAATGTTACAAAAAGTTGGTCACCATACAGTAGTCAAAACGTTGATTTAACTAGGTGAACCCGTTTCTGAGCTTAGCGTGCACAATCGCATAGACAAACAGAAAAGAAAATTTAAAATCATTGTTTTGTGTTCTATTATTTTGATAAATGCTGCCATATATATTTTTTTCATATATTTATGTACAGACAGCGATCAGTTACATTTTTATTATATGTAAACCGATATCCTCCAAACTTTTAAGCACGAGTTAGTACTTAGTAGCTACTTGGTTTTACTATTTTACTAAAGTGAAGAATGGAATGTCTTGACATTAGGTCCTCTCTGACTTCCCTGCGTTAAAGTTGAAAAAAAATATAATTGTAAAGAATTATTATAGAATAAGTCCACAATTTGACTACTAACATTTTGATACAAAAAAGAGAGGAGAAATAAAGAGAAATCCATATGAAAAGACTATGTAATTAAGAAAAAATCATCAATTCAAATCAAAAAATCAATTCCTGAAGAACAATTTACACATGAAATTCATTCTTTGAATATCCAAATTCATCCTTTTGAATAGGTGAAAAGTATTCAATAATTTGAATTTTAAAAACACTTGATTTAATGATTTAAGTTACCGTTAAAATATCGTTTAAAACACAAAAACTGCATTAACAGTACAAAAAATCGTCCCTGTCCAAAACATAGCACTAACCTAAACTAAATTATATAATATTAATTCATCACTCAGAGTGTAAGTCAAAAGCTTATTCTCTAATATTTCTTCGGAATATATGGAAGTTGGTCGGCACTCGGCACAGGTGTGGCGGATAGCGAACAAATCTGCAATTAGCTTATGTTCACTTCGGTGTTTAAATATATCTACTTTATATAACTGTAAGATAACTTATATATAGAGGAAATCGTTGAGCTGATCAAGTGTCTGACTAAAAACTATGGTTGTAGGTCCGATCCAACTAAGTGAAATGATGGTATTTAAATTATTTTCTTTTCTCTGATCTGTTAAGAAAAATCGTGAAGTTGAGTTTCGATTTCGGTCAAAAAGTTAAAGTCGGTTCTAAAGTTCTTTTCGACTACCCTGATTTAGAAGCGTGAAGCTCTATACATAAACTTGTTAAATTTAAATCTACACTTTTTATCATACATATATTGAACACATAATTAATTTATAATAAGTTGAGTTATCTTAATTCATTTCTATAAGCGCAAGAATAGTTAAATATTATTAAATTCCTAACATTATATCTAGATTTAAATTTATCTAAAATAAGAAATTTCGCTAGAATTAGATACGAACTAGGCTAATTTTTATTTTCCTTTTACAACCTTCAAATACACCATAATTTAATTTTTATCATATCATAGTTAAGTACTTAACACTTAAGCAACAAAGTAAAAACCCTCATAATCAGCAAATTACCTAAAAGTAACAAATACGAAGAATTAATTAATATAAACAAACGTTACCTCCAGTGTTTGAGTAAAACATAATAACCTATATAGAACAATACAACCCCTACTTAAAAGATTTTCTATAGGGCAGGTATAAAAGGAAAAGGGGTCGTGTCCGTAACACGCCTTTAATCCGTAGTTGATTTCTAGTCGTGCGATTGAGATTTGTTTTAATAGGAAATTTGTTGTTTTCCGTTGCAATTTGAAGAATATTTTAATATTCTATTACCTTAGAAAGCTTAAGACATAGGCGTTAAGTTCTGCCACTCTAACATGCATTGTTCCTAATTCCATCGGAAAGATCCATTTTCTTTTGCCGAAATTTAAGTGAGCGGAGAGTATATCGCCTTCGAAATTTAACCATTTAAAACACACGTTTAGTGCAGTTTGGTTTCATATGACCAAAATGACAAACAAATGTTATATACAAACGCGTATTTAATTTTTAACTCTAACTTCTACGGGTAATATAATAAAAGTCATACATGTATGTATTTATATACAATAATTAGCTGAAGCTTTAATGATGTGTTATTTCAGCTAAATTGAACTCGGGGACTTACCTGGAACAATCAACTTCGTTCATTATGCTTTCATACAACTAATTACGGAATAAACGAATTTTCAAACTGGCATCACTCAAGTGCTAATAAGAGAGAGAAATGTATGTTACAAAGTGAAGACTGCGACTTTGCTTTGCATTTTGCATTTTATTTTTAATTTACAATAATAAAGAAAATATTTCTTTTACTCTTCTACCTACTTATATAACCTAAAATGGAAAATAAAAAAAAAATTGGTAAAATGAAATTGTAAATTGGTTTTGCAAATTGTTCAAAACTCATAAAATATTAACAACTTATATACTTGCAAAATCCAATTTAATAATATATATATATAAATATATATATATATATATATATATATATATATATATATATATATATTTATCAATGTACTATGCCATCGAATTGCATTTAGAACACGATAAACTCGATTCCCACTCAATGCGATGTTTGTATTTAAAACAATGCCACTTCCCTTTCTGATTAAACAGTAAATTTATTGGTATGCCGCCCTACATACAATATCGCTAATCGAGTCCCTAGTAGAGAACGGAGTGACTTGTCCCTAGACAGTCTCATTGCGTGAGCATAAAACAAACTTTTATTTCTGGTACATTACAAAAAATCAACATATTACGCCTTTGCATATTGCACGGGATGGATGTAGGTGGGTCTTTATCATAAGGAAAAATGCGTCATAAATTATTAGAAGCAACAAGTACTGTGCGTAGGTCGCAAGTTTTAATCTTCTGTATGTAATGCAGATGTGTGTGTATACTTCTGTTAATTTGCAAAATGTTTGAACGTCAAAAAAAATGTTTTTATATTTAAGCGTCGTCTTAAAAACTATTTTCTATCTTTATAAACGTAATCATTGTTTATGTAAGTTTATTTTATATTTATATATTTATGTTTGTATTGATATTAATGTAAATTTTAAACAAGTTTATTTCACTTAGCAAACATTTTTATATATCGTTTGTACACCGAACTAATTATTTGTGTCTTCTGATCTTTTCACGGTAAGAGTTGCCTGGAAGAGATCACTTGTGGTGATAAGGCCGCCTTTACACCAAAATTATAACCCATTGTCTATTATTACTTATTTATATATCTTGGTGTAATAAACAGTCAAATAAATAAAACAAAGGAGTTATATGAAGTTAACTGGTAAAAAAAATTGACTTAAGGAAAAATTAACATTGAGAAAATGACAAATCTCTGAACACTTAGACAAACTTATACTATACATATTTTTTTTTTATTATTTCAAAAGTACTTAATTGGCAACTGAGCTATAAATGTGCCGTTTTCATGCATATTTAGATTTCTGGGTCACAGCCTTATTCCCATGATTAGCACCGCTTTTATAAACAACGTATAACACAATACAGGACTGACTTTTGTGTTCCCTAGTCTGTATAGTGGATTCATTACAGGCCACAATTATCCTTGCCATTCAATGGCCATCGGCAGATATAATAACTCATATGAAAACGAGTTGGGATGAATGAAATAATTGAAAGCTTATTCAGTAGCTATACGCATCTCGTGAAATATTGGTTATTTTTGTGTGGCTGAGTATTGTGTAATGAGAACAGATACCTTAGGTGATCAATTGAAGAGATGTATTATTATTTTCTTTTTCAGTTTCAGAGGTAGTCAGAGAAAACACGACAAGTGTCAAGACACTCTCCATTTTCCACCCTTAATCAATGCGTGGCGGAACTCAACGCCGCGCTTTGTATATACCATAATCATTCGCCTATTAGGAAACGATGTAAATTTTATAGGTACAATACAATACAAAATAAAATTTTAATGACGTATTTATTTAATATATATATATATATATATTTTTAATTTAAATTTTTTTTTATATAAAGTATTATTATATTACATTTATATAGTTGCACATGCAAAAATGCATTTATGCGTTTTAAACAGTTTGTGTAAATATGAATTAAACTATGAAAAAGAAAAGTGTGATTTTCAATGGCGAAACTCAACACTGTGCTTTATTTTGTCGGTCCATAAAATATTTCTAATTATTTTATGAATACATTCTCTAAGTGAGATTCAGAAATATCTAAGTAAATTTTATTCGTCATTCCTATACCGAAGCTTATGCAGGCGTCGAATACATTGCAATCCGAGGCAGTCGCATAACGTTTAATTAACAGCCAGAATAGCGATTCAAATATCTCGAGGGGTTTAGAGTTTAGACGATTCGGTAAAGGTATTTCATTAATTTGTTTTCATATGGTGCGGTGGTTTTGCATAAACTGTAGTAGAGTACAAGTATTCCATATAAAACATGCTCAATTTGTTTGTTGGTACAGCGTGACAGCGTCTGACTGTATACGAGATGGTCGTGGACTCGATTCCCACTCAGGGTAATGATTATATTTAAATGCTTTTCATTTCCCCGCTCATTTCTTTCTGGTGACAAGACGAAGCGCGGCGACACGCAATGTCACAGATTCTGGCGAAAAGTGGGGAACGGATTGCCTTGACACTAGGTTGCTATGTGGGAAAAATCGTGAAGCTGTTTGTTAGTTTACTATTTTATGTTAGAAATGAAGGCTTTTTTAAGTTTTACTGTATGAAAACAGACCTAAATTTGTATTTAAAGGTTTTACATACATCGAGTTATGTAAAAAAGTAACTTATTTATACAACTATCATTTACAGACAATGTCTATAACCAATTGGATTAAAGTTTCAGCCAACTTACTTAATAAAATAGTTATTTTATAGCAGTTTTGTCGAGAATAATTTAAATTGTTTTAAGTTTTTTATTTATGAATCGATTCAAATAAATTGAACACTAAATGTTAATGGAAGTTTACCAAAACTACAACAGTTGAAACTGATGTAATATAAATGAATCCTGAGAAACAAATAGAAAGTAGAAAGAAACAAAATAGAAAGAAACTACGGAAATTTGGCAATTAGATTGCTTGGGGAGTGTAAATGAAGGTAAAAAAGCAAGTCAATGTTGAAGTTAGGACTAGTACTGGAAAAGTCGAAGTCCACGCAAATAAAGCTGCTAGCATTATATTGTTAATTATAATAATAAAAGTTTAATTGTGTATGACAAGAATAAGATAGAATCACATATTGGAATATTAAACGACAAAAATAAAGGCTGTTATACACATGCTAGCTACTCACAGGCTACTATTCATAAACTATAAAACCATACCAGAAATGATGAAAACTTTTTGTTTACTACGTGGAGATTAAAAAGAACAAAATATTATTATAAATGGTATAACTATTTGAATAGCTGTAAAAACAGTAGATATCGTAGTTTAATTCCATTGATAATTCCATGTATATAATTCCAAATTTTAATTTTAATTTTGACGCATACAAGGGACTCGGTGTATACAAATCAAAAGAAAAGTAAAGGAAAAACGTTAAGTCTAAAAAATGTGCTCGCAGTGTCCATTGACCCGAAATTGAAGTTCCAATTTAGGGTTTTAGCGGTCGTTATTGCGTGATGTCATCTCATTCGGGCGAACAATGGACTTATTTTAGATACCATCGTTTATCTTCATTAAACAAACCGCGAAGTCCTTTGGTCTTTTTGAACTTTATTAATATGGTAAAACATTTCAATGGTTTATTTATTTTCTAGTATTTTTTTCTTATTTTTGACAGTAAAGCTAAAAAGAAGAAGATATAACTTTTTTTTGATAGTAACAAGTAATAATTAAGTACCTAAAAATTTAAACCAATGCAACACAAGCTTCAATATTGAAAACCACTAAGCGACTCTTAGTTCTTGGCTACGGAAATGGTAAATACAATTAAAAAACTTTGTTTTTACAAATTCTATTAGAACAAGTTTTGGTTACTAAAGCATAATAAAAAAACTGTATGTAAGTGTTCTCCGTGAGTATATGGAAGATATATATTTTTTTTTATTGAGAGCATTTATCAATGTCATTTGTAATACAGAAACCAAAACAATAATTTTTATTATTCTTTTTTGTTTGTGTTTGTTCTGTGCGTTTTGTGCACGCTAATCTAAGAAACAGTTTAACCGATTTAAATGCAGTTTTGACATCTCTCTGACAGTCTCATACAATTATTACATACAGGTTTTCTCTGACTACCCCGTTATGCGGGAAAAAGCGAGAAGCAGTAATAAGCAAATCTATTAGATGTAGATTGATACTATGACCTAAGCTTTTGTCAAATATGTCGCGAAGAAAAACGATGCTAAGTTTCTAATTTAGAAAATAACCTAGTAAAAAATATGATATAGAGGGATTTCATATTTTTTTGCATTGAACCACTTGAATCGTATATAGAATAAGAGAAAATAAATCATCAATCATTATTTATGTGTCATTGAGGGAAGCTTGTTGAGTCGTTCTCACTTTTCATACATCAAACCATTATATGAAATTGCTTGGAAAAGAACAAGAAATACGACAGTGATCAATTATTACTTTTTCTCCGTTCTTGTATGCTATTAAATAACATTTGGTATTTCATTTTTATTTAAATAATCTTATCACCATTATGTCGTAGCGCAATACTGTTGGACTGTAAAAACCATCGATATGCAACCGATTCCCGCTCGCATTTCTCTTTCTTTATCTCGCATTGAAAAGTAAACAGAGAGAAATTAGTATCTCCATTTTCCACTTTCCGGCCTAATCTGAGACATTGCTATTAATACCTTATTCACCCATAGGTTTGGTAATGTATAGAAATATTAAAGTACGGCTGCCAATCTCAAGAAATAAAACAATATTGTCTTTGATTCTACAGAAGAAGGAAAATGGTCAATAGTTACCTGCATTTGATCTACGACCAACTTTGTTTAATAGTTAAAGCAATCTCGTAAACAATTAGAATGGTCATATTGATGTTTGTTTTGACGTATACAATACAGTGACCGCATATAAATACCGGTTGTTTATTACCATAGTCATTAAGTCCCTAACCAAAGATAAACGTTTATGAAATGTAAAATGATGTAATAAGTATGTAAAGAGAAAATAACTTGAAAATAAATGCTGGGTGCTTGTCACCAGTTACTGTCAAATTCAAAGTCAAATTATATTTCTAGCACTGAAAAAAGATCAAACGAGTTAAAATTTAAGATTTCAATCGATTACTAATCAGATTTATTGACTATTGAATTTTAATAACACCAAGAAAAAAGTAGTGATAAATGTCTCTGTCTCTAAAACTCTTTATTATCAAGATCCATATCAAATTAGTTAAGTGAAATAAAAAAAACTTTCACTAGCTACTAAGTAAATAGGTCGTGGGTAGAAATTTGAAATACTACCGCATTACGTACATTTCTCCTTCAAAGGTCAAACTAAAAGATACTATTCAGGTCAAAATGCCATTGTGTTTATATTAAATTTAAGCGATATGTGTTTTCATTTAAACAATTGTGCATACTTTTTTTCTCACGCTAATGAAAACGAGGTCGTAGTTAGCATAATCATTTTAAATGTAAAAGTGTTCTGTACACAACGGTGGGTTTAAATGTGATACAATTTGTTTGCAGTGGTCCTAGGTTCGATTCTTGTACGTTGTACTATTAGTTATTTATATCAGTGGCTTTATAGAGACATTCGTTGCCAGCTGACAAAATAAATTAGCCTTTCAAAAGATATTACACTTATTTCAAGACTGTAGCCCACAATTGTTAAATAAATGTTGGTAGTAATATAAAATATTTATATTGTAAAATATTAGATAAACTTTAATACAAAAATAAAGTTGTCGATTAAGCATTTTTTGTAAGTATACAAGAAATATTGCTTACATTAAACATGGCTGTAGAACAGATAAAGAGTATGACGTGACGGTTACAGGTTCCATTCCTATTTAAGGAAACGACTATATGTAAGGAATGTTTTATTGTTTTTAATATATAATTTTAATAGTAGATATATCTAAATTTTCAAGCAAATCAGACGGTAAGGAGTAAAGGAGCTATTTTCTTGTATTGGTTAATTGATGGATATACGGATGAAAGCGTAAATAAAGCGTGATAAAAATGTATATACTTGTTCATTTCATATTACTTACTTTGAACCCTAAAAAACATGAATGAACGATGAATGTTAACAATTTTACAGTTTCGCTCTTTTAGAAAATTAATTTTACGTAGCTGACACTAGAGACACTCCACTTTTGCTCGCATTCTATGAATGCGGAAAGTTTTTATCCCGCACATAGAGTCGCTTTCATCCAATTAGCAATAATAATTCTAAAGAAAAGTGTTACTTCATCGCTGTTGTATAATTTACTTAATTTTATATTGTAAATTAGATAATAGGAGGCTTTCGCCAGAGTCGGAGGACAGCGTCTGACTCGAAACGCAATGGGGTGTGGGTTCGATCCTGCTCGGGGATGGTTATATTAAAAATATTTTCGTTTCTCTGCTCTAGTACCTAAGACTCTGTTCTGACTGATGATTGCGTGTTCGCAATGTCTAGATTTCAAGTGCAAAGTGGAGAACCGAGTGTCTTGTCACTAGGTACTCTCTAACTACTTTGCTATATGGAAAAAAGCGAAAAGCTGTAAAAGCATATTATAAATTTGTGTCGCCCATTACTTTGCCGATAATTGCTGAAACGATACTAGTCATTTCAGATTGTCACCTTCACGCTTTATCTCGCGTAAGTGCATAAGAATCAAATATCAAAACATTCCGTTCTCCGCTAGAATTCAAGACATTGCGTGCAGCGAATGGAACCCACAACTGTCGCAATTACAATCGCTGTCCTAACATCGATCCCTATTACGCCGTAATATTTATGAGTTCAATTCCTTAACATCACTTTCACAATAATATCCAAATAACATTTAAAGCTTTTATGCGCTGTAATAGATGCCTATGACAAGTCATTTTAAAATATCTAACCCCAAAGATCAAGCTCCTGTTCAAATTATATTGTATTTAATTAAAAACTTGAATTAAAATACTTTTGATACTAGTTATTCTAAAAAAACGTTCGATTACACAATAATTATAGCTTTACAACGTACTCGTATAAGCACTTAGTCTATATAGTCTTCCATCTGTGAAATCGCAGGTGTACCGTAACTCCGTCGTTAACGGTAAAACTGTATGGCACTCTTAGAAAAAGCTATCTTAGACTAGTGTCTAACGATGAGACCGTCACAGTGTTTGTTTTTAAAGACAACCTCTCGCTTTGAACTTGTCGTTGTATTGATAAGATTCAAAAGTTATATGCGATGTATTTGAAAGGAAACTATAGTGAAAAAAAACATGAAACGCAGTTGGATATATGACTATAATATGACTGGTGTAATTAGTTTTTACTTTCAACGAATGACTAGACTAAATGCGATTTAGGTTCAGTCATCCTACATAGTGTCTATCGTAAATAAAAGCTAATTAACTGACATACTATCAATAATATACTATAAAGGCCTCACAATACCGCAGATGTGTAAATTTGAAATTAAATAAATTATTTTAAAGGTTTGCAATAAAAAAGTAAAAAGAAGACATTTAAATTCAAAATTTCAAAATCATTCCTTTATAAATTGATATTAAAAATAACAGTATTAGTTGTTACTAGTTGCTTTAAAAGAACAATTTTAGACGAAAGTAATACAACTCCTTCCTCCTCGAAATTATTTAAAACTTCTTTTAAAATTGTATCAGCCAAAAAAATATACTGGCACACCCATAAACTTATTACTAGAGCCAGTAAGCATTGAATATTTTTAGCAAACTGTGCCATTAGTCGTGTACTACAACGTTTTTGTGATTTTGTCAATCAATAATATGGTCGTTAGGCTCGATCCCCTCTCGGCGGAGTGAATTTTTTTTAATTATTTTAATTTCTCTTTGTCTCGATTTCGACTCGTGTGTCGAACGGATGTATTGACATTAGATTATCTCTCTCTACTGTGAGAAATGCGAGAAAATCCTAAAGCCGAAAAAACTAAATCAATAATTCCATATAAAAATTACAAAATATATATATAAAAAATGAATATTCACATATAAAATGTATATATCGTATAAAATAAACCATAGGTTTTTACTTCCCACGGCAAAGAAGCCATGAGTTTTGTACATTTTTTGTTCGTCTGTGGTTTAGCACTTCTCATCAACGAGAGGAGAATGACCTGCCAATTATTCGGGAGCTTGTATTCGAAGCTCAAATATTTTTGTAACTTTTTAAAATTACACTACATTCTTTAAACTTCACAAAGTAAAGTTAAGCTTCTAATAGAAACATAAAGATTATTACCATTGATAATAAAATAATATCGTACTATCCTGACTGTATGTATACACGATTCATTATCGGTACGAGCTCCACTCGAAGGAATAGTTCTAGGACTCTACTGGGACAAAGCGCGGCGTTAAGTCCCGCCACTAAACACGCGATGTCACCATTTCAGGCGGAAAATGGAGAACGGAATGTCTCAACACTAGGTTCTTTCTATTCTGCTATGCGGGAAAAAGAAACATAACAAAATAATATAATACTATATAGAGGTCTTACAAACGACAGACGGATAGTAGTATGAAAATTCCTTTAACAATAGCATAACGATGTAGGTATCATTTCTAAGGCAGTTATTTCAAATGAACTGGTAACTTAAAGTCTTAAAGAAAAGTATAGTCAAAGCTAATGAATAAATGAAAATGAATGAAACGACGAAAGTTTTAACTTTACAGGATTATTGCGGTCTGTAATTGATTCCAAGTGGATTGAAATTGATACGTTGTTTATCTTTTGATAAGAACGCTGAGAATATCGCTGATATTAAATATTGATACATATATACAAATAAACATATATGTATATGACGTACATATAAAGCTTTTACTTATTTATTTACTGGCTGTGAATAGATTATATCTTTTTAAGTGAACTTTGATATCTAATAACAATATAACCTATTAGTTTGTTTAATAAAAATACAATTTAATTACTTAGCAAAGAAAAACAATAATAGAAAAAGACATATTTAGAAAACGTATAAAAATTTGAACGCAGCGGGATTTGAACCCGCGCCTCTTGAAAAAAAAAAAAAAAAAAAAAAAAAAAAAAAAAAAAAAAAAAAAAAAAAAAAAAAAAAAAAAAAAAAAAAAAAAAAAAAAAAAAAAAAAAAAAAAAAAAAAAAAAAAAAAAAAAAAAAAAAAAAAAAAAAAAAAAAAAAAAAAAAAAAAAAAAAAAAAAAAAAAAAAAAAAAAAAAAAAAAAAAAAAAAAAAAAAAAAAAAAAAAAAAAAAAAAAAAAAAAAAAAAAAAAAAAAAAAAAAAAAAAAAAAAAAAAAAAAAAAAAAAAAAAAAAAAAAAAAAAAAAAAAAAAAAAAAAAAAAAAAAAAAAAAAAAAAAAAAAAAAAAAAAAAAAAAAAAAAAAAAAAAAAAAAAAAAAAAAAAAAAAAAAAAAAAAAAAAAAAAAAAAAAAAAAAAAAAAAAAATCAATTTCCTAAGTGTGGGAATTACACTTTAAAAAATGTTAACAAAATATAAAACAATAATAGCCCTAGCATCAAAGACCATTTGAAGAGATATCTGATTATGGGTACAGGTGTCTCTCCATAACCTACTTTGCATAAAATAAAGTCACAACGGTGGAGGGTCTGTCAGTCTGTCAGTGTGAAATAGCCTAAAATCCTAAATAAATATCTTTAACTTTTACTTCTAATATTGACTTGGTTGTCTTGACTCCTTTCTCTCTGACCACCCCAGTGGGGACTAAGTGAGAAGTTAAAAAAAATTTTCAAGAATACCGTCGCTTATCTCTAAAGTCTTTACATAAAATGAAATCGTAAAGTATTTTTTGGTAAACAAACAATACGTACCATAAACGATATAAATACACTGAATTTAGTAATAGAGTAATAGTGACGCCTATGTGGCGGTATGGGACAGCGTCTGATTGTAAACGCGATTGGTTGTGAGTTCCTAATGATTATGGGGGTATGATTGTGTTTAAGTTGTATTCGTTCCGCCACTCAACACGCAATGTCTCGAGTTCAGGCGGAAAGTGGAGAACGGAATTTATTGACACTAGGTTCTCTCTGACCACCCAGCATTGTGGGAAAAAGCGTGAGCTGAAAAAAATAATTAGTTAATTAATAAAGAACATGCCACAATTATAGTATGAAAACAAGTACAAGTAATCTTGTTTTGTATAATCGCTTTACTTAGTAATTGCGGTTTTCGTGCAAAGGCTAACTAGGTCAAAGCCAGCTTGGATAATATTAGATCTATTTTGATCACGAATGTTTCGTTTCAAATTATCTATATCATATAAAAAACAAATAAAACTTATTTAAGTAAATGGACATAAAATCTTTAAAAATGGTTTCACCGGCATTACAATTTGATATGTGGACGCATTGAAGCGCATGATTTTAAATTATTGGCAAACATGCTGGCTGTCCGTATAAGTGTCTAAGCCCTCCTGCACTCTGACTCTGCGTGAGGCTCTGGGGCATCCGCGATAATACCCCTGGGTAACGCACAGAACGCAGCTTGAAAGCACTACTGGGTCTGGACACTCGTAGGTGGCGTGGTCCTCTAGGCATTTAATACGGGAGGAACTATTTTCATTTCTCCGCACTGGTGAACAAAACAAAGCGCGGCCTCGAGTTTAGCCACTCTGTACGCAGTACAGCTATTTTAAAACAGATTATTAAAACAATTATATAAAAATATATAAAAATATTACGATTTAGCTAAAAATCACTTGCCATTTTTATATATAGTTTTCAGTAACAAGTCGCACCGGACGTCGTTATGTTCGTGGCCGAGTGAACACTGAGTCACGTTTTATATCTAAATGAACTTTTTCTCTCCAAATAAATAAATTGTAGGTAAACAATATTTGATGATGTTATTGATTAATTAAATAAAATTACTTAATTGTAAATTTTAATTACTAAAAGCATTTACACAATAGAATTTTATTTTTGTTGTTAAAAGTTGATAATACAGACAAACATATATTTTGCGCATACAATATTTTAAAAATATTTGCCCCTCATTGCAACACGGCGCTTCTTCGCTAAAAATACCGAAGTTACGGCGACGCCATGTAGCTTCTCCTTTCATATTATTTAACATTACAATTGATTAACAAATATGATTTGTACGAAACTCATCTTTTCTTTATTCTTATTGCAATAGAGCTGTAATTTGTCACTCGCTCAGAGGGATGTATTTGAGAGTGAATAATATATACGATGATATTGATTATTAAAATTGTTTTATATGGCGGATCTCTTTGTAAACAAA
Organism: Podotricha telesiphe; assembly: GCA_038994665.1. Classification (NCBI taxonomy): domain Eukaryota; kingdom Metazoa; phylum Arthropoda; class Insecta; order Lepidoptera; family Nymphalidae; genus Podotricha; species Podotricha telesiphe. The sequence goes on from JAOYRR010000179.1 coordinate 313,806, forward strand.
AGTACGTGTTTGTAAAAAAATGTACTGAATTAAATTATTTATTTTAATACTGTTACACTATCTGTTATTTTGTACGCGTGTTTTATGGCAAAAATAAAGGTATTTGGCTAGCCATTTTCTATTTAAATTATAGTTTTGTAGTGTAATGTGTTGCACATATTCCATAAATTGTTACAATTGGTAAGTTTTTTAGTACTTATGATAATATCACAAAGATATCGTATTTGAAATTTGATAACATATTTATAATAATAATTTAAAGCATTTAATTACGAATATGATGCTTTCATGACTTAAACAAAACATTCTGAAATAAACATTCGAAACTAAAACAAATTCTCATATGACTATCTGGATGTTTGTTTTTAATATTTATTTTCAACACCGCGCCAGCATCGTACCAATGTAAAAATTTCACAATTCGCGACTGACAGTCATATAGAGAAAAAGTGCAGCAAATCAATACTTTTCATAACAATGCATCAGAAAAACGATAATTAAATAAAATAAATTTTATTCACGCGTAAGATACGCGTTGCCGTTACAAAGTAACTACTTACATTTACTAAGTTTAGTTAAAAATATATTTTAAAATAAACACTTTAAAAGCAACTAAATAAATAACCTCTTACTAAAAAAAAAGACATATTTAGAAAACGCAGCGGTATTTGAAGAAGAAAACGTTCTAGCAAAACTTCTTAAATAAAAGAGTATTCCTCATGTCAATTACAAAAGCTACATAGAACTAACTACATTTTTCTACGAATACTTGTCGACCTCCCCCCCTTCCCTTAACAAAAAACTCCTGCTTGGGGTTGTAAATCAAAAACATAACGCATTTACTTGTATTTGATAACTAGGTACCTATTATAAAATTGCCATAATATGCTTCTGTACTTTGTGACATGAGCAAAACTATAACGAATTTTAAATGAAATGCTAGCTAGTCTATTTCAAAAATATATATTATTTTTAATATGTCTTTATTCTTAAAAAAGTGATTTTGAAAATCAAAAAATAAATTAATAGACAAACGGAAACTTAACAAAAGATAAACTTACATAGATACAAAAAATATTCTAGTCTAGTTATACGACAAAAAAGATATAGTGCAAACACTGCGAAGAAAAAAATATTTCAAATAATAAATTTACATTATTCAAAATCAAATAAAAGCAGGACAACCAAAAAAAAAACTAAACATTTCCGTTACTGGTTATAAATAAAGTTATAAATAAAGTTATAAATTAAACAAAAGCCTAAAATATAACAATGAAATTACTAGAAGTTTGACAATACACGCAATTCTTGTGGGTTCGATCCTCACCCGAGGCATACTAATATTTAAAAAAAATATATATTTACATAGTATTTTATTTAGTTCCGCCTCTCGCAAATAAAGGCCGGAGTGTCTTCGAACTAAGTTATCGTTGTCTACGAAAGGTACGTAAAACATTCGAGAATATAAATTATACGCGATTAATCCGGTTAAAATAGTTTCATTTCAAAATGTGTAATAATCGTGAAAATCAATAAACTTATTATAAGAATAATATTACATAACTGCTTATTAAGGCTATTTACAAAATCATAGTATGGTATCCTTTTTAAATCTAACTAGTACTAAAGTTTATTTTAAGAACTTTCCGCTCCATTTAACCAAAAGACAATGAACTCTACAAAACACATTTAATGTCAAGATCGTGCGTGTTGAGTGTTCACTTTTTAATCCGTCGTAATTTGATTCGCGTTTGTGAAACAAAGTGGTTATATACGAGTCATAACCTATGACTAAGTAATGTTTTCAGTTTTTTTTAGTGAAAAATTGTATATATTTCATACAATAAGCCTATAAATATCTGATTCTATGGATACCATTGCGGTGCAGTGGGAAAATATTTGACTCTACAAACGACGGTTCGAATGGGTTCGATTCCACCTAGCCGCGATCTGCCGCAAGACAATAACACAATGTCTCTAAAAACGGACAGGCATCGGAAGACAGAGTATGTCAACGCTAGTTAAAGCCATACGCGAAAGAAAATTCTAAGCTTAATAACCATACTTTTAAATCCAAGTTTTTAAGACTGGCTTTTAAAAGTTTCTAGGCTTTCAGTCTGCCATGAGGGTAAATGCAGGTAGTTATAAACGACGACTGCTATCTGTCCCATGAGTCTCGTTTAGTGAAATTGCCCGTAACCTTGGGGTTCTAGATGAATTAACAAAATATACAGCGTGTTCGTAAAATATTCCGCTCAGAAGTCAGTTTTAACTTTTAATACACAAGAATCTATGGAACAAGGTATTAATGTTTTTTACATATGCTAAAAAAGAAAACATATCGTGCTGGCATGGACTATGAACAAAAATCCGGACATATGTTCAAAACATAAAAGTAATCATAACAACGTTGTCAGTTTTTCTTTCATTCATAATTACAAGTGAAGCCAATAAACCAATAAAAAAAAACTGTTTAACATTGTCTAATTATTATTAACTGATAATAATTTCTAGTAAATCAGTACTTAACTCGACACATACAAATATCGGTATATAAAAATTGTATATCTGAACATTGCATCATTTTTTATGGACAATTACAATTAAGTAAGATACATAAAGGAAGGAGCCAATATGTTTTACATTTTTTATTGGTATAAGTGTTAATAGCACACTAAGGAAATTGAAAAAGATATATTTATAAAACGTATAAAAATTTGAAATCTCCCTACAGAGATGCTAACAACAAATATAAGTTGTAATAAGCGTACAAGAATTTCAACGCTGGATGATAAAAGCTGAAAGATGGATGTAGAACGCATGGCTTAGCGGTCAAAGCGCTTGAATGGTTGTTAAGAGGCGCGGTTTCAAATCCCGCTGCGTTCAATTTTTTATACGTTTCCTAAATATATCTTTTTTTAGATCCAATATGGTTAGAAATTAGAAGGTAAATAGTTTCTATCATAGTTTTACAGTTCAAGAAGAGTAGGTTACTAATCCAATTTTTTTTATATAAATAAATTATCTTTACATAATATTCGCATCATATATCCTTTTCCTGTTTTCGACAAGATTTTAGTTGTAGGCAATTATGTTCATTAGCGGAACTTAGCGCCGCATTATCGATATTTATGTTTAATTTTTTAGTGTATTAATTTACCCACCACTTTATTCCACCTTTGGTTTACTTTTTCTAGTTTTTTATTTACCTTATTTGTTTTTTAACAATAATAATATATATATAACAATAATATATATGTGTATACCTAACTCTATAGATATGAAAATATGTTAAATATATAAAAAAAAAATAGTATGAAACCTGCAACCATCATTAAACACGATTACGAATATGCTACAATAGCAATTTTGTAATTTTAATAATAGCTTCAAATTGTCGTCTATTTTATTAAAGAGACTAGATGCAGTTTTAGCGACCATAGTGTAACATCGTCTGTGTAGCGGAGTTCGATTTCCACTCGGTGGAATTATCATAATTAAATAATTATCATTTCTCCGCTCTGGTGAATAAGACAAAGCGCAGCGTTGAAGTCTGCCACTCAACACGGAATATCTCGAAATCAGCCGGAGAGTGGAGAACGCAGTGTCTTGACACTAGAACCTAAAGAACCTAGGTTCTTTCTAACTACTAAGCAGTTATGTGCTAGGATAATTTGTCAAGGGACGCTGAATTCTCATTTCGTATACCTGTACTTTTATAGACCATTTGCCATTTGCCATTGTATAGGCATCTTAGTAGAGGATATTGATTGTAACGACTAGATAGTCTTAAATTGACAAGTAGAAACGACTACTTAGCGAACTCTTTGAAACACTCACTCATTTGGTTACATTTGGTACATTATATTTTAACCTTGAACCTCTTTTTTTGAATTAATATTTTCAAGTTTGACTGTAGTTGTATGTTTAAGTAGTACACTAAACAGTTTCATAAATAAGGTTAAATTCCTAGTAAAAATATAAGATATTGATAGAAATCAATATTTAAAGTGATGTAAAAATATAAACTACATGAAACAATGCGATGGAATTGTAACTTTAAATATTAACTATATTCTTTAAATTTTTTTTTCTTGCTTTGTTCAAGAAAAGACATAAAACTAATAAACGTACCAACGGCGCAGAGCTTAGTGTTAAAACACTCCGCGAAACTCATTGCCAGTAAAAAAATTCAATTAATTAAATTTAATATTAAATATACTTAGAAGTAACAATTTAAATATTAAAACGCTGTTTACTAATTTAAAAATTCCTAAATCAAATGAATTCATTATTAATATTATATAAATGTAATTAATATTCAAATAATTTCGAGGCCATCGTGACGTAGTGGCACAGTCTGATTATAATCGCGATAAGTTGCGGGGGTTCGATTCCCATTCGGTGGAATGAATTATAACCTTCGCATTGGTACAATGTGGAACAAAACAAAGCGCGGCATTGATATCCGTCACTCGTCACGACGTACTGTATCAAGCTCAGGCGGAAAGTGTGGAGCGGAGTGCTTTGACACTAGTGTGAGATAACAAAGGTTCTCTCTGAATATATTGGCTATGCGGCAATAAGCGTGAAGCTGTAATAAATTAATTTTGAAAGCACCAAGTTAAGTTTACACCGTAGCAACAGTTAGGTTAAGCTAACACGTGAGATTGAGACGATATTTTTAACTATAGTTAATTAACATAGTATTTTAACTAGTCGTTTAGTTCTAATCTAATTTATAATTTGATCGATATTACTATTAAGTATAGCGGTTTTTTTACCAAATAATTAAACACATAAAATAAAATTATACAAAAATAGAATGATAATTATATTTTCAATAATAACAGAAATAAATAAATGAAACTGACGTTTGACTTCATATTTTCTTCAGACTCATAAACAATTGCTCGACGAACAGGCGACTTAAGCTTTCTCATTACGGCAATTTGAATGAAATTCGAGTTACAATTAAACATTCAGGCAGTTTCAATACAAACTATCCAGTTGCCTAGAAACGAAAGTAAACATTACCTTCTATAGCGACGACGTGGTCACGAATCTGTTGAGCGAGCAAAGGGTCTGGCACCAGCTCCACCAAATCGTACAAGGCGTAAATAGACGGATGTACACTCTCAAATCTTTGTATCTCCTGTCGTATTGATAGCGAGGTGTTCAGGCAAGCTTGGGAATGCTGCCGATTACACATAGTCCTATATCCAAGCATTTGGATATGTTATTATGCACGGCACAACACTAACACAAAATACGATTTTCCATTGCGATTTAATGATTCACTATACACTATTCCTATTTGGTTATATTTATTGACAGTTACACACTTTATTTAGTTGATAATTTATAGATGTAAATAATAAACAATCAACCTGTTATAATCGTGTGGACACTAGAAATATACCACCCCGTCGGCGGCCATTACCGAACTGTGGCATTCTTGTCTTGGCGTCGGAAACGTGTCGCGTGTACCGCTATGTGATTAGTGGCGCTATCTAGTTCTGAACTGTTGAACTGTTGTGTAAAAGTTTTGTGTTAGTTCAATAAATGTGCGGTAGATGGCGCAAATTTAATATTTTATCAAAAGATATATATTATTTATTTTTATTATATTTCATGGCATCATAATTACATATAATAAATATTTTCGATGGAATATATAAAAATTATATAAAATAATACATAAAATATTTTCACAATAATGATTTGATTCGAAAAGAAGAGACAAAAATATGGAATAAAATATATGTAAAACAAATACTTAATTTCGTATTAGCCATACATGTGTCACTGAACCAATAGAGTATGATGTGCCTTGGTACATGGTATCTGAGTTTATATGAAACTTTTTAATTCTTAATCTCAATTGTCACTTGAAACCTTCAAGTTTTTCAAGGTTCTTCGAGATAACAAAATGAAGAAAGAAATTTTTAGATTTACTTTTAATTTTACTGTCGAATTAGCTCTCAGTCCGCAGTTCAGTGATAATTTCAGCTAGAGCTTCAGTTTCAGTTACAGGAGTTCCCTAAAATACTTAAACGTACAAATTTTGAGATTCTCATTATCATTTTTAAAATTGGAATAAACAAATCACTACCTACTAAGTTTCAATATACGGACGGACAGCGTCTGACAAATCACTCGGCCGTTGGGGAATAGCCGTATTAAAATGATTTTCATTTTGCCTACTCTCTGATAAAGAGTTGAGTTCCGCCGAAAAGCAAAGAAAGAAAAGCTAAAAAGTACAGCTACTTTATTATCGATATAATATTTGAACCCGCTCATAATGTTCATTTAGACCCACACCAATGACACCACTTGGCTTATTGACGATAGTAAAGGTTTTTTTTCCTGATTAATTTATTTAGACAATTAGATATTACAGACACTTTGTACTCGGCTTATCCAAGTTTTTTTTTATTTATTGCCTACATTAAACATGCCGGAATAAATCTAAATTGTACCTCAATTTAATTTTATTAGTAACATGATAATATATTTAATAGCTGCATAATAATTAAAAGTTTATTGGTAATTATTTGTTATTCGTCTTTTTATTCGTCTCCTTCATTTTTATAAAAAAAAAACGATATTCAATATAAATTGAACTTATGTTCAAATGTTTAAAGGTTATGTTTAAAGGTGTAATTTTAAAATAAAATCTATATATCGGAGACGTATCATTATAATGGGGTCTTGGTGGACATCTCGTGGGCAAACATTTGGCTACACGAGTAAAGGAATGGTGGATACAATTATATTCCTTTTATTTGTTTACATAGTCTGTAATGTCAAAGTAAATAATCTCTAAGAGCCTAAGGCCAGTATTCGTATTTATACAAAAAAAAACAAATATATGACAGTTGCTTTTGCAGTCGTGTGAGAACTTATGTCATCTTCAATATGACAAGTCTGCATAGCAGCTCGAACGTGATACAAATTGGACTTGTAGTTTTAGCTTTGTACAAACAAATGTTTACTGCGGAGCCCCCAGATGAGTCCTCACCGTAGCCTATCACTGAAAACTGCATCCAAATCAGACAAGTAGCTTAGATTTTACACTTACTAATACAAAGAAAAGTGTACTGCAGCGCGATCGTGTGAGTTTTTACGGCAACACATCTAAGAACATGCACAAATGAAACCCGAACCTAATACTGCAAATCATATCGAAATCAGAGTATTAATTATGGAGATAAACTACTCAGATCAACATTGGTTTGCACAAACAAACAAACATAACTATGGTCAACATTGAAAAAGACATATTTAGATTTAATATCTTTGGGTAGCAGAAATTTGTAAAAATCTCTCTACAGAGATGCTAACAACAAATACAAGTTGTAATAAGCGTATAAGAATTTCAACGTAGCTGGATGTAGAACGCATGGCTTAGCGGTTAGAGCGCTTGAATGGTTTTCAAGAGGTGCGGGTTCAAATCCCGCTGCGTTCTATTTTTATACGTTTTCTAAATTCCTTAGTGTGGGAATAACACTTTAAAAATGTTAAAAAAATATATGGTCAACATTGGTTAGCACAAACAAACAAACAACCACTCACCCTAAACGCTGTACCGTCTCCGTTCCGTAGCGGGTAAAAGAGAAAAGGATGATTATGAAAATTAAAAGTTAATTTATTCATTTTGTCTCATTTCTTTCTTCTGTAGCTAGAAAGAGAGTTATAAGATATTACTTAGGTAGTGCAAATACTATATTTAGTATCAAAATCATATCGTTTTGTTATAAGCTTCCAATATCGCAAAACTTATACGAATAAAAACCTTTGTAAGTTATTAATTTCATGTATTGTTCGAAAATTATGAAACTAAAATACCCATTGCCAACGAACCAATATTATTTTACGATCTGAGAGTAATGAAATTAATAAACTTTTACAGTACCCACCGTATTGCTAACCGTGCATTCCTTTATATTGAATCCGTGGCCGTAATTTCTTCATAGGGACACGGTCCAGTGAGCTTTGCGAATTTAAGTTTCATAGTGTTTATTATATGGAGATATTATTATATGAAGATAGGATATACAATAATAGAGAAAGAGAAGTGGTCCAGGACAATAATTTTCTGGTACACCCTGGTGGTTTTTGTAAGGAAAAGAGGCAGACCACCCAGGAGATGGGCAGATGAAATAAGATCTGTGGCAAGGAGTAAATGGAAATGAGTAAGGAACGATCTGGTCAAGGGCGCCGGATACCGCTGGATGCGGGAAGCGCAGGGCCTATCGCCGAGGAGATCCTTGGGGGGGGGGCTATGTTCAGCTGTGGGCGTAGAAAGGCTGAAATGAGAGACGAAAGCGAACGATCGGGAGCTATAGAGAAAATTGGGGTGGCCTTTGCCAACAAACTGCATACAGACAAAAACTAAGAAAGAGTTTTATATACGTAAGTAATATAAATAAGTATTTCAGAAATTATATATATATATATATATATATATATATATATATATATATATATATATAAAATGTATCATAAGAAGTGCAACATCTAGTTATAAGGCTTTTATTATTATTAGTGTTTATTATAAACAAAAAATTATATTATATCCCGTTATTCACGTAGCCCTAACCAAGGATCAGGTCCATGCTATTGAATTTAAAGTGTAATTATATAAATAATTATATAAAATATTGTATTTTAAGTGTAATTATATAAAATGTATTTTCATTAAATTGCTCCCACATCTACATGTGCGAATAATTATATTTAGGTTATTTTTATTTCTCTCTTCTCTGATTCCGCTCCGGTAACACAAACTGTGGCGTTAAGTGCCGCAATGTCTCGATATCGGGTGGAAAATGGAGAACGGAGTGTCGCTACTTATTGATGTATTGCTTATACATCTACACCAAAATAGTAGCTAGGCTACATATCACTTTAAAAAGATGAAACACTATCTTTTTTCAAATCCCAGCAGAACTGCAATTCAAGCGATTATAGCCTCCGAACAAGTTCTAGAGCCCTTGAATTGGATAGAATTTATTCATGCATTCATTTAAATTATCTAATATTTCTTAACAATTTAGTAATGTATCAAATGTGACTATATTAAGAACGTGGAACATTAATGATTGGAGCAGAATTTGTATACGAATTTGAGCTCAAAAAATATATTATAGTATATATATACTTATATATAATATACTTCACTTACCTACATTTTCTTGAAAACTGTAGTCCAAGGAGGTCTTTAGAAAATTTTATAAACGAGTCAACGATTGCTTTAGCATGTCATTAATAGATATGAGTTTTAATTTTCAATTGGGTTTAACCTCTAAGGAAGAAATATTGCACATTTAGTCTCTAGTACGGTATATTGAAAAGTCCATCGGATGTTTTACTTTAAAATGTAGATTAACCTATATGTAATAACTTCTTTTGCCATGAAGGCGTGTAGTAGGACTGCTTTTAGCAGAGATAAAGCGTGAAGCAGAAAAAAAATCGTTAAATTAAAAGTATTTATTTTTCAGAAAACCACCTTCACGCTTGTATAAGGAGAACAGGCAGAGAGACCATCAAGTGTCAAGACACTCCGTTCTACTTCCCCTCCACTTCACACCCGAAATCGGGACATTGGGTGCTAAGTGGCGAAACGCAACGCCGTGCTTTGTCTTATTAAAATAATTTAAATAGAGTCATTCTCTCGAGTGAGAATCGAAGCCACAACCAATATCGCTCACAGCCAAACGTTGACCCGCGGCAGCACAATGACCACAGTATATTAAATAAAATTATAAATTTCTTAAATAAATAAAATGTAATGATAACTCCCGCGTGTAAATAATGTCTTAAATATAATGTTCAGTTTATATATATAGCGAATACGTGAGCGAGTTTGAATGGTTTGTAAGCGACTTTTACAATGAATGCCCAATAGGCAACACAATGATGGATAATTAGTATGCTATCCGATCGAGGAGAATTGCCACCACTGTGCCATTCAATATACTTGTATATACATAATTGTTCGTATTGGACAAGTTGGGACTAAATTGGGAGGGTTTTGTATAGGAAATTAACGTTTCTTCTATTCTTTTCAATATGTATTTCAAATTCTGACTGCGAATGAGGTAGGAGCAACTTACTTTTTTGAAATATATATATTTTTAATAAATATATATTATGGGCTGGGTTGGTGCCGCCTAAGTCGATAGCAGCTCTAGAACTAAATAAATTTTATTTTAAGTGGACTAATCGTGTAGAGTGTAAAATTCTGTCGTTCTCTTTAGTAAATATTACTTATTTTTAACATTTTTTAAAGTGTCATTACGCACACTTAGGAAATTGAGAAATACATATTTAGGGATGGATTTGAACCCGCGTTTCTTGAAAACTGTTGAACAGTTTTCAAGAGGCGCAGGTCCAAATCCCGCTGAGTTCAATTTTTTATACGTTTTCTAAATATGTCTCTTTTAAAATAACTTGCGAGTGCAATACTTTATGATTACGAAGCGATTTTCTAAGTCAAAGTTAGTGCCTATATCAATACATCGCGTATCTTACAAAGCGTTAGCTTGATATAAACAAATAGTGAATAAGCTAGTTACGTCTAGACCAGACAAAGGCTAATTGGTCAAATAATTCGTTAGAAACGTAAAATTATCTTAATTGATCTTAGACTACGGCTCGATCTTTGTGGCGTATCACATTTCCCATAATAGTTGTTTAGAGACTCGAATGTATATTATAAAAATTACTTTAAATTATTGTCCAAACTTTGTTGTATCATTTGTAGTTATCAAAAAGCATTCTTTATAAATATTTATATTTTAGGCTAGGTAACCTATAGCTTTGTAAAACATATATTTAGAAAACTTATCAATTTTTTTTCTTGTAAAACTTTCAAGCGCTCTGAGCGCTAAGCCATGTGTTCTTCATCCGGCTACGTCGAAATTCTCATACCTAACTAGCCCGATGACTCCTCCAGCGTGAACAGCGCACCGTGCAGTCACTTTAAGCGGGTGTATTGGCTCCTCGTGCATCACTCAAAAGTGATAGTTTTGCTTGTTCACGTACGTTGGAAATGGGCCTCATCGCTCGTTATGATTTTGGTTGTAAAATCGTCCACTTCGTCCTCGAGATTGAGGATGGCTTGGTAGGTTACATGCGTTTGGCGGTCGACAGGCAGCAGCTGATGCACGGACTGGACTTTATACGGGAACATGCGCAGGTCTTTGACCAAACTTCGCGTTAGGGACGACAGGCTGATGGGTAATTGAGACGCACGGCGTCTGTTCGATTTATTTGGCGACAGCTCGACATCGAAAGCTTTGTCTTGTTCACCGAGCGAAGAAATAGAAATAATTGAATTACAATCATTCGTTCGATTGGAAATCGAACCCACAACCAATCGGGATTACAGGCAGCCACTGTTCCATTGCGCCAAAGTACATATTTACACATTTTAAATATAAAAAAATCCCGGTACGGGAATTCGACCCAAAACCAACTACACTGCACCAACATGGTGTAAAGCTTGAACAAGTAATATATGAAACTGTACATATTCAATTCAATTCGTCCGTTCGACCGCAATGTAATATTAAAACGCTATAAAAATACACTAAATTTAAAATAAGTTTCGGAAACTTTAGTACCTTAGGTCTAATGAATAATAGATTGGGCGCAGAGAAATTGCTAAAACTAACCCACAGGAAAGTTGTAATAGAATAAGAAATATATAAGCATCGTTATTAAATACGTGAAGGAAAATCTTTGGACCTTTCTGTATGAAAATTATGCAGAACATATATTTAAAAGCTGAAAATTGATATATTACATTTTTTCTCGCAGTCAGTGAGAACCTAGTGTCAAGACACTCCATTCTCCACTTTCTGCTCTAAACCGAGACATTGCGTTTCTAGTGGCCGATATATGCTTACAATAATATATTAGAAATATTTCAAATAAAGAAACTATATATTACCCACATTGCCGTGTATTTGACATACACGTTAATATAAAGTGACACAAATTTGACGTTGCCAGGCAACTCGTATTTTACGCTTATTGTAGGATATAAGTAATATATAACGCTGCTGTGGCACCGTAGTTGCTGTACTCACCATGGTTATGAGTTCGATATTTATTTAGGGAAATCTTTATATTTAAAAGTACTAAAATTTGTTATAGAAACGTGAAGCTAAGAAAAGAATACTATATATATAATATACATATATGTAAAGAAAATGTATAAAAGTGTATTTTGAGGTCGTTAATTCAAATCCGTATCGTATTTTTTTTACATTTGACATTATGACATCTAATTATGCAACAAAGAAGGATCAAAAGTAACATTCGAGGTTCGAATCCCGCTGCGTAAATTTTTTTAAAATATCCTAAGTGAGTGAATAACACTATAAAGTATTAAAAATAAAAATTACATTATTACTTTTATTCTAAGTATATTTTAATGAGACTTACATCTCCTTGTCCCGCTTAATTTTCCTTCTGGTAGCCTTTACATGAGGAAATTAATAAGTGTTCGTATTGGAATAGTATAAAATAAAAAAGAATATTTAATTGTTATCGTTTTTTTTCAATTTGCGATTATGATCACTAAGTAGTAACTTGTAAAACAAATGTACAACCTTTATTTCTAAATATTATTCAAATTTTTTATATGCACTTGCATGAACTATTCATTATCAAACAAATCCTTTAAGTAAACAAAATAGCCTTGAAGAACCCCATTCAGTAAGTTAGCAAAGGACCCATAAAACGTTTGACGCCATCGTGGCGCAGTCGGCAAATGACATGACGAAGGTTGTAGGTTCGTTATCCGCTCTAGGGAATGCTTATATTTTAAATAACTTTAATTTGCCTATTATAGTGCATTTAAAATAAGCTGAAGTGGTTTACGAAGTGTTTTAATCCTAGGCTCATGCAGGTAGGTGTGAAAATAAAAAAAAAGATTAAAATTATTATTAAAACTCATTACAAAGAGTAATGGTTTGTATTAGTAATGGCAGATGCTGTTTATTATATATAAATGTATATAAATTGATACACAAGTACTAACCAATGGCGAAGTGTTCATATAACACGATTCCCACCGGCTTACTTTATGTAAATTAGCTATATCTGTATCTGTCTGTATATGGAAGATATATGTAAAAAAAAATTAAATGTTCTTTTTTATATTTTATTTTCTTTCTCTTCGTCTGTTTATATGTGGGTTTGTGCACGCTAATCTTAGAAATGGCTAAACCAATTTAAATGCAGATTAGACTATTATAGTTTCATAAGCTTCCCTTAACATTTAGTGTTTATTTCAATTCAATCGGCTTATATATATAAAAGAAACAACCATAACAAGTTCTTTGACTTTCACGATTATTACACATTTTTAAACTGTGCGCTGTGAAAGTCTTCCTGTGACCACGGACTACTGTAAAGTGTTCGAAAAACGGGTTCTAAAATGGTTAAAAATAGTTTCATTTCAAAACGAAACAACCATTTAAAATATCAATTTAAGCATAGTTTGTAACTTATGTGAGAACAAACCAAAAAGTTTATTAGTATAGTTTACGCTGGTTCAACCGCGAACGGGTCGCTAGTAATAAATAAATATATCATTAATAAATACAATTATTCAAAAATGAAAATTCAACTACATAAAATATTTTTTATTAATACACGACAATTTCGTAGCAAAACTAAACGGACTATTTATAATATCGTCCAAGGTGAACTTAGATTTAAATATATATATTTTTTTAACATTTTTAAAGTGTTATTTGCACACTAAGAAAATTGAAAAAGGTATATTTAGAAAACGTATAAAAATTTGAACCCGCGCCTGTTGAAAACCATTCAAGGTTGAACTAAATTGTTTTTGTTTTTAACTTTTCAAGCTTTTGTGTTTAACTTTTCTAAATATGTCTTTTTTTAGATTTCAATATTTATTTTTATTGCCTTATCTCTACAAAAAATTCACACTTCGGCACTCTTTCTTACTGTTAGATATTATTTTCATTATTTGAAAGAGAAAGCGTATTATAACATAATACAAAGTGAGCGTGGTATGTAATATTATAGGTCTAAGCCAGCTTGTTTATTATTTTGTGTGTACTAGCGACCCGCTCGCGGCTTCGCCTGCGTAAACTACACGATTTAACTATTTAGTTTTTTTCCATTTCGTAATCACAAACTTTGCATAAATTTATAATTTAAATTGTTGTTACTATTGTGTGTGTTGTATTTATGAAAAGATTGAAATAAAATTAAACCTAAATGGTAAGCTAAGTTTACCATATTTTTTTTAACATTTTTTAAAGTAGTATTCCCTCCCACATTAAGGAAAGACATATTTAGAAAACGTATTAACATTTTTGAACGCAGTGGGATTTGAACCCGCGCCACTTAAACACCGTTCTTAAACGGTAGTACCTTTAGTGAAACGTTGGTAAATTTACATTACGAAAATTTATTTAACTTCTTATTTTGACCTGACGGTGCGTCTTTACCTAATGTTATTTTATATCTTATAAAAACTAAGTAAGGCCGATGCCTTGGCGCCAGTGTGTCAAGTTCTGACTGTAAACGCAATGGTCGTGGGCTCGATTACCACTTGTGGAAATGATTATTTTCATTTCTGCGTTATGGTGACAAGACAAAGCGCGGCTTCGAGTTCCGCCACTCGAAACGCAATGTTTCGATTTCGAGGTCTTGACACTAGGTTCTCTCTATGTACCCTGCTATGCGGGAAAAAGCGTGAAGCTATAAAAAACACTAAGTAACAGTTACGAATTCCCAACACTATTAAGCTATTAAATGAAAATTAAAAATAAGCTATTAAATTAAGGAAATTAAATGAAAAAGTAATAAAATACACATATTTAGGAAACGTATAAAAATTTGAACGCAGCGGGATCTGAACCCGCGCCTCTTGAAAACCGTTCAAGTGATCTGACCGCTAAGCAATGCGTTCTAGTAACACTTTAATAAAATGTTAAAAATAATAAAATATTTTATTTGTACACCATGAATAGTAAGATAATAAAACTAATAATTTACATTCATATGTACTCATGTAATAAAACTATAACTGATCGTTAATTGCACATGGAAAATATTTAAAAAATATATTTTGTAATAGAATCCAAAACAATTATTTTTAAAATTCTTTTCGTTTGTCTGTTGGTCTTTTTGTTTGTCTGTGCCTTTGGGCACGCTAATCTCAGAAACGGCTTAACTGATCTAAATGCATCGACTATTGTATTTTGGTAAACATCCCTTAGCATTTAGTGTTTATTTTAATTCAATCGGATCATAAATAAAAAAAGTTATAAAAATTCAAATTATAAATTTAAACAAAGTTTGTGTCTTAACAGAAACGAAATACGCGGGCGAAGCCGAGACCAGTTTGTGTAGTAATTAATAAATAATATACAAAATATTATATTAATTAAATAGAAAAAATCTTCAAGCACTTTCCCATATAGGTCTATTAAGACCCGAATTAAGGCCCGAATTAGGGACATTCTGTGTTGAGAGGCGGGATTTTACACCTCGCTTTGTCTTGGAAATGAAAATAATATAAATATCCTACGAGTGGAGAAACACACAACCGTCTCGTAACAATAAGTCAAGTTGACTTCATGTACCTAATATCTAATTTTTAAAGCCATATGTTGTAATATTTTTTTTATACAAAAATTAAGCAAACAATGCTGGTTTTTTCTTTTTTACATTTTTTAAAGTGTTATTCCCACACTAAGGAAATTGAAAAAGACATATTTAGAAAACGTATAGCAACAAATATAATTTGTAATAAGCGTATATGAATTTCAACGAAGCTTTATGTAGAACGCATGGCTTAGCGGTCAGAGCGCTTGAACGGTTTGCAAGAGGCGTGGGTTCAAATCCCGCTGCGTTAAAATTTTTATACGTTTTCTAAATGTCTTTTTTAAACAAGCATGTTTTATTATAAAACAATATTCTTACTTAAAATTAAAAAATATTAATATATACTAAATATGAACTGTACGAGTTCGTATCCTTGTTTCTCATTCAAATTACATTGACACTACTTTACTATACTCATATGTGTTTTCTATATACATAACTTATGCAATAAAAACGCCAAACTCTTCGTACATTTGAAATATTAAAAACATTTTACAAAAGATTTCAGTATCGCAAATTTCGTTAATTAATTCGATTGAAGCTTTCAAGTAGTCAGTTTGGACTCGATCGTGCCGCGAGTAGCACGCGGCAGTGACAAGTGTTCATGTGTCTTAATTCACAGTCATGTCTAAAATCAAGGTATTATAAATTGTTTTCTATTTTTATATGTGTTTATATCGTTTTATGTGTATTTATAAGCTATATGCTTATGCCCTATATATATATTTATATATTATTTCTATAAATTAGAGGCAGATATCAAAATTATTTTTATTTCCCTATAGACTAAAGTACAGTAATTATATCCGTATTATTCCGTCATTCAAAACTTAATATCACTAGAAATATACAGAATGCGTTGAACGGAATGTCTTAACCCTCGATTCTCTTTACGTATTTGCGAATAAAATGTATATAAAATATAAATTCAAAATTTTTTTTAAACTAAGACGATATTAAACTATAATTATTTACTAAATTGCAACGATTATTTTTCTATACTTTAGTATTTATGTGTGTTTAGCATTCATATATTATAAACGTGAAAATCGCTTTGTATATATTTATGTATGCCATGAAAAAAATTTTTTAAAACCTTTAACAATATTTTGTATTTATCGCATCCCATCTTAGAAACAATTCGTTCTCGGTTTTTCGAATTGCATTGCGCGTTGAATGGCGGAACTCAGCGCCGCACTTTGTCTCCAAAGCGAAAGAATGAGAACAATTTTGGCTTAAACGTGCCTCATACGTTATATGATGAAATATATCATATTCACATATAATATATTTTGTGAAACAATGAAAGTACTTACATAAAAATAAAAACATAAAAATAAAAAAAATAATATACACCAAATTATATATATATATATATTATTATATATATATTATTAAGGTGTATTAAGAAATATTTATCTATATTTTAAATTTAAATATATATCGTAAATAATTACATATGCAGTATAAAACAGTCAACATTTATCCTTTCATTATTTCCGTCTTTCCGCGTATTACTATAATTTGTGGACTGTATAAACAAAACATTTCAATTATATTTGTATAAACTTAAATTCATAATGTCTAATCAACAAATCAAAATTTTGTTTGATAATATATAGAGATACTTACATATATGGGTTTCTTGAGCAGTATCGTAATAAAGAATTCCTCGAAGTAATTCTATAAAAATATTAATAGAAAAATTTCGATAGCAAATCCCTATCGTTCAAGGACTAATTCGTATTAGTTCTAATCCTTCCTAGAGTATGGCAGCGGTATTGAAAGAGACACTACCCTAGGAAGGTACTAGCATCTCCGATGCTGGAGAATCCCTCACTGAGTCCACAAACTCAGGCCGCCCGTCGAATTCGGGTAGGCCACCTTAAAGGCCGGCAACATGCCTGTAGCTCATCTGGTATCACACGGGGTCGTGGGCGGTGGTGATCACTTACCATTAGGTGGCCCGAACGCTCGTTTGCCTTGTCTGTTGTACAAATAGAAATGTACAAAATCATGAAAGGCTTCACACTTCGAATAATATTTATGTTTTAAAACAACTTCCCTTAGGTTAGTTTGATAAATAGATGAGCAAAAACCGTACGAAAGGGGAAGCCACGTAATTTATTCACTTATGTATTTCTGTTTATTGGAATTGTATGATTAAAAATATATTTTTAGACACAAGTCGATCTTAGTTTACATATATGAAATTGGAACTATTAATAAAAAGGACATAATTGGAAAACGTATAAAAATTTGAACGCAGCGGGATTTGAACCCGCGCCCCTTTAAAACCGTTCTGAAAACCGTTCAAGCGCTCTGACCGCTAAGCTAAGCTACGTCGAAATTCTTATACGCTTATTACAACTTATATTTGAATACAGGCGCGGGTTCAAATCTCGCTGCGTTCAAATTTTTATACGTTTTTCAAATATGTATTTTTCAATTTCCTTAGTGTGGGAATAACACTTTAAAAAATGTTAATAAAATATATATTTAATCAATAGCATTCTCTCTTACCAGACGATTGTTCGTAGAATAATCTTTGGGTAACAGAAATTTGTAAGAATCTCTCTACAGAAATGCTAACAACAAATATAAGGCAAGGATGATCCCTCTAATTTCAATAGAAAAAACAGTTGGAAACTTTCTATCATAGGTGATTCTATGGAACCCAATCCTGAAAACTTTGAAGTCTCAAACCTACTACACCAGAGAGCAAGATACAGTCAGCTCATTGATATAATAATTGTATCAACTGACTGACCAAATGCCATCTCAGTCTACCTATGACCACGGACTACTGTAAAGTGTTCGAAACGTCGGGATTCTAAAATGTATTTTCGAATACCAAAATTATACGCGATTAATCCGGTTAAAAATAGTTTCATTTCAAAATGTATGCTTTAGCTGTGAGTTTGACCCTAGTCCGAGGACTATTCCTCAGTCTGGTGAGAAAAAAAATTGGCATTGAGTTCCGTCATTCAAAACCCAGTATCTCAAAGTCAGGAGTAATGTCTTGACAATAGTGTCAAGACATTACTCCTGACACATAGGTGCTCTCTCTCTCTCTCTCTGCCTAACCCGCTATGCCGGAAAATAATTGAAGCTTGAAGCGACAATTCCTATAAAGCAATAGGTAGTTACATAAAGATTGTTATATATTGAAATAGTTTGTCATATAACAATAACATATTAAAGGATATATTATTATATACATTAGATTTATATCTAAATCTTAAATTGGATTGTAAACTGAATATGAATTGATAATTTAAATGAGCTGTTTAGCTTGATTATAGTAACATAATGAAATTATATAACTGACTAGTTGCAGAACGCAATGTCATTTACATAAGCTTTATAACCCTTAGGATAGAAAAACATTTGATGTAAACGGCGTTGTGATCACAGCGGTTGGACTGTTTCCAAGAGTGGCGGGTTCCAATAGAGTTTGCTAAAAATTTTATATCTTAAGTGTGAATAGCACTGCCACGATGGCTTGTGTTAAATACCTAATAGTTACAATATCAGACATATGTATGTAATATGCGTAGTAATTAAGTAAAGTCTATTTATTTAAAGATAACGGTAATGAGATGATAATATGATAATGTCGAGATAAACTTAAGTTACTATTTTTAACATTTTTTAAAGTGGAAATTGAAAAAGACAATTTAGATAAGGTATAAAAATTTTAATGCAGCGGATTTGAACCTGCGCTTGAACGGTTTTCAAGAGGCGCGAGATCGATCTTCGAGATCTTATTTATATCTTAAGCAATTAGTTTAAATTCATAAAAATAATATAATTTTCTTACTTTTAGACTTTCTTCATGGTTTTGAAACGAAACTATTTTAACCGGATTAATCGCGTATAATTTTGGTATTCGAAAATACATTTTAGAACCCGACGTTTCGAACACTTTACAGTAGTCCGTGGTCACAGGTAGACTTTATTCATGGTTCAGATATCCCTTCCATTTTTCCCTCATAGCGAGTTCGGGACATTGGACATTGCTTAGCGCCGGAACTCACCTCTGCTCTTTAGCTTGTAACCGGAGCGGAGATATGAAAATAATTTATATATTCCACCATATACGAATTGAATTCCGAATCATTGCATATATAGTCAGGCGCTGTCACACTACGCCACAATTATCACAATATTCTCCAATTCTACAAAAATAATATAAGTTATAAATTATTTAATTTCATAAGTACAGTTTAAAAATAAGAGCACCGTGTCATTATAGGTTTTAAGCTTTATTGTATATTATAAAATAAATTGAAAAGAAATAAGTAAATACTACGTATATAATCGTTCAAATGTATGGAAAATGAAAACTCAGTACGCAGTTTCTAGGTCAAAACGACACGTTTTAATTCACCCGCTTTTCACACAAAAAACGAAAATATGAAATATTTTTCCCTGTATGCAATGAAATGCCTCGTATCATTTATTTCAATGAAAAGTAAAACTAACATTAATATGAAACGTTAGCGGAAAAAAATATGAAATAAATAAATACTAATATAACAATTTGTCTTAATTAAATAAAATTGTTAGGAAGTGTACATTTTGGTTGGAGGTTCCTACGTGGCAATGTATATGTTAAAAAATTTTAATTTTCAAAATTTTCTTTAAAAATTTTAAAACTTTCTTCGCTGTCTTTAGACAAAGTACGTCTACGTCTACGTCTATACTTATAATAGCCAGAATATAGTGTACGGATTGAAAAAAAACAGCCTTACGTTTTGTCTCGCTTATGTAGTATGCTTTAGAAAGGCATCTATTGCTAAAAAACTCCTTTTCCCATTTTCAGCTTAATTTTCGAGATATTCATACATCGTTTTTATTATGATATTCATATTTCGAAATATATTTGTAGGCCAAACGAGAAAAATAACTTTAATATAAACTATTTTACTAGCCGGGATCGAACCCATTAACCAACCATCACTTTTACGATTCAGTGTTACATTGTTGCATTGCAACGATGACCTCGAGTACGGAAGCGAAGTATCTATAATTCGTCACTGAGGAAAAATTTTAGACGAGACAAGTAATTTGTTATAAAATGGTATTTGAATTTCGACGTAGCCGGATATAGAACGCATGGCTTAGCGGTCAGAGCGCTTGAACTGTTTTCAAGGCGCAGGTTCAAACTTTGATACATTTTCTAAAAATGTTTTTCAATTTCCTCAGTGATGTTTTTAACAAATATTACATTAAGCATTTGTTAAAAACATTACTGAGGAAGTAATTAAAATCTTTAATTTTTGAAACTTTACAATGGATATATGGTATCTTCGTTCCGTTACGATATATCACATATAGGGTAAAATATTTTAAGGGCGTATACAAAAAGTAAACCAAGTGTCTTCATTAGTTTAAGAGCAGGATTAATATTTCCACTTCACGGTTTTTACCTATACTGTATTACGCGTGACGTAGTCGTTAATAAATACCAATGATGTAAATATCTTTTTGAATTTGAACTATTTTTTAACCAGATCAATTGCGTATATTTTAAGTATTCGAAAATCCATATTGAAAACCCAACGTTTTAAACATTTTACAGTAGTCCGTGGTCACAGGTAGACTGAGGTGGCATTCGTCTGTCAGTTGATACAATTATTATATCAACTGACAGAAAAAAATTAAAAAAATATCTTTTACGACTACAATACTATTAAACATTTCCGATCAACCGTCTTTCATTCGCAAAACATAACTCAGTTATATTTCATTCTCTTTTACGCATGCACTTAATTTATACACCCAGGATGGAATAAAATGTATACTTTATATATTTTAAAAAAGCAATTAATTTATATTTATAGTAGAACAGCTTCTATATGCTGTCTCTATGTAATATTTGTAGACACTCGTATAGAACTGTGATACATTTGACTTATCAAAGTGGATATCAAGTGGTTTTGACTATTTTTAAATACACATATTTCTAACCTTTTCTTATTATACGTTTTAAGTATTAGCGGTAGCGGTTAGCTTAAATTATAAAAATAAGTAAAATACGGTAAGTACATATTTCTTATTGCATAGATAAAAACGACATTAAAATATTATTATTATCTGTTCATGTCCTAGCATTTTTATATTATTTTTCTCTTATACAAGAATGTAGTACTGGATGTGTTGTTTCAGCTCAGAGTGAGTAGTCATGAGAAGTTAGTGTCAAAATTCACCACTTTCCGTCCGAATTTGAGTCATTGCATTCTGAGTGGCTAATAAAATATTATAATATATGAAAAAGACATATTTAGAAAACGTATAAAAATTTGAACGCAGCGGGATTTGAACCCGCGCCTCTTGAAGACCGTTCAAGCGCTCTGACCGCTAAGCCATGCGTTCTACATCCAGCTTCGTTGAAATTCATATACGCTTATTACAACTTATATTTGTTGCTATACGTTTTCTAAATATGTCTTTTTCAATTTCCTTAGTGTGGGAATAACACTTTAAAAAATGTTAAAAAAAATGCGTTCTACATCCAGCTGCGTCGAATTCTTATACGCTTATTACAACTTATATTTGTTTGTTAGCATCTCTGCAGAGAGATTTTTACAAATTTCTGCTACCCAAATATTATTCTACGAACAATCGTTTGGCAAGAGAGAATGCTATTTATTAAATATATATTTTGTTTAACATTTTCAAATATAATAAGCGTTTTAAAAAATAAAAGTTTCATAAACTTAGTAGAGCATTAGAAAAATAATCAAAATAATTATAATATATGTGTCTAATTTAGAATACTATGGCGCAGTGTGACAGCGACTGACTGACGCGATGGTTCTGTGTGAGAATCCCACTCACGAGAATGATAATGTTTCAATTATCATCATTAAATGGCGAAAAGCGGAATCCACCAAATTCAGTTCAAAAACAATATTAGACGCGTTAAAAATGCATTTAGAGTTCACCATTTCTAAAACTGTATATATTGACTTTCCCAATTAAAATTATAACATTATCTTTCAATGTTAAATAAATCAAATTTTATTTAGCAACGTTGTTAGGATAAATATTCTATCGGTGTTTGACGATCGGGTGGCGTCAACGAGCTTAAATTGACCAAATTGTTAACCACTTTGAATTTGAGTAGCTCCCGATACGGCTATCCGAGAGCTCTGTAGTTATACTGATAGAAAAGAAATATCTTATATATTTAATAAAATCTAAGACTGATACTCGCCTATAACTTTACTGTGTGTATATATATATATATTATATATATTTATATTTTGTCTCTTACTGCTACCTATACTGTACTATATTTATTTATTTATACTATATTCATTTTTTTTCGATTGGACAGTATGCTGTTGGCCCTAATGGCCGACCTAATGGGAGGCCGAGGCTAAATAAAAATTGTTTGCAAAACATTTTTATTTATATTAGAATTTGTATACAATAAGTTAAGTTTGGACAAATCGTTTAAACGTTCATCACTAGTACTTACTATTGTGATGTCGCTTTCACTCAATACGGCAATAATCTAATTAACCCGTGGTCATTGACCCCTGGCGGCCCGAAGGGAATCTGAATATTTGGGTCGCATGATCATTGCATGTGATTGACTGTGCGAACTTGGCACGACATATTCTAGGGCCAATACTACCTGTTCCCGTGGCCTCGGCTAGTGGCGGTCGTGGAGGAGCACCGTAAGGTTTTAGTGGGTACATGGTCCTATCTGCCAGTCCGGAGTTCCACATAACCACGTGCGAACCCCAATAGGGCTGGGATCCGTAACGGACTCCTCAAGTTAAAAAAAGGAGGACGAATACTACCTGTTATATATTTTTTTTATTATTTTCAAAAATTCTAATTAAACAAGCATTCCTAAATATCATCACTTAAAAGTAAATAAATACTTGGACCTTACTAAAAAATTGACCAGGGACAGGTTTAGAGCTAATATACACGCGGTAATAGCAGGCGTCAGATATACAAAAGCGGAAACCCTACACTATAAGATCTCTAAAGAGACTATAACTTGAAAACCGTTCAACTTGAACGGTTTTCAAGAGGCGCGGGTTCAAATCCCGCTGCGTTCAAATTTTTATACGTTTTCTAAATATGTCTTTTTCAATTTCTTTAGTGTGCGAAAAACACTTTAAAAAATGTTAAAAAAATATAGATAATAACTTTATAGTTGACGGCAGCATGACTGATCTGACGATAGAAACGATTCTAGCACGTATTTCGAAATCGGTATTAGTAGGATAATGGGGCGAGAGATAAGTGTAGGCTTTAAAATAAAGGCAATTTTAAAGACCTACACTTAGGTCGCAAGTCTTAGGCACTGCTTCGCACGGTGATTCCATGGAATGCCAATGAGTTTCATCTCATAGGAGTTGCAGCCCAAAACTGAATCTGCGTGGACTTAAAAACGTAAAACCTCGTTTTTTTATATATCTATTTGTTTTTTTATATAAATATAACATGATACTATATGTAGTCTACACTCTACAGATATTTGGTTTTTCAGTTTTATATTTATATAACTGATCACGAAATATCGAAAACCGCTTGAAATACAAATATGAAATTTGGCAGGAATGTAGTTTTTAATCAGTAAACGAACTCTAAGAACGGATTTTGCGATACATTGAGATTAAGGAGATCTAATGCCTCCTGTAAGTTGGTAGGCAAATCCTGCATTTTTTTGCTACAAACTTGGAATAAGGCAGATAGGCGCTCATTACAACACGAGCGAAGTCGCGGGCAACACCTTTTATTAATATAATTGGTTACAAAGAAATAATTGATCAAATAATTATAATGACTTATTTGATTTGTTTTTTAAATTTTTTTTTTAATTGTTATTCCCACACTAAAGAAATTGAAAAAGACATATTTAGAAAACGTATATAAATTTGAACGCAGCGGGATTTGAACCTGCGCCTCTTGAAAACCGTTAATATCTTGAACGGTTTTCAAGAGGCGGCGGGTTTAAATCCCGCTGCGTTCCAATTAATATACGTTTTTAAAATATGTCTTTTTTATTTGATTTGTACTTGATGCTTAGTTTAAAATTTTTACAAACTATTGCATTGTGAATATTTTTATAAGTTTAACAAATATTATATATAAATCTATTGTTTATTAAACATATTTTATAAGCTCGCAATAACCTAAGCTTATTAATAGAAATGTTTAATCCTGGTACTAATATTTTAACTCAAGACAATCAAGGCAATTGCCTTAAGTTGGCAGTCAGTTTTTGTTGAATATATTACAAATTTTATGTTCGAAATACTTAAATGTATATCTTTAAAATATAAAATACTTAAATATTCAATTATTTGTTAAAATCTGTGACACAGTCATGTTGAGATTAATAATTTTATATTTATATGTGAATAAAAAAGATTTTTGACCCCTCCCCCCTTTAAAGGAATTATGCTATCAGAGGTATACGAAATTTGTTACAAGTTTATGCGAAGTAGAATACAAAAAAAAAACAATATTTTTTACAATAACGCATTAGAAAATACTTTTAAAAAATAAAATAATTTTTTTTGTTATACTGTAATATAATTGACATACTCCTTGTATAAAGTGACATACATAAACGTTGCTATGGCAACGTAAATTTTACGTATCAACGGTCTACTTAGTTGTAAATATTTTTAATTGATCAGTCAGAACCAATGAAGGAGAATAAAAGCGAAGAAATATGCAATTTACGTAAGATGGATTGCTTCTCAAAAGGACGGCAATCAGTCCTAAGGAGTTGAATTGAATTAGGTTCTATTACGCGAACACGCGATTGTTGTAATATCCGTAAGTGGGTTATAGAATGTTGCTTTCTAATAATATAAGTGGATATCTGTACAATAAATATATATTTATCATTTTCACTGCAATATTACTATAGGATCGAAATCTTTTATATATAATACCAGCGACCCGATCGCAGCTTCGCCCGCGAACTATAGCTGTTTGGTATTTTCAGCGGCCTCTTCGTAAACCAACGAAATTATTGGATAAACAGCGGTTCGGCCACGTTCACGTCATAGACAGACAAACAGATTTACTTTCGAATTTATAATATTAGTATGGATAGTTAAATTTTCACTGGTTTGTTCCAATAGAGCTTTGGTATTTACAGAGATGATTTATTTGGCTAAGCGGGCCAACTCTTGGCTCGTCTTATTCAGCGAGACGAAGACGAGGTATGTTTAATTTGCGAGCAAACAAAATAATTTCAAGAAGGCCTAAAATTAATATTTTAAGCATATATATTTATGTGTTGATAATAAAAAATAAATAAATATGCATCCGGTAGTCCTGGAAAAGTCTGTTTTTTGGGGGATCGTAAAAAATATGATGGACAGTCGTTTTTAAGATTTTATATATTAAGTATTGCATTTGTAAACTGCTCATTAAAATCATATACACCAAATTTGTCATTCAAGTAGCTTTTTATAATAACGTAACAATATAGCAATATATTAACATTACCAACTATGAATAATCTTGGAGTCCATCTTGGCGCAGTGGCTTATTGGACCCGGAAGAATAATTATTTTTAATTTATTATTATTATTTCTCCGCTCGGACAAGAAAAACCGCGGCGTTCAGTTCCGCCAATGTCTCGAATTCGGTCTGGAATCGAAGAACGGACTGCCTTGACTCCAGGCAGTTTCTGGTTAGCCTGATATACAAAAATGTTAAGTTGTTTGAATAATCTTATTATAATATTACAGTACTGTTTGTTTCCTATTATTTAGTCTTTTAAGTAATGTAAAGTTAATTTTATTTGGTACTGTTGATTTTGTTATTGTTCCTATATCGATAGCATATAGTGACATTTTAGCGCTCGCTTTGTTTGCTGATCGCGCCCCGTGGGACTTACCATCGATGTATGATATATAAATTTATACAGTGTATCAATATTGCAACGCTTCCATCGATATCAATAACTGAATTCTAGCCTATGTTCAGTTTCGCCCTTATAGTATTGTAGGCAAAGATAATCTAGTGTCAAGACACTCCGCTCTCCATTTTTCGTCAACTCAACGTCGCGCTTTGCCTTGTCACCAGAGAATTATTTAAATATAATCATTGCCCCGAGTGGAAATCGAACCCACAGCTATCATTCAAGCGATGTCACACTGCTTGCACTTGCACTAGGTGACGGAAAATGTTTAGTACCAAATTCGCCCTATTAGATATATTTCTAATATGTATACTGAAAAACTTATTTCGTATTTACCAATTTCATATTCGAAAGTACTCTACAAAATAAGTATCAACAAAATCAATCAAAAGAGACCTTGAATAAGTGGTAAAGCGGTATAAAGATTTCTCATTACAACAATTTCTCAACATTACGAGTCAATATGACTTGTTGTAAACTAAATAACACCTTTGTTATGAAACTTACCGTTTACTTTTCTTAGATTACTTTTTGCCTCTATTGTGTATTTATCTCGCTATAATAATTTATTATTGTGATACTATAATGGCTCATTGGAACATTGTATTGGAACTGGTGGACAGAAGTTCAAAACCTACTTTAGGGTATATTTAGAATAGGTGTTTAGCTTAGCGTAGCGCTTTTTTACGTGTAGCGGGATAATCAGAGACAAGAAATACAAATATACTTTATTTTACAGACATATAATATTATCCACAAAGAAATAAAACAAGACACTAGTGTCAAGACTCTCCGTTGTCCACTTTCCACCTGAATTCAATAAATTGCGTGTTAAGGGGTGGACCTCTATGCCGCGCTTCGCCTTGAACATCAGACCGAAAAATGAACCCACAACCAATCACGATTACCGCCAGACGGTGCCCAAGTACGCGACGATGGTCTCTAACATTAGGTAGTGCAGCCTTAAATTCCACCTCCCATTGTTTCTAAAATAGAAAAAAAGATAGAATAGATGTCCCGCTGAGTTTCTTGCGCCGTTTCTTTCTTTGGTCTGGGGCATTAACTTTAGTGAACCGGTGGTAAATTGTTTGACTTTTACCACTCATGACTCTTTTTCTCTTTTTGAATTTCCTTAGTGTACTTTAATTTTTTTTTTAAATTATAAAATTATTTGACTTGGACTTTGACTTTAGACAAATGTAAAGAAATTGACTTTATTATCTTTCACCTTCCTTTTAATTTTCCTAGTTCACAAAAGTTCTTCAGTGATTACTTGTATTAAAGCGTTATTAAAGAAAACAATATCACGGTTTTTTTCGACACGAGACTCCACTTCACTTTCTTTTCACTTTCCACTTGACTTCGTGATATTGCGAAATGGGTGGTGGACTTTGTCATACCATGGCAAGGAATTTAAAATATATTGTCATTCCTCCGAAGGAGAATCGAACTAGCTACAATATCACCTATCGACGCTGTCCCACTGCACCAAGACGGTATTCTGTGACTATTATTTCCACCCACATTCTGTAGAGTTTGAGAGAGGGAACTTAACATATTTAAATTTCGATGCTGAGTGTGAGAGTCAGATTTGGACGATACAGATGAAACTTGAACCCACCATCACACTAAATTCTTAATGAACCACAATGGCTTGGACGATAGATTTTTTTGTTACAAAACTATCCAGTAGTAAGATGGGTCGTGTGTGATAAATATTGTAGAGTCTATGATTGTCCGTCAATTTCGCACGGTCGCCTTTCAAGCAAGTTAGCTAGTTGTGGTATTTACTTTTTTATTTGTTATATGATATTTTAAATTTAAAGGATAAACGTTTTATACAAGATAGTTATCATTTGATTAAATAATTAAGGTGGTAATATTAAAAATATATGTATATATTTATATAGCTACCCGCTCGCGCCTTCGCCCGCGAAACGGTTTAGATTTTTCATACAAACATTCATATCCTATTTCAAACATTTAGGGTTTGATTTTCGGAAAAAAGTAGCCTATATTGGCCCTGGATCCATGAATGGAAGCCATCGGCCTGATGGTTTAGCCGTGAAAGCGTCACAGACAAACAGATAGGCAGACAGACTTTCGCATTTATTATATTAAAATGGATATATATAAATTGTGAAAAATGTTGCCACGATATAGTTGGCATGTATGTAATATACTGAAACAATGCTTGTGTGCTCGACACTAATTCATTTTCTCTCTTTATATTTTAAAAAAAATGAAATATAAAGTTTAGAATGCAATCTACAGTTATTTTATTTGATTGAAAACTTTGATTGGAATATGGTTTCATTTTATCATCGCACTGTTATTTTTCCCAATGGTTGTTAGAGTTTTGATGGATTTTGTTCTGCAGGCTCTCTGTGTATTTTTTATCGACTGCACACAGCTGCTATATGAAATAGGAAATGAAATAGAAAATATTCATGAAGCTTAAGTTTCATTTTTCTTGTCGCGTCGCTCTAAATATTTATGTGACTATGTGAAATACGAAAGCAAACGTATGTACTTGTTTTATAAAGTCAGCTTTGTTGTTACAATAAAATAAAACGTGTTGTACAAAAAAAAAACAGTCAAAGAAGATAAATTGGTGGTAAAAAAATGGTCAGAGGGTCCCACCACAGTCCTTTCTCCATTTTCCGCCCGAAATCGACACATTGAGCGGCGGAACTCAAAGCCGCGCAAATCTTAAAAACCAGAGCGGAAAAAGGAAAACGATTTCAATGTGGGAATCGAACCCTGACCTTGAAAGGCTTTACATGTGACGTGATACTTGCGTAGTTAGACTTGTTAACAATAGCATAATGTGTGAAAATATCCATTAGCCTGTATACTCGTATATTGGATGTACAACACAACTGACAATGGGCATTGAAAGGAATATATATACTTCTATATTCATTTATATAAATACTACAACTCTAAAAGCACTTGTTAATTCTGAAAATCCTCAATAAAATATAACCAATTACTTTAAAGTTAATAAAGGAATACAAACAATATTTTATTATCCTGGTTTTAGTAAATTACGCAAAGTACTATCGTGCCCCGGTGGTGTACAACTGACTACAGTAACTGACTACAGAGAACCCTTGTGTCAAGGCACTCCGTTCTCTGGTTTTCACCCGACTTTGAGAAATTGCGTGCTGAGTCGAACTCAACGCGGCGCTTTGTCCTATCAGAGCGAGAGAGAAAATAATTTAAACAAAATAATTTCTTCGAGCGGAGATCCCACAACATCGCCACTGCGCCACGATAGCCACTAATTTGTTCCTACATAAAAATTACAGAATAAGTAGCGGCTTAAAGTAAAGGTCTAAACTAAACAAGACTTTAGTCAGAAAGAACCTAGTGTTAAGACACTCCGTTCGCGACTTTCCTTCTGAAATCGAAACCGTGATTTATCTTAGGTATATTTTAATTAGGAATCGAACCCACAACTAACTTATAATTTGCTACTAAAACCATCTAAAAACCATCGTCAGTAAATTGGATGACGCGAGACACAGCGTCGCCGTCGCTATTCTAAATGCATTTCGACCTTCACTCCAAATTGCAAGATGATTTTTATATAAATATTTGTACATTTTGTTTTTCATTATATTGTTCGTTTTATAACTTTGCCAAGTTTCAGTGTTTAAGCCATCGTGGCGTACTTGAGAGGTGCTCGACATTTATTCACAATGGTCGTGGGTTTGATACCTTATTGGTGACTTGTTTATGCTTAGAAATATTATCAATTTTTCGGTAAAGTGGAGTAATGACGAGTAGATTTTTTTACGTGTGATTATTACAAAAATATTATATATAATATTATTAAAAAATATAATAATATTTGAAATAGGCTCGCGCAGTTTAGCGTTTTTTGTCCTCATAGTGATTGGGTGATTTTAGTGTCTGGACACATCAAACTCGAAACATTTAGTCTAGTCATATTCAATGCCGCGTTTATGTTATCAGAATAAATATAAAATAATAACGATTCCCCGGAGTGTGGTTCGAACCCACTACTATCGCGTGTTAAATCAAATGTTGCGATAAAGCAAAACTATGGTTTCTAGAATAAAACAGTTGGGATAGAGATGCCGCATCATCCTAGTGGCCATGGCTAATTTCCATAGTCACAGGTTCGATTCTAGACAATATTTTTTTTGTGGAAATTGTTTTTTTTAAATTGTATATTTTCGTAGTAAGAGTTATTAATTGTTTTACGCTAATTGTAAGTTGCCTTATTATTTTGCTGAAAATGAAAATTATTAGATAGTCATGCCATATGATAATATAATTGACCTATTTGAATAGTAATAAAAATTCAAGGCAATATTATTCTTTGATGATATAAAAATTTATATAAAAACTAATAGCTCAGTTTTAGTTTTACTTTTAAAGAAATAGAAGGCCCTATTATATTGCCCGCAAATTTTTGCCTGCGCGTTTGTTTGGGTTCTATGACTTTATGATATACTAATGCAGCATTTACTTATTTCTTATAAGTTAAGTAAATTATCAGGTTCTCTAAATCATTTATTCTTATTTAGGTTAATGTATAGTCCATACAAGATTTTAAATATAATAGGTGCATATTTTATTACTGATTCTTCATCCCTCTCAATATACATTATGCATCATCGCCCGCTACTTACTACTACGCATAGGACTTTAAGATACTTGCTGTTTTTTTATTGTTAACGTAAAAACTCGTTGTTTGCGATTTCATATGAATTTCGTGAAATCCTCTCTTGGTGCTGCTGTAACTAATAACAAATTACGCGTACAAACGTACATGTCAAAGTTCAGCTTTCTACGGCCAATAGTTTCTACTGTGCTCTCTATTAGCTACTCAGTAACAAAAATGTTTGCATATGTGTATATTTATCATAAGTCTGAATCAATCATTTGTGGTATCTATTTGAACAAAAAAACGTGTGTACAAAACCGAAGTACAAAAAGCTGTAATAAACGGTAAAAAAAAACAATTCGCGGTTTTTCCCGCATAGCAGGGTAACCAGAGAGAACTTACTGTTAAAACACTACTGTACTTACTGTTCTCCAGTTACCAGTTACCAGTTGAGTGGCGGAACCGAAGCCACAATGCGCCACGATGACGATTAACGAGGAATTTAAATTAACGAGTCGATATTACCAAAATATTATACAGTAAAATAATATAAATAAAAAAAAACTATATACAAATTTTATGGAAATCTCATTCTACTAACCACAAGTAGTTAGTATCAAATCAAAGTGCAATTTTCACAACAATGGGACGTTCGCGACTCGTAAGCTGTTTACTTCGCGTTGTTATGTTGAATATACTTGTATAGTATATCTATACTTCTAGCTCTAGTAGTACTAGCAGTAGATACAACTACTAATAGGATATAAAGGTATATAGATATGCACAATTTAAATCAGAGCCCCTTTTATGAGAACTATAACACTATAAGAACGCGACTATCGCGATTTTTACACATTTTGAAACGAATACGTCGTCTGTAAATTAATATAATTAATATTTGTTTCAGCTGACAGATTAACACTACCTCAGTTGTATTTGCATTGCAGTCGTATTTTTGTTATATAAATAATAATAATAGAATAGCGCATATTGTTCCCTCAGAATGAAAGCAGGGCTTCCGATCCCTCAGTCTGTGTTCAACTACCGAGGGTTGCGAGTCTAGGCATTCTCAATCCCGCGGGATCCCGGTACATACGGGTTCCCGATATTTGCAGGATCCAGTATGTACCCGTAACGTAACTCAAACGATGCCGTTTATTTATTACAGAAAGAAACAAATATAGAAAAAATCTATCAACTACATAATATATAATTTTTAGTCAGTGAGACATACGTCAAATACTTAAATCCTGTATATTTTTTTAACAATTTGTAAGTGTTATTCGCACAAATTGCATATTGCAAAGCTCCACGCCGCTCTTTGAAACGCAATCACCATAGAATCATGGAAAAGGTGGCTTTTAAAATCAGTTAAACAAAATCGGAACCTGCAGTCCAATAAGTTACAGAAATTCATAATTAATAATTAAATTTGTTAATATATTTAATAAATAGCTTTCTCTCTTGTCAAACGATTGTTCGTAGAATAATCTTTGGGTAGCAGAAATTTGTAAAAATCTCTCTACAGAGATGCTAACAACAAATATAAGTTGTAATAAGCGTATAAGAATTTCAACGTAGCTGGATGTAGAACGCATGGCTTAGCTTAGAACGGTTTTCAAGAGGCGCGGCCTCAAATCCCGGTGCGTTAAAATTTTTATACGTTTTCTTAATATGTATTTTTCATATAGAGTAATTCTAACGTATATAAATTGTAAAGTGACAAAGTATTAATGTTGGTCAATTTTCATAATAGCCTTCATTATGTCAGTATAATTAAGTGCCTTATCCGTTGTGCGCTAAAACAATGCTTTGTGAATGAATATTTCTATTATATTAAATAAATGTAGAATAACAAGGCCATGTGGCTGTGCCAACGTCTGACTGTGAACGCGATTGGTTGTGGCATCGATTCCCGATATTTAAAATATTTAGCATTCTCCGCTCTAGTATCTAAAGCAAAGCGCGGAGGTGAGTTTCGCCACCCAACACGCGCTGCCTCGATTGGAGAGTGGAGTGTCTTTATACTGACCCCTACAATGCTGACAAAAATGTGTGCGGAAAAAAATCTTTTTTTTATTATTTTTAAGTTGGTTTATGAATTTCAATGTTTTATATTATTTTTATTTTGAAATAATATTATATCTACTTACTGTTAGAGTTGTATTTTAAAATTGCTATTTAATAGAGGCTTATTTCTATTTGGGCGGAAAGTGGGGCGTGGTTCTGGATGGATCAGGGTGGACCGTAAGCTAACTCACTTTTGTCTATACTGCATGTATGAAAAAAACTAATACTAATTATCAAATATCATATTTAAATAATTATTTAAAAATTATAATATTATATTAATTATTATATTGGTTATGGTGCCAGCACCACTCTGATCTTCTATTTTCATCCCAATACGAGATATTGCGAGTTTAGTGACGAAATAACCGCCAATTATTGTCTTATCAAAGCGACGAAATCAAAATCATTTAAATATACTAATTGAACTCACAACCACCGCGCTTACAACGAGACGCTGTACCACTAAGCCATTAATAGCTTAGTAATAATATTATAAACATTGTGTACTTCTCGTACTAGTTTTATGCAATTGCAAATGTATTTGATTACAGATTATTACTGAAGAGATAATGCGTTTGAATCACGATGTACGTACTTGCCGATGCATAGCGTGATGCC
The DNA here is from genome assembly GCA_038994665.1 of Podotricha telesiphe. NCBI lineage: Eukaryota > Metazoa > Arthropoda > Insecta > Lepidoptera > Nymphalidae > Podotricha > Podotricha telesiphe. The sequence goes on from JAOYRR010000179.1 coordinate 347,723, forward strand.
CGTAATAGATGGAAAAGCATATTATTGTATATAGGTACCTATTATATCCATACTAATATTGTAAACGAGAAAATGACACACTGTTTGTCTGTCTGTTTGTGACGTCATCACAGCCAAACTGCTGAATCGGTTGTTGAAATGTTATATAGAGCTACTTGTGGGTCTTTGGATGAACATAGGCTACATTTTTCTTATTTTTTAAGATTTTTTAAAGTATTATTCGCACACTAAGGAAATTGAAAAAGACATATTTAGAAAACGTATAAAAATTTGGACGCAGCGGGATTTGAACCCGCGACTCTTGAAAACTGTTCTAAGCTAAGCCATGCGTTCTACTCCAGCTACGTTGAAATTCTTATACGCTTATTACAACTTATATTTGTTAAATATGTCTTTTACATTTTTCTTATTTTTTTTTCGTTTTTCCAGAATTTTCCTTGTTCAACGAAAAGACCGCTGAAAACACGAAACAGCGGGTTGCTAGTATCTTTATAAAACTAATGCTAGTAGTTGTATTTTCCGTAATGTAGGTTAATATAATATGTGGACAACGATCCCTAGTTAAATTATAAAATTATTCTTAGAGTTGTCTAATTTATATATAACGAGTCCCTATTTAAAGACAATTGTGTGGAAACAACTATGTTTTGCTTGTTTAATTATGCTAATTCATTATAAGTTAATCGTGGCACTTTGGGAAAGCCTCTGGCTGTAAACATGATTGGTTATGGGTTCAATTCCTACTCGAAGGAATGATTAAATAAAAAAATTTTTCGATCGTCCGCTCTGGTACCTTTTAATAAAGGGCAGCATTATGTTCCGCTACTCAACACGCAATGTCTCGATTTCGGACGGAAAGATGAGATGTTGTCTTGACACTAGGTTCTCTATTATTACACTGATCCGTGGAAAGAAGCGTGAAGCTGAAAGAAATAAGGTAATTTGTGAAAACTAAAATAGATTAACCGCCCTCTATTTTCGTTTAATATAAATACAAATAAGCTTAGTGCTATTTACTACTAGATGTCGCTGTACTTTTAATATTCTGGGTGAAAATAGTAGTAAAATTGTAATAAACAATTATTTAGAGATTAAACACTAATATTATATTAATAAAAATAATTTAACAATGCTTAAGTCAAAAATTTACCTAATTATTGTTTTCTACTATAGTACTTCAAAGTTTATTAACAATATACTAGATGACGCTACTGGGCTAGTACATTTATTTCAAAACTAAATAAATACTTCAATCCTATAAAATGAAAGAATAGAGTATTATTTTGAAAAAGAGTTTTCATCTCGAACTTAAGACCAGGGAAAAGTAAGTTCGGTTTTAACTTTTTATTAATCCAAACACTGCTTCCCCTTAAACTTTACTGTAAGTGGGTTTAGGTTAGCATCTAGTTTATTTAAACCTATACTTATATATTATTTTTTTCAGCTATACTCTTTTTAACCGCATAGCAGGGTAGTCAGAGAAAACCTAGTGTCAAGACACTCCATGTTCCACTTTCCACCCGAATTCGGGCCAAAGCCGCGGGTTGTCTTATTCACCATTGTTCATACACGAAAATGAAAACAATTAAATTATGATCACTCCACCGAGCGGGAATTTAATCCACAAACCAATCACGAATACATCCCCACTGCCTCACGATGTCCCACTGCCTCTCGATAGGCTAAATAAAATATATACATAATATCAAATATAATGTGTATTTTTTTAATGGAGCAAGTCCATAAATAAACTTATTAATAACATTAAATTGCGCGAAATTGAAAATGCTTAAACCAAAAAACTTAATATTACATTATTCCCACGATCACAAAAAAAGCAAATAGTCATCTGACTAAGTAATAATCTCGGTTATTAATAAAAGTATTAGCTTAATTTAATTTAAAATTTAATGTAAAAAATCTTATTAACTTCATAGTGTATATTATTTTCGTTAGTTGTGAACCGTTAAATTAATTTCCATAGAAATTTCATAGAAAATCTTTGTCATAAGGATCTGGAAACTATTGTCATAACATAACATACACGTTGCTAAGGCAACGGTACTGCTAATATACATAGTTATGTAATTACATCTATTGAGGTATATAATTGTACATAAATATTCTTTAATATTTATTTATTAGCATTAAGTATACAGTGATGAATTACTCCATTCTTTAATATTGAGACTTTCTATGTGAGAAATTTAGTTGACTATATAAAGTACTATAATAATCGACTACATATCTCACTAACAAAACCTATTCAATGACTACATTCAGTGAAGAATAAGTTATTGTAATTTTGATATATTGTGCGAAACCCTAAAAGTGTTGCTAATTGAGGACATTGACCCTAACTGAGAGCAATAACCTTAGTCACGTGGTCGATGTAGAATTTTGATTTTTTTATGTAATGTTGCTTGCTTATATTTTTTTGGATACATATTTTAAACTTAAGTACATATTAGAGGACAGCGTCTGACTGCGTACGCGATGGTTGAGGGTTAGATTCCCACTCGGAGAAATGATTATATTAAAATTATTTAATTGTTGAAAAATAAGTATGATTACCAAAATTAATTTAAGGAACGGGAAAGTAAAGAGTGGTCGCGTTTGACTAAGTATACTACAGAAAATACAGGCATTGAAAATGACATAATTTTTTTTTTTATATAAGAACAAGTTAAACATGTGTCATGTATAAGGCTGCCGTTACCTAATTTACTGGCGCTGGACTCCAGAACAATTCTTTCTGCAATAAAAATAAAAAATACCATGTTGTTTTATTTATTAAAACAAAACCAACTTAAGTTACAATATTACAAATGAAATATTCAAATAGAACTCTAGACAAATTAGTACACACGCGAAATTTTTTTAAAGTAACATTTCTTTTTATTAATCGGGATTCCTCTAACATAAAAGGTGTCGAGTTAAAAAACTTCTTACGGATGACCCCCGGGCTCCCTTTAAATCCGGGATGATTATATAGACACATACATCCCTAGTTATATAGACACAGGTACTGGCTCATAATGATGTCGCATTTTATTGCTTTACAAGAAAGGAATTTTACTTAAAAACCACCATTTGACTAGATTTATAAATTGATAGTACGGTATGATGGTATACTTTTTGAAATGAAACTATTTTAACCGGATTAATCGCGTATAATTTTAGTATTCGAAAATACATTTTTAGAACCCGACGTTTCGAACACTTTACAGTAGTCCGTGGTCACAGGTAGACTGAGGTGGCACTTGTCTGTCATTTGATACAATTATTATATCAAACTAACGCCAACGATTTCTTAGTTGCCTCGCGTACTGCCCTGGATTCTTGCAAAATGAGCTGACTGTATCTTTATCTCTGGTGTGATGGGATTGAGACTTCAAAGTTTTCAGTATTGGGTCCCAGGTGGTAGTAAGTTTCCAACCGTCTTGTCTATTGAAATTAGGGTGATTTTGTATTTCAATAGATAGAATAGAAATAGAAACTTGCACGGTTTTCAAGAGGCGCGGGTTCAAATCCCGCTGCGTTCAAATTTTTATACGTTTTCTAAATATGTCTTTTTTTTACTGGTATACCTATTTTTATTATATTTAACACACTTTATTAGCTTCACTTCTATATATCATCAATCAATCAATGTTAGAAAATATTGCAATTGCAATCAATTTATTTGAAAATTTGTACATTACGGATTACGGTACGGATTTGACGATACTACATTTTTATAGAAGTTTCTGCTCTTTGCCAGGATGACCAAGATGAATAAAGAAATAGGCGCATTTCTTGTAATTTCTTTTTAAAACTAATGAATAATTTGTTTTCGTTTACACTTCTGTTATTTTATAGCTAAATTATTCTATTGTCTTAAATCATTCAGAAAGTTTTCAGGTTTAACATTAAAAAAAACGTATTAAAATTTGAACGCAGCGAGATTTCAAATTTGTATATGTTTTCTAAATATATAACTTTCAATATCCTAAGTGTGTGAATAACACTTTAAAAAGAAATATTAAGAGAGTAACTAAATAAAAAAAGTATCGAGAACCATGCGATAAATCATTCCATTGTCCATTTCTCCTAATTCCCCTAGAATTAAACCTACAACTATAGCAGTCACTTTCAAACTGAGGCACAGCGGTGTCAATTTGACATTATATAACTAAACATATTAAGGAGAATCAGCCTATTATATACAATTTATGTCGCGGCATGCAACATCTTATGGAGAGTTATTTAAACTATCAAAGAATTGCCATTATAATCGTATCAAAACAACGCGTACCTTGACCTCAATAATTTGCACATAATGCATCTACTGCATTATATGCAATAATGCACTTAAATACACGACCGACATACACCTCTCGTATATAGTCTTAGCAAGTTAGAAAGAAAGAACGAACCTAGTAAAACTCTCCGCTCTCCACATTTTGCCCAAGCTCAAGACAGCGTGCTTGTTATTTTTTTAACATTTTTTAAAGTGTTATTCGCAGACTAAGGAAATTGAAAAAGGGTTTTATAAGATTTTTATACGTTTTCTAAATATGTCTTTTTCAATTTCCTTAGCGTGCTTGTTAGTTGGCGGGAACTTATCCTTGTTACTAGTTAATGCATATAAGGTTACATACAATATTTTTATTTTGGCAAAATCACGATACCTAGTAATTAATTATTTTTTCCTTTTGAAGTCACAGCAGGTTGTAATATTCATATTAAGACACAGTATTTAAATTTGCATTTAAAGATTATTTTGGGCACCGACATTTCACTAATACTAGCTCTTTGACTGAATACAAAAAGAATAAAATCTCGCTTCCTATACGATAGATCTGTAAAATTTGAAAATTAATTTTGTGCTTAAGATTTTTCGGACAGTAAAGAGAACCTAGTGCCAAACATTCTATTCTCCATTTTCCATTTGAGTACGAAACTCTTCTTCTTTTTCGTATCACGTCTTACCAGAGCGGGAACATGGAAATAAAATCAATATAATCATTCCTTCCTATCGACATCGAACCCACGACCGTTTGACTATTTCCGTTTCTCACTGAGCCTCATTGATCTCTTATATAAAGTAGCTGACTTGATTTCCGTTCTTTTCCGTTTTCAATCAGCCCCAGTACCTAAGCCATATATTTTTTCGCATATTACGCAAAAGTTCTAAGCGAATACGTGCTTTGATTGTTTGTTATTTTTTAGAACAAGTATGTCATTGCCGCTGTATACACTTTACGAGAAACTTCTTACAATTATTGTTTCCATTTGCCTATCTATAAAAATAATCAATTTTCAATAAATGCCTGTCTGACTGTCTTTCTGTCGGTTTGGTCTGGCTTATCTCTGGACGGCTGGATCAATTTTTGACGGGTCTCTGGCAGATATTACCTTTTATTGTAGATTCTCACGTGGATAAAGTCGCCACCACAGATAGTATTTACTATATACGTCTTTGTTATCTTTTAAGAATACTAGTGGACCAGTTGATAAGTAAAACAAGTGCACAAGGTGTCTTGACATTAAATTTAGTCCCTCCACTTTGCTATACGGTAAAAAGCTTGAATTTACTTAAAAAATACTAACCTAAATGGTTAGTATTTTTTATGTAAATGTAAATATAAATAATTTCAACCCTGACCGGAATTGAACCTATTACCGTTGCATAGAACCGGACACGCTTAAGTACATAAATAAAAAAATGTACATAGGAATTTGGGAGTTACAACTTCAAACGTAAAATCTTGATAGTAATGACTAATGACTGAGAAAACAAACTTAACATAACTAGTTTACTAAGAGTTTATTTAATGTCCTTTAATATATATCTACGTGTTATATGCGTTATTGTGAAACACCTAAGGCTGGTGTACATAGGTTTGTGTAGTCAAAACTAAGATCATCACAAGCCTTAGTCAAAGTGTAACCTATTTTAAACTGACTAATAAAATCTCGAGGCGAAATCATGACTCTATAGAACGCCTTGTGGTCCAAGGCAAAGTAGAAGGCTTAGACCACGCGGAAGGCTCCCAATGCGGTGGACGGACCAAGTAAAGTCGCTAGTGGGCAAACCTATACAAGAGAATACTAGAGTGACTTCGAGCAGGGAAAGACGGCGAGATATCGTACGGGGAGCAATACCTGCCTTCCGAATTAAAACGCGACTTTGACCACGACCACTCTGTCAAGAGTGATGCGAATAAGAAGAAGAATAAAATAAAACCAGTTAAATATTTACTTTTAACTGTAGTTAAAAGGATCAGTAATTCAGTAATTCAATTCAGTGGAGAATGGAGTGTCTTGTCTTGCTAGTCTTGTTGTTTCAAATGTTTTCGAATATCAATTTCGATTGCGATTAATTCGGTTTACATTGTTTCATTTAAAAATATGTAAAAATCTCTCTAATACGCTTGCTATGCGGGAAAAAGCGTGATACTGCAAAATATATATATATATATATATATATATATATATATATATAGATAGAGACTTGAATGGATATTAATATACACATCTATATACATATATATATTTTAACTGCGGTCAGTTAAATAATATTGCTAACTTTAAGGAGTCGATATACTTAAACTGACTTTACGTTTTGTTACACTTGAGGTTTAACTAAGCAAACCTTGGCGCGCCGGTATTTCGACGTTTGATTATATCACATAAGTAGATATACGAGTGTATATATATATATCCATTCAAGTTACGCATTTTTCCGCCCGATACCGTTGTCTACCTGCGAGTGAGTCACTGACTACACCCACGGACGCCAGTACAGTACTATGCATATATACAAATAAAAAAGATTTATATATTTTCTAGATGCCATTATAGCACGCAATGAGTCGGACTCGTATGGTCCTCGTCGAAAGTGGGCAATGGAGTATCTTGTCACTAGGTTCTCTCTGAGTACTCCCTACGCGTGAAGCATAAAGCGTGAAACAGAATATATTACTAAGCGGTTACTAAGAAAAAATATTTTAATAGGTTAAGTAAAATACTATAAGTTAAGTAAGTTTGTGAAACTTTTTTATATTAGTTTTTTCTGTAACAAATGTTTGGATGCCACTTTCGAGCAGTAGTAGTAGTAGTAGCGTTTGAGTGAACGAGCGAGTAGTGGGTTCAATTTATGTAATTAAAATATTTTAGTGACAAGTGGAGGACGGAGTGATTATCTCTTACTGCTTCAGTATTTCTACTAATAATAAAGTATAATGTTTTTACTTTATCTATATATCTAAGTGAGGCGCCAAGTAGTTTGAAAGAAACTATTTCATACAAATTACAAACATAGCATTAAAAAATGCCATAATGCCACAACCTCGCATTTTAATAATATCTTTATATATTATTTTACTTTGAATGACGCTGTTATAAGAGACGAACGGTTTCGGGAATCCCCTTGAATATAAGTTTTTATTATTTTATTGCATATACTATAGATATAATTGCCATTGCGGCGCAAATGAAAGACAACATCTATTTCTTTAACATTTTTTTAAAGGTCAATCGCACACTTAGGAAATTGAAAAACACATATTTAGAAAACGTATAAAAATTTGAATGCAGAGGGATTTGAACCCGCGCCTCTTCAAAACCGTTCAAGCGCTCTGAACGCTAAGCCATGCGTTCCACATCCAGCTACGTCGAAATTTTCGAAATGTTTTATACGTTTTCTATATATGTCTTTTTCATTTTACTTAGTGTGGGAATAACACTAAAAAAATGTTAAAAAATATATATATTTAATAAATAGCATTCTCTCTTGCCAAACGATTGTTCGTAGAATAATCTTGGGTAGCAGAAATTTGTAAAAAATTCTCTACAGAGAAGCTAACAACAAATATAAGTTGTAATAAAGCGTATAAGAATTTCGACGTAGCTGCATGTAGAATGCATGGCTCAGAGCGCTTGAACGGTTTTTAACAGGCAAGGGTTCAAATCCCGCTGCGTTCAAATTTTTATACGTTTTCTAAATATTTCTTAGACACAGTTTATACTTCTGATGTTTAAGGGTTCGATTCTGACAGTATATAGTATTGTATAGTTAATAGTACCGCAATGTCTCGAAAACAGACAAAAAACAAAATGTCTTAACACTGGTTTGTGTCTGCCTCACTGCAATGTGGGAAAAAGTGTGTAACTAATTGTCTTCGTGATTGTACCCGTAAGTAAATCGATGCGTAAAAACAAGTACACGTGTATAATAATAGATTTAATGATCAAGGGTTTCTGTATTAACTGCATAATATAATAGAAAGCTAATTATAACAGACATCGAGGATTATTGCTTTCTAGAGTATTTAAAGTATTTTTTTAAATATACGTATTAAATTTTTTTTAAATGTATTTTTCCTACATTTGTATAAAGTTTTTAATTTATTTATATATATTCATATTATTATGTTCAGAACTAGGTATGAAACAAATATATATATATGAATGTATATTTAGAAAACGTATAAAATTTTTAACGCAGCGAAATTCGAATCCGCGCCTCTTGGATACCGTCCAAGCGCTCTGGCCGCTAAGCCATGCGTTCTACATCCGTTTAGAATTTTTTATATATTTTTTGCAGCTTCACGCTTTTCCCGCATAGCAGGGTAATTACTAAATGGGTGGGTTTAAAAAATTAAATTTGGCATTACTATAAGCGTATAATATATGTACTGATATGAGTGACTGATACGCAATTGAAGTTATCGACAATCACTAATATATGAAAAAAGTGTAAGTGTGCATATTTTATTTAAGTGCTTAAACAACTTTGTAATAGTAAAGTTTTAATGTGTTTCTGTAAACACCTATTAACATATATATTGTACATAGCTTATGCACTTTTTGTAAGATATTCCTTGTATAAACATATTAAGCAAATAGCTATCAACATTTTTATTTTGACCTTATTGAATTGAATTGATTGATTGATTTAATTGAATAAAACAAAATCTGTTTAACATTTTTTAAAGTGTTATTCGCACACTTAAGAAATTGAAAAAGACATATTTAGAAAACGTATTAAAATTTTAACGCAGCGGGATTTGAACCCACGCCTCTTCAAAACTGTTTAAGCGCTCTGACCGCTAAGCCAAGCGTTGAACGCATCTCATCATCAATCCCGCTGAGTTCAAATTTTATACTTTTTCTAAAAAACAAAATCTCTTAAATAAGTGAAATATATCATTTATTGTTTATTTTACAAATAGCGCAGTGGGACAGCGTTTAAATGTAAATGTGATGATTTTAGGTTCAGTTCCAGTTTCAATTTTATTTTTGATATATACTTTTAAATTGTTTTCTTCTCTCCGCTCTGATATGAAAAAACGCGGCGTTGAGTTCCACCACTACTAGGCAAAACACAATGCGGCGATATCGAGTGGAAAGTAGAGAAAGGACACTACGTTCTCTCTGAATGTGAATGTTTCTCATATAAAGTTCGGTTAATTTACACAGAAAACCTTACTCTTTACTTTGCTTATATTATTTCATGCAAAAATCCAAATCGAATCAAAATACGGATACCTGCCTAATCTGATGCCCGTTATAATCGTCTTGAGATACATTGCAAATTATACCTTTTGTCTAACAAAAATACGGTCTAAAATTGTTTGTGTTTGTTTGAAAGCTGTTTGTTGTTGGCTTACTATACTTGAACATGTGTGATTAGGGTGACCATGTTTGAAATAATTACAGTATGGTTTTTTTTTTTAATTATTTTACGTTTTCGTAAAAAAATATTTAAATAATCTAAGGTGCAGTGTGACCTAAAGAATACTTAGTATTAATGAATACGATCGTTTCAGTTATTAAGTATTTTTTATATGAATTATTTATATTCTCCGCCCTGGCAAACAAAACAAAGCGCGGCGTTAAGCTCAGCCACTCAATACGCAATGTCTCCAAATCAAGCGGAAAGTGGAGAATATGAAGCTGAAAAAAAAAATAAAATAAAGTCATATCGTCCCCATTGCATATGAAAATAAAAATAAGAATAAATCCTAATATAAATAAAGAAAATATATTGATAATATATTGAAAATATATTGAAAATATATTGAATATATATATATATATATAAGCCTATTTTAAAGCAGTCATAGTTTAGTGATGTCTCACAAAGCCATGATATCTTAGAAATTAGCGTCTAATTGTAAACGCGACGTTGCTTCGACCACCGTTTGAAGAAATAAACTTATTTAAATAAAATTATTATTATATAAGTAAAAAAGCATCTTTTAAAATTTCAAAGTTAAAATTTCCACGTTTATTCATACTAACTGTACTTTTGGACAGTTAGATATAAAATAAATAGATTTATAACAATTTATATGAAAATTACGATAAACTAATGTACACTCTACACTGTTTAAGTGGACGAGGCAGCGTTCAGTCATCGGCCGGCCGATGAAGGCGGCGACTGGCTCTGTCATTTTAGATAACACACACGATTTCGTTTGAAAACCTAAACTAAATAAGTAAACGGACACTAACGGTAAGTTTTTAAAACTTTTTTTAATATACAAATGCCTTTTTTAATTACGTAAACGAGTAAGTTAAGAAATATTTGGTTTAAGCAATAAAATATAGTTACTCAAGTTTTTAAAGAACTTTCTCTTGTGTCTATTTTGTACGTGCGTATTCAAGTAAACATCGTTTTATTTGAGTCGTTGTTTTTTTACGTATCAAAGTAATACGTAAAAAATCATTGTAAAAATATAAGGTAATTGAAAAATAATGAAAAAATATTTTTAATTACATTATTGAAATATAAAAGGCGTTTTATCGTTTCGCAATAGGTGCACGTTCAAAATTTTTTATTTAAAAAAAAATAACCTCAAGCTTTTTTTCTATACAGTAGAGAAACCCTAGTCTCACTCCGTTTTCCGCTTTTCTTCTCCGAATTCCAGACATTACGAGTGCCGGAACTCAACGCCGCGCTGTTTCTCAACCATTCGTTATTATTAATAATATTTATTTATTTTACTTATTCTTTAAATATATATCATATTTAATAAGAAATGAAATCAGCTATCATTCATATAAAAAACTAGGTTATATTATATTTTATCAATATTTTTAATAGATGTAAACAAGAATGGATATTTTGACCTCTGACATATATTTTAAGTTCAATTCAACACGCAATACCGCTATATGTATTACTAATATACATTAATTGTCATTTACCTAAGAAAATATCAATGAATTCATATAATTTAACCGTTTTAATCAAATTTTCTCACCAATTTTCTTTGAACACTGTTAGACTTTAATTAGCCTAGATTTTTTTAAATTTCTTTCATATTTTGTAGGCGAGAAATATTTTATTAATTAAAAAAAGTTTATTTCGAAGGTATTAAAAGCTTATGTATAATCCAATATCTAGTAAGAATGTCTAGGTCAGAACACTTGTTGTACTTAAAGTCAAGGTTCCAGGATCGTGTCAATGTCGTTATAAATAGACTTATATAAATAAGCGATGTATACGAGCTTTTGTTACAATTGTGTTTCCAAATGGTTTTCTTTTAATTTTTCTATTTATATATTTTTTACTTTTATTAATATTACTACTACACGGACTACTGTAAAGTGTTCGAAACGTCAGGCTTCTAAAATGTATTTTCAAATACTAATATATATACGCGATTAATCCGGTTGAAAATAGGTTAATTTCAAAATTTTATTTATTAAGGATTAACACCTTAAATCCATTATTTAATATTAAATTGAGGCTTTCAGTACTCAGGGGAATGATAATATTTAAATTAAGTGCGGTGTTGAGTTCCGCTATTGATCACGCAATGATTCAATTTTCAGTGGAAAATGGAAAACGGAGTGTCTCGACATGATGTTTTCTCTGTCTAGCCTGCTATGTGGGAAAGAGGAAAGCTTAAAAAAACCATACCCATAAGTTCAATAATAAATTAATTAAATAAGCTTCGGATTTACAGCTATTAGGTAGTATTGTTTGTTTGGCGAAAGTTCTTATGAAGACTTTTTATTTTGTTTTCTTAATTTAGAATAAATTAATAGATAACCAAATTATTACATATATATAATTTTATGTTTGTTCCATACAATTATGTAAATAATTTTATAGTTTGATATAGGGTATATATATATATATATATATATATATATATATATAGATTAAAGAGATTTTCAATTGCATTATACGTTAATATTCAAATATTCTGTATTAAAAACTAAATTGTGAGAGAATTTAAAATAAATAAAAATTTTAAATTTATCATATAAATGAGTACGCTCCTCCGCTTATAATTTGCCTAGACATTTACAACACTAAAGTATTTAGAGGTAGGTAAATAAGTAAACGGTTGCAAGAAACAGATAAGATTCTTAAAATTGTCACATAATTGCTTGGCAACTTTATAGTTTCCGTGTAGCTATCACATTTTTTGATATTTTAAATACAATTTTGTCTTTATCAGCTTATAGAAAATGCAAGTCGTTGAAAATATCGATATATTTTCCTTCACTTGACATGAGTTGCGAGTAAAACTAAGTAACTATTTAACGCATGAATCGTACAGGTTTCTATAAAACTTACAACGGAAGCTATACTGACTTCTAATTTCTTTCAATTCATCTTTAATATTCGAAACCGTCGTGGCACAGTGATAGCGTCTGACTGTAAACGCGATAGGTTGTATGTTCGATTCCCACTTGGGGGAATTATTATATTTTAATTACTTTTATTCCCTCGCTCTGTAGTATAAAGCGCGGCGTTGAATTACGCTACTCGACGCTCAGTCAGTCAGTCAGTCAGTGTCGGATGGTAAGTGGAAAATAGAGTGATTTGACACTAGGTTCTCTCCGACTACCATGCTGCTACGCGAGAAAAAGGATTTTTTTTATTTTGCAGTTGTCTATTAATATATTTTTTTATTAAGATAGTTACAAAAACTTACAGCTACCTAAGTTATATCTTGTGGAAATATTTGTAACCTTGCGGTTAGATCAGGTATAAGCTATAGTTTAAGACCGACAGCTTGACTGACGCAACTGACGTGCCCTCCAAACCATAAAGGACATTTGCACACCTATTTATCGTGATTTACTGTTGATTTGCCAACAGTCTTTTACGTAAAAGAGAGGCATTCTTTCCTAAATTTTAAGCAGAAATTCAATGAAAGTTCAAGGTCTTTGAATTCTAATATGACCATTCCTGACTAAGTCCTTCTAATGTTCTAGCAACCTACATATACATAATCTATGTTTGAAATCCTGAGTTAGGCAATGCCTACATAAAAAGTAAAGAGTTTGGCTTCAATTTCCGGGCAATTAACATTTTTAAAATAGATAATGTTATTTAATGTTATTGATAATGTTAATGACATATTTAATGTTATTTATTAATAAAAAAAAACCGGAATTTAATCAGTGCAAAATATAAATTCTTAAATTATTTCATCATAGTGTGATGACTCAAAGGCTTACGTCCCAACATTAACTAGACGAACGAACTGGTTCCATTGACTAAAGTGCGGCGCCGTCCATCTAAGGCTTGTGAGCTTTAAAAGCTATGTGAAAGCTATATATGTAGCTATATATGTATGTTTTATTTTCAAGCATATTTTAACAAACAATTAAGAGATCTTCCTTTTGGCCCAATCTTTTTTCTATCTACTTTGAGTGAGGTACATTCAAACGCCGTACTACGTGTAACAAAACAAAAAAAAAATTCAAGTCACTGGTATAGCTTACAATAAATAATAATAATTAACAAAATTTGCTAAATCTTTTATTAGTTACAATATTTCCATTAAAATAGCATATACATATAAAAATATCATCGTATTTCTATATCGTAGTATTAGTGAGTTCAGCGAAAAAAAAGCAGCTCTCGCTTTTTTCCGCGCAGCAGAACTTTTTGTCAAGACACTCCGTTCTTAAGTCTGCGCCCGAAATCGAAACACTTTTTGTTGAGTGGAGGAACACAACGAAGTGCTTTCCGTTCATACTTGCGCTAAAATAAAGTATTTCTAATATAGATAATTTATAATTAATTATAGCCTTCATAGCAAATTAGTTTAAAACAGTAACAAAAAGTGGATGTTTAAAATCTAGTGTTTTTCATTATCCTTATCATCCTAGCAAGGACATTAGATTATTGCTATGAGCACATAGAAATTTCATCGCATAAAGAAACTTATGCAAATATTCAAGTAACTCGTACGTTTTAAAAGTAATATTTAGCTCTCAATACCAAACTAAGCAATCAAGATGAAGAGGACGTAATGCCCATTTTTAAAATAAATATTTATAAGTACCTACATAATTATTGAGATATGATTATGATTATATACGAAAAAAATGATTTCGCATAAAAGCTCTCATATTATAGCTTGTTGTAATAACCAAGTTGAACTTTAATGACAGCTTGCAAAGCTGTATTATAAAAATAAAATGCTCAAAGCTCAACAGGCCATCGACACCGCATACCGTCCACCTGGGGACCGGTTCTGCAATAGATAATTTGCCGACTATACAAGTCTAGTTTACCTTACCCTTGAATTTAAGTACAAATAATATTTAATATGCTTTAAGTATGCATAAGAGAGAGAGATCGGTAAATCAAATAAGCTTTTGAATGTTTATTAAAAAAGTTTTTTTAAGTCGTCAGTTGATATATATTTATTTGCCAAAAATTGTATTTCAATGGAATTACTGGAATTACTGGTAGATGCTATCGTCACAGTTGACACCTGTCTAAGACAACTTACCTATTTTTTTAACATTTTTTAAAGTGTTATTCGCACACTTAGGAAATTTGAACGCAGCGGGATTTGAACCCGCGCCTCTTGAAAACCGTTCAAGAGGCGCGCATGCGCATTCAAATTGAACGTATCTCTTAGCGGCTGAAGTGGATTCGATTTTCAGTCAGAGGCATGATTATATTTAATATTAACCCACTCTAGAGTGAAAAGAGAAAGCGCAGCGTCTTCTTTATTCAACATGCAATATCTTGGACAGAATTTAAAAAAGGAATGTTAGAACACTAAGCTCTCTCCGCTCTCTAACTGGGAAGCACAACTGGTAAGGTAAAAAGGCGTGAAACTAAAAAAAAAGATTTAGCCATTTGTAATTGGTACAAGTACAGCATTAGTTACGGACGAGCGTGAAGTTTACGTCACTACTCATACTGTATATGAAAATATGATTTTATGTAATTGTATAGTTTAATGCTAATAATAGTTATTTTTAAAATTAATTTGCGTACAATACCGAATAAATCTAAAAAATACTGAGTAAGAGAACATTCAAAGTGCCTTTCTGCACGCTTAAAATAAAAAAATGAGGCATCTTAGTGAAATTTAAAGAGGCTATCGCAGAGGTAACGTGTCTGACTGCAAACGCAATTGGTTCTGGGTTCGATTTCCACTCGAAGATGATTGATTGTTGAATGATTATAGTATTTGAATTGTTTTTATTAGTTCGCTCTAGCAAAAAAGCGCGGCGTTGAATTGGTGATTTTTTTCCTGTGAGCCTGAATTGTTGGTTTTGTCAGATCTATGGGCATTCAGTTGCATTGTTTTTCTTGGTAGAAAACAATTCTTTTACAGAAATTATGCCTTATAATTGATTTGTGTATTTTGAAATCGCCATTATCCATTGTAGCGCAGTGAAACAGCGTCTGACTATAAACGATGTTGGTTATGGATTTAATTGCCACTCAGCGAAATGGTTATATTTAAAATATTTTTTATTTTCTCCGCTCTGGCAACTGGAACTCGTGTCTTCGTTCACAACGAAGTGTCAACAATTCAAAAGCCAGCAATAATTCTCAACAACATTATTTAATGCCTACTACTCGCATTCACGCCTAGTTACTTTTTTATAAATTGCCTGTAACGTGAAAACAATCGATTAGGCTTGCTTCAGAGAAAATTACTTTTCAACGACTGTCAATTATTATAACGTGTAGTTGATGTATTGCTTCATTATGTAATTTAAGGTAATCGTGGCGCTGTGGATGTTTCACTGTAAACGCTATTGGTTGTGGGTTCGATTCCGAATGGGAATGAATATAATCAAAATATTTTGATTTCTCCGGTCTGATACTTAAGATGGGGCGCGGCGTTTAGATCCACCGATTAACACGCAATGTCACCAGTTCCTGCGAAAAGTGGAAAGGAATGTCTTGACACTATGTTCTCTCTGACTACCCTAAAATGCGGTAAATAGTGTGAAGCTTAAAAAAAAAACAATAGAAAAAATAATGGAGGGCATTAATCAAAGAATAGAACATATAATTTTTTATTTTTATTTTTTTATTGCCTCTTTGGTATCGTATAGGTAATGCACGCGGCGCTGCGGGCGGGTCGCTAGTATGTATTATTAAATATATATAATTTATGTTTGTTTACAAATGCTTGCAAAGCAAAGCTGTCTTAGACCTTGTATCATCGTTTCGGCTCGACGCGCACCGTCGACCGCGTATGGGATTGTTATTTTGTTCAACAAAAACTTAGACGTAACCTATGGGCTCATAGGTGTAATACAGGTTCAAAAAATTATTAACATTTCATTGCTTTTTAATAAAAGTAACCTTAGTCTCAAATAATAAATTCAAATTTTAATCTAAGAATAAAAATCTGGATATTATATAATCAATAAATGTTATTAGTACTTTAAATTATAGTCAATTGATGATAAGTAGGTATTAAGTTAAAACCTATTTATAAATCAACCACTGAATTATAGTATTGCTAGAAATATATTTTTAAAAATTAACCAAATAATTAAAAATAAACTTATTTATCAATATTTATGGGCTTGAACGAAAAGGAAGGATCACTAAGAGATGGATTTCCAAAAGTTCCTACGAAAACGGCTATTTTACAATTTGCAGTCAAAACTATGAATACAGAAATAAAAATAGTATGGCAAGAGTATAAAGAAGAAATAAAAATAGTATAAAGTACATGCATACGAAGCAGCTTCTTAAACTGTCTAAATAATATATAACTCAGTATAGTATAGTATATATTGAATACTGCATAAGTATTATAAATGCTGGGATTGTCAAATAAATTTTAAACATTTATATTATTTAAATATAAAGCTTTTTCACGGTTTTTCTCCTAAAAAAGCAAGGTGGGTGATAGAACCAAGTGTCTAGATATTCCGTTTGTATTGCGTGTTGAGTGGCGGAATTTATTATATTCAATGTAATATTATTGTCTAAATATATGTTTTTAAATTTTTAAATATATATTTAGCAATTTCCTAAATGTGTCAATAACACTTTTAAGAAAAAATGTTAAAAATTAATTGTGCTCTGAAGTGGAAATTGAAATTTGATTACGTTTACAGACAGACGCTGTCCCACTGTACTACTATGGACTTAAATGTGGAGTGTTTATACAATAACATACATTTAATATGACATCAATATATTTATAGTAAAAAATATAGTTTGGAAATTAAAAAGTTTATTTAAAGAACGTATAAAGTTTTAAAGTAGCGGGATTCGAACTCGCGCCATGAGTTCTACATCCGACTACGTCGAAATTCTTATACGCTTATTGCAACTTATTTTTATTGTTAACATCTCTGTTGAGAGATTTTTACGAATTTCTTCTACCCTATGATTATACTACGAACAATCGTTTGGCAAGAGAGAATAGAAAGTATTTTTTATAAAATATTTTTAACATTTTATTAAAGTGTTAATTACACACTTAGGAAATTGAAAACATATTTTTAGAAAACGTATAAAAATTTGGACGCAGCAGGATTCGAATCCGCTCATGGAAACCGTCCAAGCGCTCTGAGCGCTAAGCCATGCGTCCTTCATTCAGGTGCGTCGAAATTTTTATACGTTTATTACAACTTATTTTTTTGTTAGCTTGTTAGCTTCATCTCTGTAGAGAGGGATTTTTACAAATTTCCGCTAAAAAAAATCATTCTACGAATAATGTTTTCCAATTTCCTAAGTGTGTGAATAATACTTTAAAAATTTTAAACATATACTACCTTTTCCATTATCAAATCAATTTGACATACATGCCAAATTGTTTTTGTAGTAAGTATAAAATTTTTTATGATTATATATGTACATAAGTTCTTTTATTTTTCTGTAATTATTGGTTTATGTCTGTTCAATTGTTCTTTATGATGTGTATTTATGTGTTACCTACGGTCAATGGAAGCTGAAGTAGCTATATTTACTTGATAACTTTTTATATAGCTTAGGAAACACCTAAGCAATATTAATGCCTTTGAATAATGAAAGATTGGTAAGAATGGTAGGGGGAGGCCTAGATTGACCTTCGAGAACACAGTATAGATGATACAGGAGAAAGGTCTCGCAAAAAGCACGAGGACCCTCCGGTTTATTAAGAGGTTGATAACTGGACGAGGCGAAAGAACTATGCAGACCGTCTGACCCCCTAGAGATAAAGCGTGAAATGAGAAAACTTACGCTTTAAATAAAAGCTTGACTCATCGTGGCGCGATGGGACAGCGTTTGACTTTGAACGTCAACGGTGGTGGGCTCAATCGACTCGGAGGAATTATCATAATTTAATTATTTTTATTTCTCCGCTCTGGCAATGAGACAAAGCTTGCTATGCAGGAAAAAGGGTAAAGCTGGTAAAATCGGTTTAAAAACGTTTTTTTTAATATCTAAACCGTGTATAAGTAAATCGCAAAACTAAAACCTTATTTTTTTTTTTATATTTCTTAAAGTGTTATTCGTACACTTATGAACTTGAAATAGACATATTTAGAAAACGCATATAAATTTGAACGCAGCGGGATTTGAACCCACGCCTTTGGAAAACCGTTCAAGCGCTCTGACCGCTAAGCCACGCGTTCAACGGTATTCAGAGGCGCGGGTTTAAATCCCGCTGCGTTCAAATTTTTTATACGTTTTCTAAATATGTCTTTTAAAACCTTATTACTATTTTCTTAAGTATAATTTTGCGACAATTCATCCAAACTTAAATCAGGAGATGAACCTACTACATAACATGTCAACAGTAATAAACTCTTACAGGTATACTATATTTAATAACTTCTCTATATTGCAGACCATGTTGAAGATAGGCGGTGGCGCGGCGTTAGTCGCGGCCATAGTAGCTGTTTTTGTAGTAGCCACTCAAGGGAGGGACCCGGATTTAGAGGCTCTGGAGCAAGAAGGCAGGGAGTACATATTGCATTTGGACAAAATGGCTGGTCTTAGGAAGAACAAAGCCAGTCTTGCTGAGTGGGCGTACACGTCTAATATAACAGAGGAAAATGAGGAAAAACGGGTTTGTCTCAATTTTTTTTTTCTTAAGGCAATTTCCCGCATAGCACTCCATTCTCCACTTTCCGCCCGGCATCGAGACTTTCGGTTGAGTAGCGGAACTCAACTCCGCGCATTTTATTGTACTAGAGACAAGAAATGAAAATAATTTAAACGATAGTTATTACTCCGAGCTGGAATCGGACCCACTATTAATTGCAGGCGCTGCCCACTACGCTGCGATAGCCTGTGCAATCTTTTACAGCTATACGTACAAAGATAAAACTTGCCAGAGAGGCAATTCATAGTTAGTGGATGTCCGCTAAGAATGGGTTTTGTCACAGGGCCGCATTAAGGAGGTATAATAATTTTCGGCTTAAATTTGTACAATTCCTTTTTTTTCTGCTATAAACTTGAAATTTAGCAGAGAGAACTCCATAACTGCACGAGCACTGCACTGCACGACGAACTGCTAGTTATTTTATAAACGAGTATGCTTTATGTTAAATTATGTTTGTATATTTAGATACATATTTTATTTTAGATTTTTGTATTCTTTTATATTTATCATAATTAATATACAACGGAAATGCTACGTTCCTTTTGTCAAAACAACTTTAATTGTAGTTGCAATAAAAATGTATTTTTTTTAGAAATGAACCTAATAAAACTACAGGTTAGTTCCTTTCACCCTCGTAAGGAAGGTTAGATTATTGCAATAAAAATATCAAGCGTGTGAGTTAGTAGCTTTACTGGACCAGTAAAAATTAAAAAACAATATAAAAAGCTATATATGTTTTATGTAATATATTATTAATTCATTTATATGAAGATATTCTACATTGAAAAAGACATATTTAGAAAACGTATAAAAATTAGAACGCAGCGGAATTTGAACCCGCGCCTCTTGAAAACCGTTCAAGACGCGCGGGTTCAAATGCCGCTGCGTTAAAATTTTTATACGTTTTCTAAATATATCTTTTTCAATTTCCTTAGTGTGGGAATAACACTTTAAAATTGTTAAAAAAACATATAATCTACATTTTCTGCAAATCATTTCTGAATAATAACAATGTGATGACGAAAATCTGAAAGATAACATTTCTATGAAGTGGAGCCATAAGTCGCAAAGATATCAACTAAGTGTGAAGAGGTCAAATGGCCATCATAGATAAGCTAGTATCGACTCAACATCTTCAACGTAAGATGGTGATAAAATTATCTGTATTGTTTTTTTACACTCTTGTGTTTGTGAAATTACGGACTTTTTTGTTTTTTTACAATTTGTCTGATAGTAGTGTGGAAATATTAGGCCCCGTGGCGCATTAGGATAGCGTTTGATTGTTTTTTTTTATGTGTATTCATTTATTATTAGACAAAGTGGGGCGTTGAGTTCCACCCACTCAGTACTCTATCTCGAATTCGGGCCGAAAGCGGAGAATAGAGTGTCTTGACACTAGGTTCTGTTCGCCTTTACTATTATGCGGGATAAAGCGAGAAGCTGTAACAAATAGTATAGAAATACATTTTGAATAAACATGCATAGGCATATTTTGATATGATTGTTTGTACAATATAATAAGACCTTGTTTGATCCGAAACTTCCCGTAGAAAGGCTTGCCTGAAATTGAGCATGAAGTTAACTTGGGGCGTAATTATCTAACATTCCAGAAACGACGAATGACAGGATTTTGAGTTTCAGTTGAAACTACGTACAATAGAAATTTTAAATTTAGCACGTTGTTTTTTTTAATAGAGGTACTAACAAAGTATAAAGTCAATACGCATGAAAAAGTTAACACTGATTACTTAAATAAAGGCTCATGTTGGATTCTCACAACTAACGTACAAATCATCCATGTAAAAACGTAAATTTCCTTACCTATAATGTGTAGAGATATGAACCTCGTGTAAATTGAACCTACAACCACTCCCTGCTAAGTACCTTACAAGTGTAAGTGCACAAGCCAGTATAAATTATAGTATTTGAGTCGATTTTGTGTTCTAAGCATAAAAGGGTCAATCATAATGTATTATTATTCTATCACGATTACAATGGTTAGATAGTGATGTATGGCAATTTTACTAAGTAACGGTGTACATATTAATGCCATTATTAAAATTATCCACTTATACCTTGTGATTAGGGGTATTCTAAGTAATTACAGTACAAGGTTCTTTGTAATTGTTATAGTATCTTGTCAAATTTATTTAGGTAGATGACAGGAGCTAGTAGAGTGGACGCGGGCGTTAATGCCCCCTTTTATAGGGACCCCTTAGGCCTACACTTGGGTTGCAAGTCCCAGGTACTCCCAAGTTTTTATCTCTGTAACGCAGATGACCCGGCACCCGTATAGTGAATCCATGGTATCCTAAAGGAATTCTCTTGTCCATGCCGTCGTGGCTGAGGGGGACAAAGTCTGATTGTATATGCGATTGATTGTGTCCAATCGTCACCAAAAAGGATGATAATGTCCATAAGTCCTTTCGTTTTGCTAGTTGGTTGGTATGTGGCGTTCAATTCCGCCACTCAATATATAATATTACATTAGTAAGGGAAAATTGGAGGACGGACTGTCTTAACGCTAGAGCTTGTGCTACTCTATATCTGAGATAAAAAAAAAGATATGGCCACTTCCTGGTGCAATTTGAATGTAAATTAATTGGCAATTTCAATTAATATTTTATCTAAATTACCCATTTTATCACATATATGTTTGGGGTAACATTGTTTTAGCGTTTATTACATAAATTCATAGAAGCTTACGTCGTAAGTTATTTAATGAATATTTTGTTTTTTTTTTGTTTGTAATATTTTGTTTGCTGCTAGCGAATACTTGATTATAAACTAAATATGTGTTTTTTTTTATTTTAAACACATATAAATTTAATATATGTCTAACATATAATTATAACAAATATACTTTCTGTACTTTTTCTGCATATAAACTTTAGCAATGTGAATATATAATTTTTAATAAAAATGGTTAATTATGTTTTAAAAAATTAATAATGTATGCAAATTCAATGATTTATAACACTTACTTCTCTATTATAAAAAAAAATATAAATAATTATTGGTCACAGATAGCTAAACTACTATAAGGTGTTCAAAACGTCAGGCTTACAAAAAAATAATTTTTGAATACCAATATATTTTCAATTAAAACGGTTAAAAGTAGTTTCCTTTGTAATGTTACCATTGATATAGTACGGTAAAACAAAGCTGTTATAAAAATTTCCAGATACAAGTTCAGCTGGAGCTGTCAAAGCAAGAGAAACAAGCGTGGGAGGAGACGAAAATGTACAAATGGCAAGATTTTCAAGACTTTTCCTTGCGTAGAATGTTCAAAAAGTATAGCCAGCTGGGTGTTTCCGCTTTACCAGATGACAAATATAAAATGATGATGCAATGCGTGTCGGGAATGGAATCCAACTACGCAACTTCAAAAATCTGTGATTATAAGAACGCTACTAAATGTGATTTGGCTTTGGAACCAGGTATTTGTTTTACATCTCTTCAATATTTCTCTGTTTTAAGTACACAAGGATATATTTTAATAAACATAAAAGAAACATGTATTATGTAATTAATTAGTCAAGTATTGTCTCGAAGGTCTCTACGTGTTGAACCTGTGTCACCACGCAGGCCTTCCAAAGGACCGGGCTCTTTTGAACCCGAGATTTGTTAAATATATACATAATAATAATATTATTTATTGTGCACCCATTAAAGACACATTATGGCGAAAATAAATAAAAAAATATATACAAGAGTTGAGCTTATCGCTATAACATACTTAAAGATAAATACAGATTATTTATTTTAGGATCTATATTAAAAGAAAGTTTTTAATATTTTCAGATATAACAGAAATATTTGCAAAAAGCCAAGATCCGGAAGAACTGAAACACACTTGGTTGGAGTGGCACAAGGCGGCCGGAGCTAAAGCGCGGGAGAACTTCACTAAATACGTAGAATTAGATAATGAGGCAGCTAAGCTTAATGGTAAGAAATTTTTATTATAATTTTTTTTTATCTGACCGTCCATTTTAGACACACTGCGTGTTTAGTAGCGGAGCTCAACCCCGCGTTTTGTGCAACTCCGTTTTTCACTTTTCACGTACTAGTGGGTTTTGAGACTACTACCATCGTGTACAGTGACGAGTGCGCTATATAATATTTAAATTGACAATTTACCTAATTTTAATTTAAAATGTTGTTCATACACTTAAGATATTAAAATCTTTTTTAGAAAAATTTTAGGAATTTTTTAAATTATAATAATTCGAATGTAGACTCGGTACTTGAACCCGCGGGGTCTTGGGCACCATCTGCTCGGTTTTTACATCCATTTACCTATAAATATATGTTTGTTACAACTTATTTTGAAAAATATAATTTAGTTAAATCCCTTATTTACTCATAAAATAGTTTTATTTAAAAAAATGATGTCACGTGAATCTTTTTCAAAAGAAACGTTTCTTAGAAAATTATTGCCAATGATTCAACAACTTGTAGCGATAATTGGAAATTGGTTTAAGTATGTTTTAAACAAAGGAATTTATGTGACAGAGTGCGGTGTTGAGTTCCGTACAACGAATTTCGGCGTAAAAGTGGAGATCGACGTCTTAACACTAGGTTATAGTTTCTTGTCTCTGCCTATTCTACGATATGCGAGAAAACATAGACGATGTTATTTTTTTTTAATTTAAAATAGTGTTTTTAATTATAATTTATACTTACGTAAAAGAATATGACAAGCTTATGGAATGATATTGACAGACGTTCATCAAGAAAAGTTTGTAGAGTTTTCCTACTTGGGACATAAAATAGAGACTTTTATTGCGCAAATAAATTGTATTAAATTAAGCTAAAGAAAAATTGTGTAAAGGAAACGCTGTCGTAGTGCAGTTTGTACGTAAAATATTGGTCTTTCCCTTTCCCGAAAGAAAAATATTATCTGAGTAGGTACTCACTCATTAAGGACGAGCATGCAAAACAAATTTCTAGCCCAAGATATACCTACATATATACACAGCACAGCTACAGCTATACCTTGTAACTTAATACATTCGGTTATACGTTGAATGTCAGCCACTCTGTTAGTATATAGTATAGGCATAAGAAATAACCGAAAAATAAGATAAGTTTATTTTAAATTTACTAATTCCAATTTCTTGTGTCAAATTTAAGATATGAATATAAGATAATGAAATATGCCATCGAGGCGCAGTAGGCATCGTCAGCAGCAATCACGATTAGTTGTGGGTTCGATTCCAGTTGGTGGAATTAGTGGAATGATCATAATTCAATAATTTTCATTTTCTATCCTCTGAGGGATAAGGCAATACAAAGTGCGCCGTTGAGTTATGCCACTCAATTCGCAATGTCTCGAATGCGGGAGGAGATTGGATTATTACCATATATATATATATATATGGTAATATATTATTCTCCTCTTCTGTTGACTTCTGTAACTTTACGACCATTAATTTGTATGTATTTTAAAACATTTTTTTCATATACAGGATTCAAAGACGTAGCGGAATGGTGGCAATCTGAATACGAAGTGCCGGATTTCGAACAACAGTTAGCGAAGCTATGGGAGGACGTGAAGCCTCTCTACCAACAGCTACACGCCTATGTAAGAAAACGATTGCGAGACAAGTACGGAGAAAATGTGGTGTCTGCTAGAGGACCCATCCCTGCACATTTATTAGGTAATTATTTTGTATTATTTTCATATATACACTTTGGACTTAATTTTTTTTTATGAGCCAAATTTCGCTTTTTGTAATTAAAATTCAATTTTTTTATTGAATTTTTTTTATAAATATAATTCTAATATAATTCTGTTTAATTTTTTTTTAACTTTTTAGTATTAGAGTCTATAAGTAATGATAAAGAAACAAGATAGAGTAGTTAAGCGAATAATAAAAAAAATTGACATAGCCATATAGAAATTTTGCTCTGGTAGTATGAAAATCATGTTATCGCCCGAGATCTTATATTAACTGTAATATATATCTATAATTCAAAGTGTTGTAAGTTAAAAAGTAAAGCCATCATGGCACATTGGGACAATAAACGCGGTGTTAATGGGTTTGATACTCAGTTGGGGAAATTATTATATTTAACATATGTAAGTTTTTTTTTACAACTCCAAGGTTTTTCCTGCATAGCAGAGTAGTCAAAGAGAACCAAGTGTCAAGACACTCCGTTCTCTACGTCCAGCCGGAATTCGAGACAATGCGTGTTGAGTGGCAGAGGCTCAACGCCGCATTTATCTTATGTTACCAGAGTGGCGAAATGAAATTAATTAGGTTATGATCGTGACACCGAGCGAGAAACGAACTCACAGCTAATCGCGATTACAATCTGATACTGTGCCACTGCGCTACTGTGCAGATTATTATATACACCATGTCTTATATACATATATATATATATATATATATATATATATATATATATTTTAAACTTCAGGTAACATGTGGGCGCAGACGTGGAACAACATAGAGTCGTTTACGCGACCTTATCCCGACAAGAAAGAAATAGACATAACCAAGGCTATGAAGGAACAAAATTATACAGCACTTAAAATGTTTCAAATGTCAGATGAATTCTTTAGATCTCTCAACTTAACGGCAATGCCCGAGAAGTTTTGGCAAAATTCAATAATAGAAAAACCTAGCGGCAGAGAGATAGTTTGTCACGCGTCTGCTTGGGACTTCTACGACGGTGAGGATTTCAGGTAAATTTCAAAATTTAATATGTTGCTTTATTACACACTTAGGATATGAAAAACATTTTTAGACAAAGTTATAATTGCCATTGGGTAGCAGAAATTTGCAAAAAGCTCTCCACAGAACAGATATACTAGCTACTAAAGTAAGTTGTAATTAGCTTATAAGAATTTCAACGTAGCCTGATGTAGAACGCACGGCTCAGTGGTCAAAGCGCTTGGACGGTAAATAACGGTAAACAAGACAAGGCGCAGGTTTGACTCCCGCTACGTTTCAATATTTTAGACGTTTTCTAAAAATAATTTGTATGTATTCAAAAGAATAAATATTTAAATTCTGTGTGAAATATAGACTTATTATACGCTTAGCTTATTGAACGTATAGCTTAATGGATAAAGTTTTTACGCGGTATCTAAGCTTTAAAAAATTTAAATACTCCTGTTTATGATTATCAGTTTTATGAAATGAATCATGTTAAACTGAAAACTTTTTTTTTTCAGCTTTACACGTTTTTCCACATAGCTGGGATGATAGAGACCTAGTGAAGGCACTCCGCTTCCACTTTACGTCCGAATCTGTGACATTTCGTCTTGAGTGGCGAACACAATGCCTTTGTCTTGTGACCTGAGCGGAAAAATGAAAATAAATAAAAAAAAAAATTACTATTTCCCCGCGTCCGAATCGAGCCCACAATCATCGCTTATGCAGTTAGGCGCTGTTACACAACGCCACGATTACCTCAAAATCGTTAAAAGTTATTTTTTACATATAAATAGTACAAATTGAAATCTAAATTAAGTTTTTCTCAATGAAATAAAAACATAATTAAACTTTTATTTTGTATGATTCATAAATTTTTTGTGTTGCATCGTTTACAACTAGACAGTTATGTACGTACCTACAATTGAAATATACATTAGCCCATAGTGGTTAAATGTGTTTCTTTTCCAAATTCTTAATTCCATGTCTGGCATTTAAAGGATCAAGCAATGTACAACAATTGATTACGAGTATTTTCAAACGACGCACCACGAAATGGGTCATATACAGTATTTCTTGCAATACAAACACCAGCCTGTCGTGTTTCGAGATGGAGCAAATCCAGGTGAGGTAATTTTGAACCCGGGACCAACTCCCAACCGTCTCATTCCCGCAGGATCAAGATGTGTACAACAGTGGACATGGAGAGGTTCAGAGTGGTTCATCATGAGATGGGTCACGTTGAATATTACTTGCAGTATAGGCATTTGCCTATTACGTTCCGAGGTGGAGCGAATCCAGGTGATATG
This sequence comes from Podotricha telesiphe, assembly GCA_038994665.1. Classification (NCBI taxonomy): domain Eukaryota; kingdom Metazoa; phylum Arthropoda; class Insecta; order Lepidoptera; family Nymphalidae; genus Podotricha; species Podotricha telesiphe. The sequence continues at coordinate 375,035 of JAOYRR010000179.1, forward strand.
TGTTGTAAATAAACGGTCGGAGTAAGTTTTGGGTGTGAGCTTGTGTAATTAATGTAAACTTATTAATGGTTATAGTCGTTTGGTTTGTTTATATTTTATATATGATAACCAAATCTATGGGGAACTTGTACTGATCCCATAAGAGAAGTGATAGAATTTTTTTTTAAATACATCTGGGTACATTAAGTTTGACAAAGAACCGCAATTGATAAGTTTCATACATTTGTTTATACTGGGTGAGATTCGAATCTACGACATTATTAATATTAATAAATCATATTAAACTATGCACTAAGCCAATAACTATATCTGTAGTTAATTGGTTACATTTGTTGTTGACAATGTGTTCTAACTTGTATATATCTAGCTCTTAGTGTTAAATCAACTAGGTCTTCGCTTAGTAATCATTTATAAATATGGATTGTGTAATCGTTTGAAAATTAACAAAAGTATATTTTTTTTTAACATTTTTTTTAAAGTGTTATTCGCACACACACACAAATTGAATCTTGAACAGTTTTCAAGAGGCGCGAGTTCAATTTTTTATACGTTTTCTAAATATGTCATTAACAACAGTATTTTGTGTGTGAAATTTGTGTTTATAACAATTGTGTGTTTTTACACAATAAAAAAACAAATATTCATTAATTTTATAAAATAGCTGGCCGCAATTTCTGAATTAATTACCCACTAAAATACCCATCATGTTTATTATTAAGGTGTAATTTCTTTATATTTTATATAGCTATTCTATTACGAGTCTACATCACGTGTTGCACTCTTCATTTTTAATTACATCTGTCTGAGAGTTCTGAATATGTGCGCGTTTTATTAAAGATAGATTAGAATTATCTAATTGGAAAAAAATATTAATTTTTTAATACTTCACTCAGGTTTCCATGAGGCTGTAGGCGATACGATCGCATTGTCAGTGTCGTCGCCCAAGCACTTGCGAAGAGTCGGTCTCATCAGTGGAGACGCGGACGACGAGCAGACTGAAATTAACCAACTATACAAAATGGTTCGTTTCTCGTAGGTTTTGTATTCTATATAATTTTTTTTGAATATAATTTTGTGAACTTTAAGATTAGGGAGATTTTAGCTGTTTTGAGATAGACGAGTATGATATTTTTTTAGATCAGTATCATATTTTTTTGCAAAACTTAATATTTCATTAAGAGATCAGCGGCGTGATAGAGTGGATAGGCGGGACAACGTGTGACTGTAAACGTGATTGGTTGTGGGTTCGATTCCCACTCGGAGAAATTAAATTATATTTAAATTATTTTCTTCTCCCCGGCTTGTTACCAGTAACACAAAGTCAGGTGGATAGTGGTGATTGGAGTACCCTGACTCGGGATTATAGAATTATATTCACATTTAAATTATAGTTTATGGCTCGAAGGACCAATAATTTTAATATAATATTTAAGAAATCCTTTTTCAAACACATCATAATATAATAATCTACATACGTATTTATCTTCCAATAGGGTATAGACAAAATAGTGTTCCTCCCATTCGCGTACACCCTCGACTTGTTCCGCTACGGCGTGTTCCGCGGCGCCATACAAGGGGACGACTACAACTGCGAGTACTGGCGGCTGCGCGAGCGCCTGCAGGGCGTGGAGCCGCCCGCGCCCAGGGACGAGAGGGACTTCGACGCGGCAGCCAAGTATCATGTCGCTGCTGATGTTGAATATGCCAGGTATTTATCAAATTTGAATCACATATGTATGTCGCTATAAGTCTCCTTATGTGAAATAAATTAGTCTATATGAGATAGTTTTTGAGTTATGAGGGGGGTGAGAAGTGGCTCCGAATGGTTCGTGTAAAAGTGTGTACTGGTCGCCAGTTCTGTTAGCTTGAACTTCGGCTTGGCACGTCTATATGTCTGGGTGGAGAAGTGTTTTGAGTGTTACTTATACTTAACCATCGTGCTTCCTTAAGCACGGTGGTTATAGGTTTAATTACTAATCAATGATTGTATTTAAATAATTTATATATATATAATTATTGATTAGTAAGTAAACCTACTATTATTCTTTTTTTATTATTTTTCATTTTTTTTTTCTACTTCCCATTTTTTCCCGCATGACACAGTAGACGTCATTGACGTCATTTTGTGTTCTATTTAAAAAATTAAATTATGTAAAAAATTAAAGAGTTTTTGCTTCTGCACATTATATGAACAATCTTCATAGATATTTTTTCTCGCCATGTTTTTTTTTTTTCGATGCGAAATCAATAGAACTATTAGTAAAAAACTTTTAGGAACTGTAGAACTCATATATATGTGTATAGTATGTATATAACTGACATTAAACCGAGTTTGTTAAAAAATGATCTGAATGACTGGAAGTTAGCAGACCAATTTCTCAGGCTAAAAACGCCAAAACTATATTTAAAACGTATCAAGAACTATAAAACTCAGCTGCATGCGATAAAACTCACATTTTTTTATAATCTGTTGGACAATGATCTGCTATGTTCACTAGACATATTTGAACTCACAATTGCTACAAATTAAGTAATGTAAAAAGAAAATAGCAAAATGGCGCATAGTCGTAAAAAGAGAACAGACACTATTACTGTATAAGATAGTTCTATTAAATAAACTTTTTTCTATGATTAATTTTATACGTATTCACACTTACGTCAAACAACACTTGCAAACTAATTACCCAATTAGCTATTAGATATTAAAAAAAAACCGCTGTACTGTCACTTCAAACTATATCTTGAAATGAGAGTTCGTCCAAGTGTCCAAGTGTATAGACACTAATCCAATATCCATAATAATAATAATAATTTATAACAAAAACTTCATTATTCTTAAATTAAAATTATACTTATAGCTAAATAACGTTTAATTTCAGATATTACGTGTCTTTTATAGTCCAATTTCAATTTCACCGCGCACTTTGCGCCTTAGCCGGCGAGTACGCGCCACACGACCAGTCGAAAAAACTCGTTGACTGTGATATATACCAGAGTGCGATCGCTGGTAATGCTCTTAGGTGAGTTTTCTAGGTTTATTTTACTTATTTTACTATGGTATGGTACTTAGACTAAAAGAGTTAACTATGCCAATTAAAATTTTAATAATACTAGTTTTAGTGGCTTTTTAAAACTAGTTTTTTTTTAAAAAACTTTTATATTGCTCATCCTATATATGAAACCTTAGTATTCGACAAAGACATGTTATTTTCTTTTATATCAATCACGTTTTTAAACGCCGTTGTGGCACATTCGGGCCTAGTGAGACTGCAAGCCGCGATTGGTTGTGGGTTCGATTTCCACACGGCGCAGTGAATTATCACTTAAATATTAATTAAAATTGAATTTCTTGTAAGAAAAAGAGCCAAAGAAATTGTACGCCATTTTTAATACGTAATGTTTCGGACAAGTTTTTTTTGCACTGCAGATATATTACGCAAATATTGTATCCCTCAGTAACATGCTTAAAATGGGCTCGTCCCGTCCGTGGGCGGACGCGATGGAGGCGCTGACGGGGCAGCGCGCGATGTCCGCGGACGGGCTGCTCGAGTACTTCCGGCCGCTGCACGAGTGGCTCACGGCGGAGAATCAGCGGACCGGCGAATTCGTTGGCTGGGAGCCCAGTACTATACGTGAGTGTTAATTTTTTTTTGTATTCTTCATACAAACTGTAATTTAACTTGCAATGTATGAATGTATGGAATTTTGAAGCATAATATATCGTTCACCGGTTGAGGTGAATTTTATATACACTTTTAGTTTTGATGGCAATGTATGGCTCTGGTTAGATACTTGTTGGATGACTAGTCAAAGGGAAATTTATAAAGGCGTCTCACTGTAAGCACGATTGTTTGTGAATTGGATTTAAACTTTTATATTTTAATATTTTCATTTCTCCGGTCAAATCCGCGCAATGACCGCTAAGATGCTAACAACAAATATAAGTTGTAATAAGCGTATAAGAATTTCAACGAATCTGAAAGTAGAACGCATGGCTTAGCGGTCAGAGCGCTCTAGCGGGTTTTCAAGAGGCGCGGGTTCAAATCCCGCTGCGTTCAAGTTTTTATACGTTTTCTAAATATATCTTTTTCAATTTCATAAGTGTGTGCGATTTAAGCTTTAAAAATGTTAGAAATATTTAATAAATAGCATTCTCCCATGCCAAACGATTGTTCTTTGGGTAGCAGAAATTTGTAAAAATCTGTCTATAAAGATGCTAACAAGAAAAGTATTGAAATATTTAATACGTTTTTTAAATATTTTTTTTCATATTTTTCAGAATATTGTAGTGCGGAACAAAAAGCAGCGCTAGAGGCGGCACAGAGCTCGTGACAGTACTTAGTAGGTTAATTGTAAACAGTATTCATAAAACGTTGTTTTGTAATATTGTGTTTTATTTTAAATAACCTTACTTGTAAAAACTGAAATTAGTTAATATACTTTTATTAGTTTTTTGTCTAGACTCAAGACAGTAGAGTCTTCGTTTGAATACCCGATTCCATACATCCCATAATGACTGACGGAACTCACACGACCCAACTCTCCGTGCTTTGTGCTTACAGACTGTTTTTTTTTATTATTAAACAGTTAAAAATATATGAAGAATATTTATCGAATGTAATTTTTGTTTCACTTCATTGATACCTTCATTCCTTATAAATCGATTCATTTTATATATAATCTATATGTTTGAAAAAAAAATAACTAAAAAGGCAGCTTCATGCTTTTTTAAGAAGCTATTGTGTCGTGGCTTGTGAAATGTTTGTGGGGCTCGATTCCCATTCAGAGACATGATTGTATAAATTATTTTCATTGGTAAGACGGTGTTGAATTTTGCCACATAATACACAATGATGTCGAGTGGAACAAAAGCAGACGGAGTATCCACAAAATAGGTTTTTTCTGACTACCCTGCTATGAGGGAAAAAGCGTGAAGCCGAAAAGAATCTCTTTTTCCCGACGAACAGGGAATTCAGATAGAACTTATTGTTAAAATACTCCGTCGCATATCGTATTACGTAAAATTAAAATACTGTTGGAACTTTGGAAACTGCAAACAATAAGTAGCGGCTAGTGCAGACATCTTTATAGTATAAGAGATAATATTAATAAAAAATATTAAAAGTTTATTACGACTATCTTTATTGTAGACAAGTCGTAATTATTTATTACAGAGCGATTGGCGTCAACTAAAGTATTTTTTTTAAATAATCATAAATTTTTATATGTGTTTTACTTATATTTCTTGCATTTCAATAATCAGTATACAATATACTTAAAAATTCTAGAAGCACTGGCTTAGAAACCGGACACGTGCGTGTGCAAATTTTCAAGCAAATCCGAAGGTAAAAAGCGGGTTCAAAGCGTTTTTCTTAAATGCTTGTTAGATAGATTTAAGTGAACCTATTTAAGGTGTGCTTAGATAATTATGTATAAGAAAGGGAAAGATGTTTTACTACAATTAGAACTCTCGTCTAGTTTAATTTATATGGGAAATGGTTTATTTATGGTGTCGCCTATATTCACAACGTTTACTTTTATTACTAGGGATCCGCTCACGGCTTCGCCTGTGTAAACTACATGGCCGAACTTTTCTAAATGATAGACTTTGCTTGTAATTTAAACGGTTGTAATTGAAATTAACACTGAATGTTAAGTTGTGTTTATCGAAATATTATAAATATATAATACAAACTGCATTTAAATTGGTTAAACCGTTTCTGAGATTAGCCATTAGACAAACAAGAAAGAAAATTTTAAATGCTTGTTTTGGGGATATATTGTATTATACATATTTAGAAAACGTATAAAAATTTGAACGCAGCGGGATTTGAACCCGCGCCTCTTGAAAACCGTTCAAGCTCTGACCGCTAACGCATGCGTTCTACATCCAGCTACGTTGAAATTCTTATACGCTTATTACAACTTATATTTGTAGTTATTTGGGTTCAAATCCCAAATATAAAAATAACACTTTAAAAAAAAATGTTAAAAAAAAATAGATATATTGTATTGATAAATGTTCCCAATTTTTTTTTTATATATCTTCAATGTCAAGACAGCGAGCGAAAGTCCATCACCATGTGAACCTGAAAATAAATAAAAAAATATATGACATATTTTTATAAATTCATCCTTTAAGTAAACTCAAAAAGCGACGATTTTTATACGAATTTAATTTCAAAATATATTTCTGAAATACGAATGTTCTCATTAGTATAAGTACTAATGGGAATAATGATACTAATTTCGTTTATATTCCGCTTCTGACTTTCATATTGTGATAAGTCTGTATCCTGGAGGATTATATCTATATATTTTATTTACATATTTCATTTAGATCTTTTCATTGAAGCATTTTAATATTCAAGAGGGAATTTAACCTATGTTAGAAGCACTTATACATTTTACATAAAACAAAATTGGTACCAGTGTAAGCATTGTGTAAATACCTATATATTAGATGAAAATACTACACTACTGAGTTCGATGAGGCACTACTGAGACATCTGAGACATTGCGTGTTGAGTGGCGGAACTAAATGTCGTGCTTTGTTTTGTCGCGAGAGCGTAAATTTCTACGAAAAAATTTAAATATATAAAGTCATTCTCCCCAGTTGGAATCGAACCCACAAACATCGTGTATATAGTTGGATAGTTGACAACTGCGCCATTATAGTCTCATCTCTATAGTTACAGTATTTACAATTTTCCCAATTAACAGTATTTTGTTTTAAGTCATCGCATTTCCTCTGAGTGAGGTTTGCACTCTCATCCATATCTTTTTCAGTAGACGCTATGCCATGCGTTCTACATTCGGCTACGTCGAAATTCTTATACGCTTATTCCAATTTACTTTTGTTGTCAGAGCGCTTGGACGCTTCCAAGAGGCACGGGTTTGGATCCTGCTGCGTTAAAAACTTTATACGTTTTTCTTAAAAATATTTTTCCATTTTGCTAAGTGTGTGAATGATACTTAAAAACCATAGTTTTGAGTTTTTATTTGTCTAAAAATCTATATTTTTATTACTTATCTAAAACTATGATTCAGTTCTTTTCTAGTACGTATTTCGAAAGCTAAAACCTTTGATCAATATTAGTGAATTTAGCTTTCAAAATCTATATATAATGTTTAATTAGAAACAGTAATTGCATTATACGTAGATTTAGATAAAACTGACGGCACAAGCTATTAACCGGTAAAGTGTAGTTTTATTCGAAGTCATTAATATTTTTAAAGTTTTTTTTTAACATTTTTTAAAGTGTTATTCGCACACTAAGGAAATTGAAAAAGACATATTTAGAAAACGTATTAAAAATTTAATGCAGCGAGATTTTAACCCGCGTCTCTTGAATGGTTTTCTAGAGGCGCGGGTACAAATCCCGACGTTTGAGATTTTTCAAATTATACATATAGGTATTTAAAAAAATCTCTTTACATATCACTTCTTTGCGACGACAACGTGATATGTCGTAAAAATAGTTTTTACTGAACTTTACTTCATATTCGAGGCCGCGGTCTTGGGTTTTGTTTTCTAGAAAAACACGGTATTTTTCAATCGTTCCCTTAAAAAATATAGTTTTTTTTGTAGAACGTAAATCTCGCCACAGTAGTTTTAAATATTAAGTAATGAAGTAAAACGATTTTGTGACGTCACGTTATCAACGCAAAGAAGCGATATAGCTTGATGTAATCTGGAAAGAGAATAGTGGTTTAAAGTTAAATGCGAATGTAGAAAATGATATAATTTATCACAAAACTAAACTTTATTTATATATTTTTAGCAGCGTTTTATTCCCCATAGTAGGGTAGTCGGGAGAACCTAGTGTATAGACACTCTGTCCTCCATTTTAAACCCGGTGCTGATTAGCGGAACTCAACACCGTGCTTTGTCTAGGCAACAGAGTGGAGAAATGAAAATAATTGAAATTTAGTTATTCCTTAGAGTGGAATCGAATCCACAACTATCGTGTATACAGGTCACACTGCGCTACGATATAAAAAATAACATACTTTCTACAATAGATGCTGTCTTCAGATAGCCAGGATCTTAAGAGATCAATTGTGGCCAGATAAAAACTTCGCCGGACGTCTTTATCATTGAATGGATTGTCATATAAAACTAGTATCGCGTAGATACCTTTAATAGTCGAGTGGCTATCTTTGTGTAGATTGTTACGGGAGGAACTAAGTAAGTAATATTTTTTAACAATAACCTTTATAACCTTTTTTGCGGAGAAAAGAATAGAGCTAGAGCGGTTGATAAATCGATAATTTTTAAACGTTTCATGTTTTTTTCTATATATTCTTAATTTTGACAAAAAAATATTGGAGTTCTACTTGGAACTCTTGAATATGTGTTAGTCAATAAATTTAAGTAATTTCATAATGTAATGTAAGGTTATTTTTTAAATAGATTAAATCTCAAAATATTTTAAGCCTTACAAATAATTTAATTTTGTTTTACTATAAAATATTTATAGCCGAAAAATATTAATCCATTAGTTATTTATATATAAATACTCAAAAAAAAAGTAATTACACTGTTCTTATTTGTAACATGATATAATTATATATTATGAAAAAATATATATTCTACGCGATCGTATTTTAAGAAACATATTTTATTTTCTGTGAATAACATTTAAAAACTATTGAAAATAATATACAAGTGTTAATTGACATTTATTTGATAGACATGGAGAAGCAAGAGCCTCCAACTAAGAAGAAAACTCGTCGACGGTTACTGGTATTCTAAAATAAATGTAATTCTAGCAATCGTTTAAAAAAAAAAAGCAAGATTCAAAACCAATACTATGAAATCTTGACATGTGATGTTTGCTTTGGAACAGATCTAGATGTATACGTGATTGTCAAATATTTAACGATTAATTTGTTAACGTATTTCGGCTGACCCGATTTTGATGCGATTCGTTTTTGTAGATTTTTATAATTAAATTTTAAGGTGTGTTGTCTATTTTGATGTTTATTTTTATGTTGTTTGATTTTGAATTTATTTTATTAGGATATAATAAAATTTTCGTCGTGGCGCAGAGGGACAGCGTCTGAGTGTAAACGCAATTGATTGTGGGTTCAATCCCCTTGGGGATTTATTTATTTCTCCATTCTGGTACTTAAGACGAGGGGCGTCAACGCCACTTCCGCCACTTATATGTAATGTCTCGATTGCAGGCGGCAAATGGAGTACGAAATAGGACTAGGTTCTCTTTCTCTGCTTTGAAGGAAAGAGCAAGAAGTAGACAAAAAAATTAAATATAAGCAATACGTTAAACCTTAAAATAAATAAAAATCAAATAAAAACAATTCGTTAAATCTTTAAATGAAATAAAAACAATACGACAAATCTTTAAATATTGAAGTTAGATATTGTATTGCGGTGTAATCAAATTTTCGCATTAACCAAAAAAGCCGAACCGAACTTGCTTTTTTTTCAAAAAAAAATATTTTAATACATGTAAATCTTACATTGGCTATGGATAGAATTGGTCTTAGCATCTTTTCCAAACAAAAGACTAAATCTTTACAAGCATGAAAGACAAGTTAACTAAGTTACTTATTAATTTGCATACAAACAAACGACACGCTGAAAATATGTATGTTATTAGTGGAGAAATATATTTCAGTGTCTTCCAAGAGTTTAGAGTATTCGAGTGAAGTGAAAATGCCTTGTGGATATTTTTCGGAAACCGCAAAAAAGATTTTATTTGTAAGTGAAGTTAAGGTTCTAGTGAGAACAACAAACAACAAAGAACAATAAACAATAAATAACGAAACTCAACACCGCCCTTTGTCTACTTTAATGAGCGGAGAAATAAAATTAGTCATATTATTCCCTAAAAGAGGATCGAACCCACAACCGATTGTGTTTGAAGGTAATATATGTACGTACGCAATAATAAAAATTGAAACCGTACTATTTTTTATTGACAGCTTACTTAATTCTTATCAATGATATCAAAATGATTTTATGTTAACGTCTAATGTTACTGTACTATAGTTTATTATTTTTATCGGATATGTCATTTACAATGATATTTCAAAATATTTTGTTTTTTAATAAAAATATAGCAATACAGAAAGCAAAGAATCTATAAGGAACAATAAAAAAGTAGAGCCACTTGTGCTTATTACGAAATTCAGAATTGGTTATAAGAGCGTGCTTTGTATCTGTACTTTTGTTAGGCATCGATACGAAGTTGTGCAGTTTTCCCAGACACGCAGACGCAGCATACACCATTCTACCTAGGAGAGGTCTCCTGCTTGTGGCTCTCAAGATTCACGCTTGTCCTCAATAACGCCTAGGCTCCTTACCGATCCGCTAAATAGAATAAAAGTCCCGTTAATAATTACAGGAGACATTTGCGAAATATCAACGTTGGCAGGACGCTGTCTAGGACTACCGATTAAAATAGCTTGAGTTTTTATTTTAGTGGATTTATCGTCTACTGAAATTCGTTTAAGGTCGTTATTTATTGTTATGATAACCAATTGACCTGGCAGCATCCTTGTAGTCTTTTTACCCGAATACCTTGACACTCTTGACCGTAGTTTTTATTTGTGTACTCACTATTTATGGTCATGGATCTAAATTATCTCATTCAGTACAGTTAGCTTCAGTGCATTGTGTTTGTAAATAGATAAACAATAGAAAAGTGTGACCGGTTTCGTAATATTTTTCATTTATGTTTTTATTTTTTAGTAGATGTATGAAGTAACTTAACAGAAATATATATATATATATAGAATAATCTAATTTTTTGAATTAAAATATCTGTCTTAAAGCCTTTTAGTTGAGAACTTTTTGTCCTCAAATTTCACCTGCATTATACAGACTGTACAGATAAAACCTAGTGTACCTACGTGTGAATTTTTACAACATTAATAATACCAGATAAGTACTACAATGTAATTAGAGAAATCAAATATATTAAACTTCAAAACATCACTTGACCTCGGAATTCTAGGTGTACTGTAAACGCGTATCGGGTGTTCTAAAACGATAAAACGATTATTCGAATACTAAAATATATATGATTATATAGCTTCACCATTTTTTACGATTCAGCGGACTTTAACGCCGCGCTTAGTTTCGTTTGCCAGAAGATATGAAAATAATTAAATTCTAATCAATGCACCTAGTGGTAATCGAACCCACAACAAATCGTGATTATAAGATGACCTCAATAAATGATTAATCTAGTTATAATAGTTTCATTTAAAATAAATTAATAATTTAAATTATTTTAACTTAAATTTCTTGACTTGAAAAAATGTATTTCAATATATAAATAATACACAATATATGTGTTGGTTATTAACAGTTTTATTTAGTATCAAAGAAATAACAATCGTTCTGTCAAATAAAAATATAAAATAGAAACAACCTAACGACATATTATTTAACATTTTTTTAAAGTGTTATACGCACATTAAGGAAATTGAAAAAGACATATTTAGGAAACGTATAAAAATTTGAACACAAAGGTCAGAGTGCTTGAACGGTTTTCAAGAGGCGCGGATTCAAATCCTGCGTTAATACATATATTGTAATTAAATCATAATTTCTCTTCCATTGTATTACAGATGATGTTAAAAATCTTCGTAGAACTGGCTCTCGTAGGGGCGATAGCCTCAGTCTTCATAGTAGCAGCTCAAGGGCGTGCAGCGGAAAGGCAGGCCGAGGAGGCAGCAGGGCGAGATTATATGCGAACGTTAGATGAGCTGACGAGCAAAGCAAAGAATAAACGTATGGTAGCGTCTTGGGACTATGAATCGAATATTACAGTCTATAATGAAGAGAAACAGGTACTTTAAATTTCTGTTAAGGTGTTAGGATATAGGTCTATACGTTAGGTAGAGGGGGTTCGAATTTAGTATGGCACTGTGGTTTGAAAGTATTGTTATTTAATGTTACCCCAGATGACTGATGATGATTTGTAACCTTAATTTATATTTAAAATATGAGCCTTTGATGGTTTATTGTAAATACAAAATATAACATTTCTAGTGAAAAAGATTGAGAAACCTAGTATTTGCTAAACTGGACTTCTATTCCAGTGAAGAAGAATATCTTTATGTTCTACAAAGTAATGTTTTTAAAAATCATGAATGATGAACGGTATCCAATAAAAAAAAAACATAATCTTTTCAGTCTAATATTGACTATTTAAATAGTAAACAAGCATTTTTTTTACTCTAGTTACAAGTAGCTCTAGAAGTAGCTGAAGAAGAAAAAGAATATTGGAAGGAAACAATGACGTATCTCTGGCATGAGTTCGAAGACCCGGATCTAAGACGAATGTTCCTAAAGTATTCCCGATTAGGGACTTCCGCTTTACCAGAAGACTTGAACCAAAGGTTGATACAAGCTATTAATAACATGAAGGGCTTGTATGCGAAAGCCACTATTTGTGATTATAATTATCGTTCCAAGTGCGATTTGCATGTGGAACCGGGTAAGTCGCTCGTTTATCATCACAAGGACCGTCTCTTTTAAAATCTAGAAAGTCTACTGAATTACAGGGAGAATATTGTACCAGATTTGTAAACTGATTTGTTAGAATACTGTTTTGTCTTAATATACACTACTAGATGAAACTAGGTTATATTTAGTACTATAGTTAGTTCCAATCGGTTTCTCATTTATAGTTTTTGTTGCAATATCTGGTGCAAATGTACAAAATAATCAACTTGTAATTGTTTCCTGAGTTTCATTATTTTAATAAATATCTCACTTAGTAAATTAATAGGATTACTCAGAAATGGAAATACTTAGGAACAATAAAGTCACGTTTCGCTTTATATATAAAAGTTTTCCTTTATATATTAACATAATATTGCTTTATCAGGTTACAATAGAACACTTTTTCTGAAATAAGTTCTTTGATTTTCACGATTATTACACATTTTGAAATAAAACTATTTTAACCGGATTCATGGCGTATATTTTTGGTATTCGAAAATACATTTTAGAACTCTACCTGTACAGTAGAGTCTACCTGTGACTACGGACTACTGTAAAGTGTTCGAAACGTCGGGTTCTAAAATGTATTTTCGAATACCAAAATTATACGCGATTAATCCGGTTAAAATAGTTTCATTTCAAAATACTTTTTCTGTTTAAATATTTAAGAAATAACCAAAAATAAATTACATTAATATGTCAGATGTGACCAACGTGTTCGCGACAAGCAGTGATCCTGAAGAGCTCAAATACACTTGGCTAGAGTGGCACAAGGCGGCCGGAGCTCCGTTGAGACGCAACTTCACCGAATACGTTAATATGAATAATGAAGCTGCTAAATTAAATGGTAATTAAGTAGTTATCATTTTCTTTATTAATTGACCTTTTAAAGATGACTAGTTTGAAATTTATTGGTAATATTAATTACTTGCAAGGTAACAATTGAATTATTTCAAAGAATACTCAATTGTAAAGGAAAAGCAATTACTAAAAAAGTAAGTCCAAGCATCCCAAGATCTAAATATCCAAACTCATATTTATTATCTTAGTAGAATGATTATTTATTTGAGTACTCATATATTTAAAGATGATGTACCCTAAATATTGTATATCCTATATGTACCTTAATTATTGTCCATTATTCAGGATACGACAACGTAGCCGAATGGTGGATCAGTGAATACGAAGAAGACGATAGTGAGGAGCAGTTTGCAGCACTATGGGAACAAGTGAAACCCTTGTACCAACAAATCCATGCATACGTCAGACGTCACTTAAGACTCAAGTATGGGGAAGATGTAGTGTCTGCTAGAGGACCTATTCCGGCTCATTTGCTTGGTAAGAAAGATTTTATTGAGAACGGAGATAATCGGTTACTGAGAGTTATTAGAGATATATTGAAAATATTATATATATTTTTAAAAATGAATGAATCCGGCATCGTGGCGCAAATGGTCAATATCAGTCTGTACCAGCAATTGTTGTGGGTCCTATTCCGCCACAACACGCAATTTACCAATATTGGATGGAATGTGAACATATACGAGACATGTGTGAAGCTAAAATAAATAATATACTAAAATACCTATTACCTTTTTTAACAATTGAAGTATGAATCAATATAAAAATGATTATGATGAAAATTAATAAATATTATCAGGTAACATTTGGGCACAAACATGGAACAGCGTGGAAAAATTCACTCGTCCGTATCCTGAAAAACCTGAGGTTGATGTTACAGCAGCGCTCATAGCACAGGTCTAGAATTTATATTTATTTATTTGTAAAATTTCGCTAATAGTTTTTACAATAATATTGTACAATGTATTAAGGCACGAATGAAGGCTGTATTATTTGAATTTGAATACCTTTTAAAGTGTTCTTTAAATACTGTGGATTCTGACTTAATTTATCTTTATATTAAGTCAGATTCGACACAATAAGTTTTTTGAATCATATCTAGAGTAAGTTGTTGTTTTTTTTTAGAACTATACACCATTGAAAATGTTCAAGACCGCTGAAGATTTTTTTAAGTCATTAAATTTGAGTGGTATGCCTGATTTGTTTTGGGAGAGCTCTATTATAGAAAAACCTAATGACGGTAGAGACATGGTGTGCCATGCTTCAGCATGGGATTTCTTTGACGGAGAAGATTTTAGGTTTGTATAGAAAACTAACATATTTTATTATTAATTATATGTGTATAAGGTGTTAAAAAAATTTATACGTGTAATAAAGCGATTAACTGAAATACTTATTCATATTTCTGTTGTTTTTTAGTATCGCACAGTAAAAATAGCTGTCACTAAAAAAACTGCAAACAACTTTTACAGAATTTAATTTCAGCCAGTTAAAATTTTCGCCTTCTTCTTTGGTATATATTTAAGCGAAGTTCATAAAAAGAATTATACAATAAATGAATATATAATATAACTTACAGAATTAAGCAGTGTACAATAACTACAAATGCCTTTTTCAAAACGACACATCACGAAATGGGCCACATACAATACTATTTGCAGTATAAAGACTTGCCTGTTGTATATAGAGAGGGTGCTAACCCAGGTTAGTTATTTAATAGACTTTAGAATTACAATTCTAATATATTTACTAAGGATCTTAGGGAAGCGTATAAGATATTTATTTCACAACCTTAAATGTAATAGATTTAGAGCCTAGGCCTAGCCTCCTATTTGTTTTTTTTTTTGGGTTTCCTGGATATCTATCAGATAAAATAGCTGTTTTTTTTATCTTTGTACGCTCATATATTGTATATAAATCATTGCTTCGAAATTGAGTTACAATATGTTACTTTTAGAAGATATATTCATAATCTTGAAAATTTCCTAACATATTAATTCAATAATTAGTAAATATTAAAATACTTATAAAATAATATTTTCTAGGATTCCATGAAGCGGTTGGTGACGTAGTAGCATTATCAGTAGCGACCCCTAAGCATTTACGAGTGTTAGGCTTGCTTGAAGACGGCCCTGATGATTTAGAATCAAATATCAACCAATTATATAAAATGGTTCGTAAAATATGCTTAAGGAAATGCGTATATTGTACAATTTTTATTAATTAACACTTAAAGTCTATGTTAAAAAAGGGCATTATAGATGAGACGTGAGACTAAATTTGACTTTGGAATTGATGGATAGATTCTAAAAAGCTAAAAAGCAAGTTGAAGAGTTGAATTTAGTAACGGCTAGTGAATATGAATCTATAAAAAATAATATTAATACTAGCTGTTGGAATTTATTGGTATACTTATAGTACCATCATTTTCTCTGTCTAATAATTATTTATCAGTTTGACACATTTCCAATTTCCAGTATACAGAAGTAAATTTTTCATCCCAAATTTTTTTGATCCAATTTCAGATCTTAGACAAAATAGTGTTCCTACCTTTCGCCTACCTCTTAGACCTGTTCAGATACAGCGTGTTCCGCGGCATTACCTCTGAAAAGAATTATAACTGTCATTTCTGGCAACTTCGAGAGGAGTTCCAGGGTATGGAACCTCCTGCCCCAAGGAGTGAAGAGGACTTTGATCCAGCTGCTAAGTACCATATATCTGCTGATGTTGAATATATGAGGTATATAAGCTTGTATTTTATACGTATATAAAAATGTCAATGAGGGTTCTGTAACATTTTTTAAATGCAACTCTTGTGAAAAGAGAAAGACTTGAAATCTAATAAAATATTTTTAAAATAGATATATTTCATGAATGATAGTTTTTGTATAACTCGAATTTATTTCAATATAAGTGGATAAGGTTATTTTAAAATATTTATGTTGTATGTAAATGGTTATAATATTACGACATGTTACTCCTTTTGTGATAAGTACTTCAATACACATTATGAATAAATTTCGGTCTAGTTAGACTTAATTCATATTTTCTTTTACATTCCAGGTATTATATTTCATATATAATTCAGTTCCAATTCCAACGCTCGTTGTGCCAGATCGCTGGTGAATATGTACCTGGTGACGACAGCAAGCTGCTATCTAACTGTGATATTTATAAGAGTACTGCTGCTGGCAATGCTTTTGGGTGATTTTTTTCTTTATTTTTTTATTTCTTATAAAATATTTAATAAAAAATTCTTTATAAAATATTTGTGGTATAGATAACTGTTATTACTATTATTGGTGGTATATATACAGAAAACCATTTCTTGGTTTTTTAAGTGTTAAAAACTGCGAATTGGGCAGAAACGGAATGAACAAACAAACAATTGTTTCTGCTACAGCATATGTAAGATACGAGTGGAAATAAAAAATATTTGGTAAATTAATAAATTATATTGTAAAGTTAAATACAAGTTGTAATTATGTTTGATTTTTTCTTCCAAGTTATATATTTACAACATAAAATTTAATTAATTAAAGTAAAAAATTTGTTTGTTGACTAGTGGAACTCAAAGTCACGCTTTATCTTATCAGATCGCATAAAAGTACTCCTTCGAGTGGATATTTAGGTACAATCCCACTGCACTACTATGGGCTAAAATAACGCACCCTCAGAATAAAATTGATTTAAGTTAAAAATATGCAATTTGTGGGAAATTAGAATATAATCTTAGAAAACGGCTTTTTATTAAAAATTTTAGTAATATGAGAAATTACAGAATTTTAAAGCTCTATCACTTTCATTCTATGAATGCGATATATATGTTGTTCTTGTATTCGTACAGTGAAATGCTTAAACTGGGTTCTTCAAAGCCCTGGCCGGACGCGATGGAGGCGCTAACAGGGCAACGTAGAATGGATGCTAGTGGAGTGCTTGAATACTTCGCACCTCTCCACGACTGGTTAAAACAAGAGAATGAGCGTACTGGAGAATATATTGGATGGGAACCCAGTACTGTTCGTAAGTACTGAAAATCTTATGAAATATAGCGATATGCATCTCTTTTCCACTTGCTTGTGTCCGCAAACATATTAATATTTGTTATTTGGTAATGCCAATTATGCTGAACGGATTCACAACTTTATTGACCTATTTATAAATAGATATTTTAGCTAATAGAATTTGTGCCAATCGTGGTGTAGTGGCACAGCGTCTGATTTTAAACGCCATTGGTTGTGGTTTCGATTCTCACTCGGGGGAATGATTATATTTAAAATATTGTCATTTCTCCATTCTGGTATCTAATACAAAGCGGGACGTTAAGTTTTGCCACTCAAAACGCAATGTTGTCGATTTCGGCCGGAAGATGAAACGGAGTGTCTTGATACTAGATTATCTTTGACTACCCTGCTATGCATATATGTAACTATCAGTCTATAGTTAGACCGATTCATTTTATTATTTAAATACATTTCTTTCATCTTAGCACTCTGATAATGTCAGTTAAACGTTTCTGAATGCAGTTAGTGTTTTTAGTTAATTTATACATTTTTAATTCTTATCTGAATCCAGGTCAAGCAGAGTTTAGTAATTTCGAATGAAAAGGACAGCTTCAGCTTCATTATTTTTTTAATTGTAACTTGTAATTCTTCCATATAAAAACTATATATTATATTTTATATTAATATATTTTATATGTCTTGAGAACCATATTCTTTACAAAATGTATAGAAATTTGAACGCAGCGGGATTCGATCCCGCGCCTCTTGGAAACCGTCCAAGTGCTTCGACCGCTAAGCTACATTAAAATACTTAAAAATATAAAATATATGTTTACAGAATATTGCACACCAGAGCAAAAGAGCGCTATGAAAAACTCAGAGTTCATGAAGAGATTAAAAAAGAATGTCGGCCAATAATTTCAATTGATTATTAAATTGTTGTAAATAAACTATCTATTGTTGTTGTTGACTTTTATTATACTATATATTATATTTTATATGCTTTCTAAAAATATTTATCATATCCCAAGTGTGAGAATAACACTTTAAAAACTTAATACCTTTCGTCCTTTATAACAACACCTGTACCGCGCATATTGCAGGAGATATGATAAAAATATGTAGATAAAACTATTACATGGTCAAATAAAAGTAAATATCCAAAACAATTCACCGATGCTAGGTCAGGGCAGCTATTGTGGGACTTCCTCTCATTGAAATCATTTGACGACAGTCATTTAGGGTTTACAGCTGTAATTCAGCATACAGTAGTTTTAATTTAAAATAAAGAAGTATTGTGATATGAGGTTATGGTTTACATCAAATCTAAGGTAGTTCGAATTCCTTTAAGTGGAAGCAGCTTCAGATATCAGATACTATTCAAGACTTTGATGTTGGGTGTTAAGAAGCGGAACTAAACGAAGTTATAACAATTTTCTGGCACATCTGTAAGAAGCAAATTCAAGCACTCGTAATTTAATAAGACAAACAGTTGTAGATCTCATCTTATTAGATTAAACTCACTCTCATTTCAGACATATTGAGAAAACAATTGCCTTAGTGTGCGAATAACACTTTAAAAAAATGTTAAATAATATATATTTCATAAATAGGATTCTCTCTTGCTAAACGATTGTTCGTAGAATAATCTTTGAGTAGCAGAAATCTCTCTACAGAGATGCTAACAACTAATATAAGTTGTAATAAGCGTATAAGAGCTGGATGTAGAACGCATGGCTTAGCGCTCAGAGCGCTGGAACGGTTTTCAAGAGGCGTGGATTCAAATCCCGCTGCGTTCAAATTTTTATACGTTTTCTAAATATGCCTTTTTCAATTTCCTTAGTGTGCGAATAACACTTTAAAAAAATGTTAAAAAATATGATTGTAATAGTAAAACGACCTACAAGATTTTGAAGGTACTGTGATGCCGTCGAGAAATTTCTAAATATCTTAAATTCAAATTGTTATCAATACACACAAGTGGCAATACTTCTATATGTATATAATAAGTTATAAAAGTCGATGTTTTGTGTTGTAACATTAACCATGAACATGTTTTAAAAAAAGTGTATCCCCCCAAACACATGGTAGTTTGGTGTAATATATATTTTATTAATTGAATGTGTTTCTAATGCTTTATTATAAAAAAATATTAGCCTTCTATGTAAGTTTTAATCCAGTCAAATTTCATACTCCTGCGTCCGCATATTTTTCACAAAAAGTTCAAAAGTTTTTCCTTCACATCTCAATATAGATACTTAGCTATACAGGTAACTTAAGTCATATATCTTAGTTCTGGGAAACCGGACAATAGAACAAACGAAGTTCAATACACTTTATAAATATTGAAAATCCGTGTGAAAATAACTTTAAAAAATAAAATTAATTGACTTAGCTAGCGATAATTATATGATTCATCCTTTGCAGTTTAAATTCGTTGAACGTAATGTGGTTGAATGTAACGGGACTCGAACCCGTTCCTCTTGGAAACCATACGAGCGCTTTAACCGCAAAGCTATACGTTTTACATTCAGCTACGTCGAAATTATTATACGTTTATAATTGTAACTTACTTGTTTTTGTTGTTAATATCTCTGTAGAAAGATTTCTACAAATTTCTGCTACCCAAAGATTATTCTACGAACAATCGTTTGGCAAGAGAGAATGCTATTTATTAAATATTTTTACTTTTTATAGTGTTATTCACACACTTAGCATTTGAAAATTATTATTAAGAAAACTATTAAGAAAACATTTAAAAATTTAAACATACCGGGACACGAACCCACGCCTCTTGAAAACCGAGCAAACGCTCTGCCTAAACGTTTTGAGTTTAATACTTTAATAAAGCTAAGCTAATGCGATTTCGATATACAAAGACTACAGGCTTGCCTGTTTATCCTCGCATATTTATTATATAATATGGTTATGGTTATCTATACCACATAAGACAAAAATATTACAAATGTATTGAATACAAAAGCGATTCAAATTTTCTACAATTCTTACAATTTCACTTGTAAGAAAATTCTACTAACATCATACAGTACGATATTGGCCCATCATGGCACAGTGGAACAGCGTCTGTCTGTTATGGCGGAATGGGAGGAAGGCCGATTGGTGGTGGGTTAGATTCCCTCTCAAGGGAACGATTATATAATTAAATTAATATCATTTCTTCGCTCTTGTAAAACAAATCGCGGCGTTGAGTGTCACCATTCAAGACGCTCTTCTAATTCTGGCGGAAAGTGGAGGCTACAAAGTTGAACTCTAAGTTAGAAAAATACTCAAAACTCTAAAACGCTTATTGAGCGAAAAAATAGCTCAGCTAGCTAACTTCTACGAGTATCTTGTGTAATGATATGATATCTATGCATTATGCGCATTAGTCTCATGGGTAACGGCTGAAGGCCGAATGCCCTGTTAATACTAATCTTTGTGCCGCGTCACAAAATCTACCATTATATATATTTATTGTACATTTACTTTGCAGATTGTTATTTAGATAACTATAACACAGTAATTTGTTTAAGGACAAGTTCGTCTGTTTGTTTGTGTATAGTGACAACCTAGTGTCACTCCGTTCCCCACTGTCCTCCTGAATTTCAGACATTGCGTGTCGAGTGTTTGTCACCAGAGCGGAGAAATGAAATTATTTTTAAATATAATAATTTCCCAAGGGGAAATCGAACCCACAACCAATCATGTTTACAGTCTAGCAGATAACCTCTAATAACATTATATTCGTTTTGTGAATCCTGTAAATATAGGCGATCGTGATGAGAAACATCAAATAATTATCGCCTTGGTAGAAAGAAAAGCACTCTATTCGTTTAGTTTAGAATTAGCACAACCTTTTATATTTAATAGCTACTATTCGGACTTCTATAGTAGTTTTATATTCAAAACCCTGTATTTAATGTGTTATATAATGAACATACAACTTGTAATTAACTCGACGTTCCCACGACAGACTGGTACAATGGGAAAATTATGTGTTTACAATATCACAGTAGTTACGCGTAATCTCGAAGCATTAAAGAAGTATATTTTGACGAATTTACTTTCATGTATCTAATTGATATTGTAGATCAGGCATGGAGAATATAGAGACGAGTCACTGCGTTTTTTGCTCTATATTTATGCCAGACCGCAGAAATAATTAGGTTTTTTTTTAAAAAATGACCATTACCGTGAGAGGAATTTGAATCTGCAACCATCTCGTTCAGCTTGAAGTATGTAATGATGACTAATGCATACTGTTCTTATATAATATTATTTAGAATAAGAAAAACAACTGCTATTGTGGCGTTTGGTTTTTGATTGTGGGTTTGACTGTTAACACAATGATAATGGGTGCGAATAGCTAATATTTATGTTCAGCTTTATGTTTTTTTCAAGCAAAGTATAGGATAGGCAGAGACAATCCAGTTTCAAGACTCGCTTTAGTTCTCCGCTTTCCGTTTGAACGCATGATAATGCGTATCTAATATTATCGCGTTTATAGTCAGTTGCCGTCCCACTGTCTGACGATGGCTTATTTAATATAATGAATATTTTTATTTATTCCATCAGTTTAAACAAAAAGTAAAGTTAAATCACGATGGTATTTAAGCCAAAAGTGGAGAGCGAAGTGTCTAAAACATAAAATTTCACAAGAATTTCTATATGGCTTGCCTCGTCATAAAAGGGGCTTGCCCAAGAAAGCGATAACAAAGTGAAAATGCAGCGATAACGTGACGAAATAGGGCGTGAAGTGTAAAGGAAGTGGTGGACTAAATCTTTTAAGTTACGTTAAAAAATCTATTGATATCTTGTATTGTTGCTTACTGTTATATAGCTTTAAAATTATAAAACGGTCTAAGTACCAAAAGTATTTAGATATTTTTTGGTTTTGGGTCGTCCCTTCCATTTTCCATTTTTGATTAAGGTATTAGACGAGTATATCAGTTGTAAACAATGATACTTGTTATGAGTGAGTTTTCGTTAAATCAGTAGTTTTGCTCTATTTTTGTATACAAATTAACTGTAGTAAATATTTTTTTACGAAATATCTTTTGCCATTGCCTTATCCATGATAAGAAAAGAAAGTTTAATCTGACCTCTTTGAAATGTTGTGGAAAACTGATCTGGCAATTTAAGTAACCGCTTTCTTAAATTTATAATATAATTTATAATTTTATAGAAAAATAAATACTACAGATATCTATGGTTTTCTGTCTATTTCTTTCTTTGTCTTTAGTTTAGGTCAAATTTAAAATCTCCACTTATTCATGATTAATAGAAGTCATGAAAGTCGACACTAATTGTAAAACGATGTAATGACGAAAGCCAAGCCTGTAGTGCTTGCATAACCATTGCGCTTTCCTTAAATCTGGGAAATGTTTCGAGATACCACTAGTATAATATATATTTCTTTACAGCTATATATTTATTTCTATATTTCTTTACAGCTATATATTTATTTATATATTTCTTTCAGTTAATTTACTCCGGTCTCCCCTTTCCACTTGACATCGAGACATTGCGTTTTGAATGGCGGAACTCAACGGCTTAGGTACCAGAACGGAGAGTTTAAAATATTTGAACATAATCATTACCTGAGTGAGAATCGAACCCACAACCAATAGCGCTTATAGTCAGACGTGGTCCTATTGCGCAGCATTAGCCTCTTTGTATAATAAATTATATTGAAATAAAAAATAAATATTAATTATACACATATAGAAACGAAGTTAAATTAAGACTTTTGTACTAAATGATACTGTTCTGATGATTATATACTTATTGGAATCAATGATCGATATATCATTCATTGAGTGGCGTAACCCAACGCCGCTCTTTGCCTCTTTAAAGTGGAGCAGTGGCGGAACGAATATTTTAAATCACCATTATTCATTTATAATGATTTTTCTCTAAGTTCTATTTGAGAATAACTTTACTTTATTTTGAAATTATACTATTTTTAACCGGATTAATCTCGTATATTATTGGTATTTGAAAATTCATTTTAGAGCCACCCGGGTGATTAATCCGGGTAAAAATAGTTTATATTTCAAAATGTGTAGTAATCGCGAAATTCAAAGAACTTTACTTTATTCAAAGAACTTACATTTTTCGTAAAATTATTGAAATTTAACATAATATAAGAACATGTGAATATTAGTAACGTTTTTTTTTTAACTTTTTTTAAAGTGTTATTACACACACTAAAGAAATTGAAAAAGACATATTTAGAAAACGTATAAAAATTTGAACGCAGCTGGATTTGAACCCGCGCCTCTTGAACGGTTTTCAAGGGGCGTGCGGGTTTAAATCCCACTGCGTTTAAATTTTTATACGTTTTCTAAATATGCTTTTATTGTTAGTAACGTTTTATATCACACTGTGGGTATAAACATAATAATTATCTTACAAACGACAAAAGTATTACTCATCTTTTGTACAGTTTATTTTGTATTTAATTACGTACTGTAAATAATTCTTATCAAGGTTAAACGGTTGATTTTCATCGATTTTAATTTAAAACACTGCTGAAAAAGCTATAATTTTAGAGTCAAGCCTAAAAGTATATTATTCTAATAGATTGGTTGTAAAGCCATTTTCAGTATATAATAAGATAGTTGTATAATTTCGTTCTTAATATTCAGAACATTTTTGTTGATTTTAGTTTATTTAGTACTAATATTACATAAAAGAGGCCATCGCGGTTGTGGGTTCGATTGCCACCCGGGAAAATGGTTATAATTAAATTATTTTCATTTTTCGTGAGGAGAAAGCAGAGGACGGAGTGGCTTGACAAAAGATTCTCTCTGTTTTTTGCCGTTCAATAATTTAATAAAAAAACAATTTTAAGTCATAAAATACAACGCTGAACGTTCGTGCAAAAAATAATCTACATCTAAAACTCTGTTATTTGCACAAAACGAATACAAGATTTATGTAACCTTTTAGGTCTATCCCTGTGACGCATTGCAAGGTCTCCTTTAGTTAGTACTTTGTGAAGAACAAAGCTGATTCACACGGCCCCTGACGAACGGCTGAACAGTTGTCGACGCGAGCGCATTCAAGCACCACGCACAGCTGGTAGATAGAATATAGCCTACCATAAACTTGGCCAAGCAGATATGGCTGATCTCAAGAGATATGCCCAAATATGGGCATCTCTCATACTCCTTTCTCTATCTAATGCTGATCCACAGCTAGATTTACCACCTTTACCACAAATTTCTACTCAAAGTAATCCGTATGGCTTCGGCTTATCGAGTACCCCGTCTTTAAATAATCAAAATCAATTTGATATTAATAGAAACTTTCAGTATAATACTGGAAGGCCTCATAGTTCAGTAACACCAGGCGTGTACCCAGTGTCTTCAACGCCGCCAAGCCGAATAAACCCTGATATAAGCAGTAACGGGTACCCAAGTCTGGACTATGGCAATAGCGGCAGCGGTATAAGGAACCCTAGTTCAACCCTCCGCCCCTACGACGACAGGAACCGTGACGATAGAATAGATATAACAAACGACGCAAATTTCAGAAGGAACAATCCTAATTTCGTCAGAAGCGATCCAAATTACGTCGGAACTAATCCTTATACGTTTAATAGGGATGGAAATAATAATATCGATGATAGATTGAATCATATAAATGTACAACAAGTAAGGGATTTCCTTCATCGCGCGGACGATCAAGCGTCAAAAGAGTGTACAAATAACGTGGCAGCTCAATGGAATTTCGAAACCGATGTAAATGATGCAACTCAACATGCTGCTGTAAGTAGTTTACTTGAAATTTTTACACTTATCAACCTACATATATAAATGTACGGTAACTTTTTAAAAACTATTATTTTTAAGAAAACACTTGAACGAATTCATTTAATGGCGGCTATATTTTTGTAATTTTTCTCTAATATACGCGTGTGTATTTTTATGTATAGGTCTCTAAATATTATATATTTTTATATATCAATATATAAATAATTATATAAACAAACGATTGCAATTTTCTTGTTAATTTTCTTCTTAAAGCCTCGTTTCTTACTTCTTATATTACAGTCGTTGTATATTATCGTAGATAACTTCAAGTGTTTTCAATAATAAACGGGAAATTAAATGAATCAAAGTGTTCAAAACACTTTAAAATATTTATATCTCTTCGTGAGAAATAGAAAAATCTACAATAGTTAAAGCTAAAAAACTTGACTGGAAAAATATATGTATTTACATTTGGAAATACGCACAGTTGAACAAGTTTTCGTTAAATACGAGTCTATAACTTTAACGTAAAGGTTCAAACATCTTTACTAAAGTAACACTGATTTTATCTATATCTAAGCACCTACTAAAAATACAGATACTAAATTGTAACTTTATTATATCTTTAAATTGTATGAACTTTAGATTGCTATATTAGGCTTATCTTTTATAGTTTTATATAAGTAATAAATAATTAAAATTTATACAAGCCATTAGAGTCACAGCGTCTGAATGTATACGCGATGGTTGTGGGTTCAATTCATATATGGGGAATTTTTATTTATTTGAATAATTTTAAGTTCTGCGCTCTAGTGACAAGACAAAGTGCGGCACAGCGGCGTACACCACTGAACACGCAGTGTTTTGACTGTTAAATTAGGTTTCTAGAGCAATGCGGAAAAAAGCGTGAAAAAAATAAAGAACTGAAACTTAATTCGTATTTAACATGACTTAAGTACACAGTATTTTGCGGTAGTATTGTAACAAAACTAAATATTGAAGCTTTTGATAATATTCGCTTAATTCTTGTACTCCACATATAAATAAGGTCATAACACAAAAGAAAAGTATAAGCTAATGGAATTAACCTTAGGAGACCTCATCATATTATATTTATAAATTGTCAGTACATAATACAAAATATAGGTTAGTTTTTGTAAATTCGAAATTATTTTAATTCTATTCTACTCTATTTTATTCTACTAAAAAAACAGTGACATAACACTTTACTTTGCATTTTTGTGTAATTCCTTAAATTTTTTAAAGTGTTATTCGCACACTAAGGAAATTGATAAAGCCATATTTAGAAAACTTATAAAAATTTGAAAGCAGCGGGATTTGAACCTGCATCTCTTGAAAACCGTTTAAGCGCCCTGGCCGCTAAGCTATGCGTTCTACATCCAGCTACGTTGAAATTCTTACACGCTTATTACAACTTATATTTGTTGTTAGCATCTCTGTAGAGAGATTTTTACAAATTTCTGCTACCCAAATTATTCCTAAAATTTCTTACAAAATGGTGTTATACATAGCATTTAAATGTTTTTACTCTTGAAATACTAATATTTTTTTCTTAATAAAGCCAGCGTATTTGGTTGTAAATATGATTGTCGCAGATTCGATATCCACTCGCGAGAATGATTGTCTAAAAAATAAAATATATATTTAAAATACATTTCATTTGCCTGTTCTAGTAAAATAAAAAGCGAGCTTGAGTTCAGCGAATTAAAATGCAAATGTCTTAAATTCGGGTAGAAAATGGAGAAGCGTATCTAAGATTAACACTATATTCTATTAGCTATGTGGGAAAAATTTGAAGCTGAATAAACAGTTCTTGCTTAAATATACAGTGGCTGAGAAGATGCTGAAAGGGCGATGTAAATCACAGTTGAAACGTATCTATAGAAATGTTAGATAGTGTGGGAATATTCATACGGAAACTTTCCAACCTGTCATTAGAAACAAGAAATTATAATAAATTACATACTAGCAACTTGCTCGCGGCTTGGCCTGCGTAAACTACTTCGCCTGCCCACGTTCTCAATTAAATAACAAACTTTGCTTAAATTTATAATTTAAAATGGTAGTGACTGTTTTGTTTATCAACTGATTGAAATTAAAAAAACACTGAATGTTAAGAAAAGTATATAATACAATATATTAGTCAAATTGCATTTAAACTGGTTTAGCCGTTTCCGAGACTAGCGTGCACAAACAAACAGATAAACGGAAAAGAAAATTCATAATTAATAAATACAAAAGTTATGGATTCTATTATATTGATAAATGCCCCTTATATCTTCCATCTTCCATGTACAGAAAGCGATCAGTTACATTTTTATTATATGTATAGATAGATGTATACCAGTTGCCTATGTAGTATTGCTCTAAATTTTACATAGAGCTGTATATCTAAAATACTGCACTTGCTTTGTGAAGATTTATTTTAAATATAATAATTTTAAAGTAATGATTAAGCTCAAATATGTTTAGTTTATTGAATCTTCCACTTTCCATACAGATGCGCCCTGAGTATAACCCAAGGCCAATTTGCCTGTTTCATTTCCCCGATACGGAGTCGTACCCATGACCATCATAGTGTGCCACGACAGCGTCTAGATATTCAAAGTTTTACAATTATTATCTTATTTTAACATTTTAAAGTGTTATTCGGACACTTCGGAAACTGAAAAACATTTTTAGAATACCTATAAAATTTTAAACGCCAGATGATTTGAACCGGCGTCTCTTGGAAACCATGTAAGGGCCGCTAAGCCATGCATTTTTTTTCTTTTTAATATTCACGCTTTTTACCAAATAGCACGGTAGTCAGAAAGGTCCTAGTTTCAAGATATTCGAATTCGAGATATTGTGTGTTAAGTGGCAGTACTCAACGTTTCGCGTTGTCTTGCATCAGGACGCAGAAATGAAAGCAATTTAAATACGATCCCACTTCGAATGGGGATCGAACCCACAACCGATCACGTTTGCAGTTAGACGATGTCCCACTGCCTCAAATGTTATAATCTTAACACCAAATTCAATTACCACATATACACAGTGGTGGCACTGACTAAATGCGATGATTCTATATTTAAATCCTACTAGAAAGAATATTAACGCATAATATAGGCATATAGGCAAAGATCCGCCACTCAACATGATATGTCTCAAATTAGAGAGAGGAGTGTCTTGATACACGGTTCCCTCTGACAAACCTGCAATGCGAAAAAAGGTGTGAAGCTGAGAGATAATCAATAATTTGACTTTATATTTATATTTATATATGAGCTTGAAGAAAAATCTAAACGACGATATTTCTATGTCAGGAGTACTTGCTGAAATTTATTATATGAGATAATATTATCGTTTTTCAGTAATTTTCTTTGTGAACCAAGTGACATACTCTGTCAAAGTTAAATTTAACTTGGCTGTAAATGCAATAAATAAATTTGTTATTACCATGCCGGTAATAACAATTTTATATAAAAGAAATAAAATAAATTTAAAAAATATAAAAGAATTTTAAAAACTTTAAGAAATTTAAAAAATATAAAAGAATTTTAAAAACTTTAAGAAATTTAAAAAATATAAAAGAAATTTATAGTTCGAATTTTTACATTAAGAATTCGAACTCATTACTGCTGTTACAATAAACTATTATAAGACATGTCGTGACTACACTACAACGTTAATTAACCGTGGGAAATAAATAATGATATGTATAACAAGATTTGCATAAAGCAATTCATTTCCTACTAAACAACTTATGTTATAATAATTAAATAAAAAATATTAAGCGATCGATATCGCTTTGTTATTGGAAATATGAAAAAGACATAACAAAAAATGACCGATATCGAATAACCTTAGAAGATACAATTATAAACGCAAAAAAACTCTTTGCGTAAAATCCAAAGTTAGTTTGACTCAGAAATGTCAATCGGTGGTAATAGTTTCGATTCCCACACAGGGGGGTGGTGAATTGGTTTTTTTCTTTTTTTTCAGTCTGGTTAAATAGTACGATGCCTACGTTTAGCTGTAAAGCAAATTTTAATGTTTTTGTAATAAAAAATGGAAAACAAAAATAATTGTACATAGGGATTTTTTAAGATGCCAGAGATGCATTATAAATCCTATCACCTAAATCTAAAAGCAGATAAATAAATAAATAAATAATAAAAACACCATCTTTAAGATGTTACCCGCATAGCAGGGTATCACTCTAGTGTCAAGACACTCCGTCTTGACACTAGAGTTTTCCACTATCCGCCAGGCAAAATAAAACGCCGCGCTTTCTTCCATCAGAGCATAGAAATGAGATTTAAATATAATAATACCATCGAGACGGACTTGAAACCGCTTCATTCACTTTTACTTTACAGATTTAGTTTGTAGTTTACAGAACCTACAGAGCTAGGAACGTATAATAAAAAAAAAAGTCTTTTTTACAGCTAAATTACTTCCGGTTATCAAACGACTATTGTTATTAGTAAAGCACCTGTTATACTGTCGATTGTTACATATAAAGAATGGGTTTCGCAGGAAGTGGTTGATCCTTTTTTCAAAAGCATTTCTTTTACACTTTAAAATGAAATAAAACTTAAGATTGTAAGCGAATTGTAAGTTCGACGATGTGTAATGTAAATATATAATGTAAATATGATTTTACTGTAATATTTTTTAAAGTCAATATCAAGACTACGCAAAGTGTTTTGAAATTACATTTTCTATGCCCTTCCCTGTCATTCGGAATGAATGGACTGCATAATATTTAAGTGTTTAAGCACCTCTGTTTTAAAGTGAGGGAATCTATAACGGTTACCCGACCAATTGGGGACTCGGACGTTGTTATGTGAGGCTCCAGACTGGCTGATGTAGGCCGTATACCCAATAAAACCACACGGTGCCCATCTCGACCGCCACTAGCCGGGCCACGGTAAAGCCCCACACTTATTGAATATTAGTATAATATTCAATAAGTGTTTTAAAGATATTATTATTATTTTGAAACTTAATTAAATTTTCAATGAAATAAACCACATATCCAATAAAAATATTGCTGTTTTCACAAAATCCAGACTAATTTAATTAATAAATAATCGAACCCGCTACTACTATATATAAATTGAACCTAGAACCACAAATCAAAATGGCGGAACCAAACAAATCGTATAGGCTCTGACCTATAAGGCCTGGGACATACATACAATACGACAATTAATTTAACCAAGGCTGTTTATTGTGTTAGCAATTTTCAGTTGAAGATTTCTATTATGTTACTTTAATCTTTTATACGTGACATTAATTTTAATAGTATAAGACTTCTAGAAATTTAAACGTGCCTTGTAATGAAGTACTTGCTCGGTGTATTTCAAATGAGTTCTGGTTGAATTCCGCCACTCAATACTAGGTTCTTTTCCCTAGCCAATGAGCCAATGGACGAACCATTGAGGAGATCAAAGATCGTGCAAAGTGGCGGAGATTGAGTAGGAAGGCAGACTCTGGCTAGGCCGGGATTAGTGCCTAGAAGAAGAAGACTAGGTTCTTTCAATGAAATGTGACAAAATCGTAAACCAATATTATAAATAATGGTAACTAAGCCGCCACTCAATACGCAATGTTTTGTATTCAGTTGACACTAGGTTCTTTTCCCTAGCCAATCAGCCAATGGACGAACCACTGAGGATGTCAAAGATCGTGCAAAGTGGAGGAGACTGAGTAGGAAGGTAGATTCTGGTTGGGCCGGGAATAATGCCAAGAAGAAGACTAGGTTCTCTTCCCTGTAATGTGACAAAATCGTAAACCAATATTATAATTAATTGTAACTAAGATATATTAAAAAAAACCGCTTCATTCAGCATTTCTAGCACCGGTTCTTCTTATCCCTTAGAAATTTACATTAGTAAACCAGTGACTGATACATTTATTTAAAACAGCTATATTATTTGAAAAAAAATCAACTATATTATTCGCTGTTAAAAAAAGTCAGTCAAGGCTTCAAAATTGTTTTTTTTTTACCAAAAATTTTTTTTTTAATATTACGAACTGAATTTCGTATCGACATCGTAACTCCGATCAAAGAACTTACGTGACATTTAGGCATCACGTAATATTATTGATGCGTGAAAAGGACACTTTTTGTTATTTACGAAACTTATTTACTTATTTTTTTCATATATCCCCTGATTGTGGGTTAGAATTCCATTCAAGAGAACGATTACATTTATTTTTAATATTTTGCAAAGTGTTATTCACACACTAGGTACATGAAAAACATTTGTAATTTTAATTTTTAATTTTCAACACAAAATTTGATCCAGCAACGTCCAAATTTATATATGCTTGGTACAACTTATTTTTGTTTCTAGCATATTAGTATATCTTAGTATAAGATATAGAACTATGGCTTAGCGTATAGAGTGCTTGGACAGTTTCCAAGAGGGAAAAACTGTAAAGTTTAAAAAAAAAAGATCATATCAGTCATATAGCCTCTTTCACGTCGCGAAAACAACTCACGGCTTAGTCCGAGATGAGGATATTAGTATTATTAACAAAAACTAGCAAAACTGTAACGAAATTATGCTATTTTTTCAGCCCACATTCGATACAATAGCTGTTACTGTACGAGTCTCCTAAACGCCTTCGCCTTGGATTATTCTCACGGTCGTGACACTGACTTTTTTTACATACTTTGCTTATTGCTTAACTGTAACTCGATAAATAAATGTAGGCGTTCATGTACTTTGGGAGAAACAAGTGTTTTTGATACTGAAATATAAATAAATGTTTGGTAAATAGATAATTGTTATATACAAGTTCAACGGTTCCGTTGGTAAACTAATTTTCTTTTTATATTCAACTATTAAGTCATCAGTTTGGTTCAATTATAAGGGCATTGTGTGTTGTATGTAGGATCTCAACATTGTGATTTGTTTTTTTTTAACATTTTTTTAAAGGGTTAATCACACACTTAGGAAGTTAAAAAAAGACATATTTAGTAAACGTATAAAAATTTTAACGCAGTGGGATTTGAAGGTTTTCAAGAGGCGCGTGTTCAAATCCCGCAGCGTTCAAATTTTTATACGTTTTCTAAATATGTCTTTTTCAATTGTGATTCGTTTTTTATACTGAAAAGTTTTGGCCATCCTGGCGCAGTGGGATACCGTCTTATTGGAAAAGCGATGGCTGTGGATTTGATCTCTATTATAAAGAGTGATTATATTTAAATAAATAAGATCTTTGATTTTCGCGATTATAACACATTTTGAAATGTAACTAACTTTCTATCACCTGGGACCCAATACTGGAAACTTTAAAGTCTCAATCCTACCACACTAGGGGGCAAGATACAGTCAGCTCATTCCAAAAGAATCCAGGGCAGTACACGAGGCAACTAAGAAAACGTAGGCGGTAGTTTGTTATAATTTTTTTGTCAACTGACAGACGAATGCCACCTCAGTCTACCGGTGACCACGGACTACTGTAAATTGTTCGAAACGTCGGGTTTCTAAAATCTATTTTCGAATACCAATAATATACGCGATTAATCCGGTTAAAATAGTTTCATTTTAAAACATATTTAAAATATATTAATTTCCGCAGTCTGGAACCAACGCCACTGAACACGCAACGTTTTCAATTCGAGTCTTCAAAGTAGAGAACGAAGAAACTTGACACTACGTTCTCTCGTTAGGTATTATAGGAAAAGGCGTAAGTTGCTAAGGTGTTTTTTGTTTTGACAACTCTTTTTTGTTTAGACATACAATAATATCAGCGAATTTAAGAGATGATAGATTACAGTTTATGTAATTTAAATTACTTAGATGTCCACTTGTGTATTTAAATCGCATTGTCTCGTTTTATATAAATTAGTAACACTCCATTGACAGCCGCTTGAGCTCATTGGTTGCTGGTTCACCACCACCACTTAGGATTTTTTTTTATTTTTTATATTTTTATTTTCCACATTAATCAGACCATTTCTTTAAATGGTGAAAATGGAGAAGGAAGGGAAATAACTTATATTTTATTAAGATTATCAGCTTTTATCAACTTCTATCCTATTACGAATAATATGGGATTGGCACATATTTGAAACAAACATTACCTACTATGTATGAAAATCTTACAAAGCACAACTTTTAAGAGCCCGTTTTATTTGAAAATATGCACATGAGTCCGAATCGGAACACTACAATAATTTTTCTGCCAGGACGACTGGGAGAACGATAATTAGATTAAGCAAGGAAAGGATTAAGGAAGGAAAATTCTTTTCAATAATGATTAGTAAATAGAAGTATATTTAAATGAGCTGAAAAAAACACTTTAGAAAACGTACAAAACAATTAACGCAGCGAGATTCGAACCTTCTCCTCTTGGAAACCGTCTTAACGCTCTGACCGCTATGCCATGCGCTATTTCTAAAATTTTCACACCTTCCCACATACTGTCACTTGCTAATTGATAACAGCGAATGAAGCTTGACCTTAAATTCACTGTCAAATAAAATCGAATCGTAACACAAGGCGCTAAAGCACAAACTCATTTAATTTTTCACTCACAAGTCATTTGCATAAAGAAATAATTGATGCTATTTGAAACTTTTAGTTAATAGTGCTAACTTTTGCGGTCGGTTGTACTTTTGTTTGTAAACTTGAACTCGATTTGTATGAATGAATGAAGCTGTAATATTTCTAAGAACTTTTTGAATTATCTTAATCTTTTTTTTTGTCTGGGCAAGAAAACAGGGCTAGTGATTCTGGACTCTCTCTCACTACACTGCTATACGTAAAAGAATGAAGGTTCAAGGTATTGGATTCAGGCGGAAAGGTTATATAATATAAAGCTTCTATTACAGCCATCGTGTCGCAGTAGTACAGTTGCTGATTTTGAATTCTATATACGCGATAGTTGTGGGTTCGATCCAAACTATTGGTAATTATTTTATTTAAATCATTTTTGTTTGGCCACTCTGGTAACAGATTGAATCACAACGTTTAAACAGCAACTCAACACGCAATAAAGTACCTTAACATTAGTTTCAAACTACCTAACCCGCTTAACTTAGGGGTAGTCAGAGAGACCTAGTGGCGAGACACTCCGTTTTCCACTTTCCGCCTCAATTCTTAGTTTTGAGTGGTGGAACTCAACGCCGTGCTAAATCTTAGGTACCAGAGCGAAGAAATGAAAGCATTTTAAATATAATCATTTACCCGAGCGGGAATCGAACCCAACCAATCGCGTTTACAGTCAGACGCTGTCATACCGCGCCACGGTCGCATCAAGTATACATAGTGACAAAAGAACGTGGAAGAAATTAAAAAAAAAAAACATATATATACAGCTTTTATTAAGTAGCCGAGTTAATTCTTTTAGTTATAAACAAAGCGCTACCAATTATCTAACAGAAGCTTCAATGCCGTTGTACAATACGTACAAGATTCTATTGTGTACAGGACAGTCGCACACGGTTACAAAACGAAGTTACGAAGCAAGTCTAGACGCTATACTAGTTGAAAAATGTAAAGAAAAATCTCCATTGGATATTGTAAATGTTATTTCAATTTTTTTCTTAGTTATTTTGAGACACTGTTTGTACTTTATTTGTTAGTTCTTATGAGATTTTGTCTTAATTTAAAATATTTCTATATATTCTAAGAGTTTAATGTGTCTGCTGGCGTAACTATTCTTTTTATTGAATGTTTTTATAATTATGACGTTTGACATTTTTTAATGTGAAAAGGTATTACATGAACCGTTTTATTATTACTATTAAAAATGAAATTTAGCGTTAGTAAAAATATTTTTTTATAAAACATACGAAAAAAAGCTTTCAATCCCGCTCCATTGCGTTCCTCATAGCAGGGTATACATTTAAAACTTATCGGCGTTTGAGTAGCGTAACTTAACGCCACACTTTGTGAAAATGCAAAACCAGAGCCATTATTGGGGGCATTTATCCATTTTTTTTTACATTGTTTAAAGTGTTATTCGCACACTTAGGAAATTTAAAAAGACATATTTAGAAAACGTATAAAAATTACAACGCAGCGGGATTTGAACCCGCGCCTCTTGAAAACCGTTCATTTATCAATGTAATAGAAACCAAAACAATGATTTTCAATTTTCTTTTCGGTTTGTCTGTTTGTATTTTTGTGCGTGTTGTGTACACGATAACCTCAGAAACGATCTAAATGATTTAAATGCAGTTTTGACTATTGTTGTCTTTATTTAATTTCAATCTCATTATAAATAATCGGTTCATAATTATAAATGTTAAGTGAGAATGCGTGCGGGCAAAAAAATAAAATAGATTAGTCTGGTACTTTACGCAAGCGAAGCCGCGAGTCGATCGCTGTTCATAATAATAATATTAATAATAAATGAAATGTAATGCTTTCCGCGAGTGGGAATCGAAACCACAATCATCGCGTATATAGCAAGACGCTGTCACTGCGCCATGATGGCCTCACAACTTGGACTTGCTACGTGATTTCTCTAAAGCCTAATAAACTGCGTATAGCTTATTAAAGCGTATCTCGAAGCTTTCATGAACTATTATTGAGATTTTATTATTATACTAATTAGCGAAGAAAAATGGTATGGTATATGATAATGATGCTGACTTAAGAATTAAAATTTTAAATTTTAATGTATACGAATAATAAAAGGCCGCTGGGTCGACGACCTTCATTAAGTTGCCAGAGAAGAATAGGCACAGGACATTAAAGTGTGGGAATTTGGAGGAAGCCGATGCCCGTGATGGGGTCTTGTCTTAAATGTTAAAGTAAAAGAGTGCATCATTTACCATATTTTTTTATTATATTTATCATATTTTTTTTGCAACTTCTCGATGTTTTCTGGCATAGCAGGTTAGTCAGAAAGGGTGAGTGGCGGAGCTCAACGTCGCGCTTTGTCTTGTACACTAGAGGGGAGAAAATAAATTATGACCTTTATAGTTATATACCTTTTAATGAGTAAAAGCTATATAATTATAATTATTATTGTACATACTACCGTGCGTTTGACATCCTCTTCTACCATGAACAAGCAAATATCCAGCTACGTCGCAAGCCTCGGATCGCCTGTGCGACCGACGATACGCTCTCTTGAAATCACTGCCAAGAACAACATATATTATTTAATTTTGTGACGCAATCCTTTACGGATGCCAGTTCAATTAGTACTCCGGACAGGTAATGAGGCCGTCCGTATACCAACTAAAACCTCACGGCGCTCCTCCTCGAAAGCCACTAGCCGGAACAATGAAAATATTTTGAATAGAGAAATTGGTACCTACAGTTCGTGGGTACGTGTACCGTCGTTCAGTTAGAAGAATTTCTAAATGCGCCATCTTAACGTTACAAGGAGATAAAAATATAATTTAAATTTTCAAATGCCGAGTCGTTTATATGTATTATTATCGTGGGAACTTTTTCGTTTTCCTTACATTCTACTTATTAAGATGAGAATTTTTATATAACTATTGAGTTTTTGTTGCTTTTATTTGAAGTTTTTATATATTAAAACAGTAAAAATATTACAAATACTTAAAAAAATTCCATATAGTTGAAGATCTAAAAATGTTATTAGTATATATTATAATATATATTAATACATACGTTGTACACAATTGTAATTTCTCCGCTCTGATGTATAAGACAAAGCGCGGCGTTGATTTCCGCCACTCAACACGCGATGTCTCGATTTCCGGCGGTATGTGGACAACGAAGTGTCTAGCCTGTTATGCGGGATAAAGCGTGAAGCTGCTTTTTTTCGGGGCTTATTTAGTAAATAGTTTATTTTATTCAGAGGAATCTCTATGAAATAAAACTAAGACAGTCAGTGGACTCTCATTATAAAATATTAAATAGTTTTAAATATAGAATATTAAAATTTGCTGTAATGGCTATCCATTACATATAGATGATTATATGGCGATATTGGGTTCGATTCCCTATTGGGAAGTAAGTACCATCGTAAGAACTTGATATTTGTATTCAATAAATTAAGTGCTTAGTTGAGAATATTTTGTACCTAAACGGATTTTATAAAACCTATTTTTTTTTAAGTACAATATATCTATACCAAATAGTTAAGTTTCTATTTTATTAAGATATCAAACTAACTGTGAACTTGGCCGCATTAAACGAGAACAATTGTGATTTTCCGCAATTATCTCAGAGGCCGTTGGTAATGAATTACCTATGTATATTTAAATAGTAGTGTCGTCTCAAGGTTATTAATTTAACACGAGTATCAAGATTTTTATGTAACTTTAAGATGTGATTAAAAGTTTAAATTCAAAGATTTTGGTGCTGACATAATAAAAAGTTACAAAATAATTAGTGACTCCTTTAAAGTGTTTTGTTTAAACATTTTTTTAAAACGTATAAAATTTTTAACGCAGCGGGATTCGAACCCACGCCTCTTGGAAACCTTCCTACCGTCTCTAAATATATTTTCAAATTTTGAATAGATTTATAATATGAAATGTGTTTGCATAAAATGGTCTTGGCACGTTAAGCAAATCTAAGTAGCAAGTAGAACACAGACCATTTTTTATACTTACTTTCCGTTATTAGACTTCTAATGTTTTGGTATGAAGATAAAACGGGAAAAAAATATATAATTAACAAGCATAGAAAATACAAGTTGTAGCCTGCAACGTTTCCGGTCACGATGTGTCCATTCGTCCACAAACGAGGTGGAGGGATAAGACAAGGAAAGCAGATCTCACAATTGTATGGGACTAATAATGTACTGGAGAGCAAGAAAGAGAGAGAGATAAAAAAAAGTATACGCCATTCAGCTTACTATGCGTAGTTGTTTTTACTGTGCGTTGTCTGTCAGTCAGTCACTCAGTGCAGCAAGAGTTTTATGTATATATATATATATATATATATAAATGCATTTTAATATTGTTAGAACATAATCATTCATAATCCAAACAAAAACATCAATAATAATAAGGAAATAAAATGACTCATTTCACACGACAAGTCTCCATCATCAAGTATCACGCTATATGTGACTCATGTAATGACTGACCAATGTTATGACCAGTTTTATAAAACAACGTGTAATTTCATTGTCTAACGTCCTTCTCATATATCTTTAATTTGGTCTAGTCATTATAGTTATGTCGCACTCGTAAATTTAAATTAGAGTTTACTTAACATTGATGAGGTGCAAATGTTAATTTGCTTTGATTTAATATTAATTGACGTCTTTGAGTGTGTTCTAAATGGAAACACCGCTGCGCTGTGTTCCGGTCTTGTAAATAATAACCCCCCCACCCTTTGGGAATCAAACCCATAACCATCGTTAAACAATCAGACGCTGTCACATTGCACCACAATGACCTCCTTTGGATTATATCAGCTTTTGTTCCCTGAATTCTAGATATTTTACAGATTGTGATAGGTTTTGTTTGAAATCCTGGATATAAACTACTTACTTTTAATGTACATCTAACCAATACCAATAATTTCCAAGAAAAGCAGTCTTATTATACAGGAATATAAAATGTGTAAATGTAAAATGAATTTTCACAATTATTACACATTTTGAAATGAAACTATTTTTAAACGGATTAATCGCGTATAATATTTGTATTCGTGGTATTCGTGGTCTACCTGTGACACGGACTACTGTAAAGTGTTAAAACGTTAGGTTCTCAAAATGTATTTTCGAATATCAATATTATACATGATCAATCAATCGAAGAACTCATTAGGATTATTATATAAGAATAAAAATAGATTATTATATATAGTAACATTGGCTCAAACCATTTTGGTTTTTTAGATGTTCTATGTATATCCACTCTTTTATATAAAAACAATATATGAATTTATTTTTATAACTTAAAACTATTTTTATAAAACTGATAGAGAGCTTATTGCTTCTATATACTATCTACGAATCCAGTTTTTGTAACCATTCGCTCTTGTTATTTAATTAAATATAATTAACCTATATTTACATTAATACAAACTTAACTATAAGACTATTCAGCTTTGAACCTTATGACACTATAACCTTCATTGAAATCATTCCTTAAGAGATTATGCAAAAAAAATTACAACACTACACCTTAAAAGGGATCTCGAAATGGTCCATTTGACACGTCCGTCATACAATTTGTCACACGCCTGGGCATTGACCATGGTTTTATAAAGTATTATGTACGGTAGAGCCCTGTCACGGTTACCTAAGACATTATGGATGGGATGAGGAAAATTGTATATGTATTCAAACTTGTTAGTATTTTGTTTGTCATTATTTGTGTTTATATTCTCCTATACTATTATAAACTATAGGATGCGTCCAAATGCGAGACTGCGTGTTGAGTGGAAATTCGTTGCCACATTTTGTACTGCTAAAGCGGAAAAATTAAAATGATTTAAATACAATCATTCTTCTGAGTGGGAATCGAACCCACAACCAATCGCTTGTGCAAGCAGGCGCTGCGTCCCACAGCGGCAACGGCAGAAATTTGTAAATTAATACATTTCTTTAAATAAAATATTATATCTTTAAGGATCCATTCAGAGTTACTACAAATGCTCACATTTGTTTTTGTTTAAAAATCTTATATACAATTGAATACACAAGACCAAACTACCTTTTTTAGAGATAGAGAAAATTGTTGAACTAAAACTCTATATCCATATGCGGGAAACGTATAAAAAATCTAACGCAGCGGGATTAAAACCCGCACCTCTTGGATGTTTTCTAAAAATGATTATCAATGTAGTAGATTGACACTTTATAAATGTTTAAATATTATTTATCTAAATATTCATTCTTGTATTTCTACGTAAGGTAATAAGTTTGTGTTTTTTTTAAATTTCAGTTAGAAGCCCAACAGCGGTACACTTTGTTCCAAAGAGGCCTATGGGAAGCAGCGCTAAACATTCCCCGTGGAGCCATTAGAGATTTCAGCACTTTTAGACAATTGCGTATGCTCTCCGCTATTGGAGCCGCTGCTTTGCCTCCAGACCAGTTAGATAGAGTAAGTACTTTGTTTATATATAAGTAAATAAATGACACGTTAAAATGTGTGTGTATATATATCACCGTTAACAATTGAATATAGATATTGAATATAGACCTTTATAAATTTCCAAACAGTACATTAATAACTAAATTTTAGCTTAGCTTAAAGTTATCAGTTCCTCTAGGTAAAGACAAAATATACTTTTTGATAAGCACGCAAACACACACTAAGACTAACTTGGTGAAATTTATGTTTGGGAAACGGTTATTTAAATAAATTTCATTTTTTTACACAAATATTTTATATTTTTATTTTTATTTTTTATATTATTCATATTTTATGTAGTTACTATATATTACTATTTTTGTTTTCACTAGACAGCTTTTATAGCATGTAGTGCTTACCTCTAATTAATTGTGCAAATAGTTTCTTTTTTTTCAAGAGGCGCGGGTTCGAATCCCGCTGCGTTCAAGTTTTTATACGTTTTCTAAATATGTCTTTTTCAATTTCCTTAGTGTGGGAATAACACTTTAAAAAATGTTAACAAAATATATATTTAATATATAGCATTCTCTCTTGCCAGACGATTGTTCGTAGAATAATCTTTGGGTAGCAGAAATTTGTAAAAATCTTTCTACAGAGATGCCAACGACAAATATAAGTTGTAATAAGCGTATACGAATTTCAACGTAGCTAGATGTAGAACGCATGGCTTAGCGGTCAGAGCGCTTGAACAGTTTTCAAGAGGCGCAGGTCCAAATTCCACTGCTTTTAAATTTTTATGCGTTTTCTAAATATGTCTTTTTCAGTTTCTTTATCGTTATAAATTTGAATGCATGTATTGTAACTATTATTATTAAATAAATAAATAAGTTCTTATCAATTGTGCCATCGGTACTGCCACCATAACAAATTTATATTAAAATTGACATTATTTCAGTACAATCGCATCATCAATGACATGCTAGCTGTATACAATTCAGCTGAAATTTGTGCTTACAATGAACCCTTCAAATGCGGACTACATTTACAACCCGACTTGCAATACATAATGTCCCACTCTAGGGATTGGGATGACCTGCAGCACGTGTGGACTGAATGGAGAAGAAACACTGGGAGGAGGATCCGTGATTTGTACGAACAGCTGGTAGATTTGACCAATCAAGCTGCTAGATTAAATAGTAAGTTTTTTTAACTGTTTTAAACAATTTTCAAAGTGTTATTCACACACTTAGGAAATTGAATATTTAGAAAACGTATAAAATTTTGAACGCAGCGGGATAAAATCCCACGCCTCTTAGAAACCGTCCAAGCGCTCTGACCCCAAGCCATACATTCTACGTCCGATTACGTCAAAATTTTTATACGTTTATTTTTACAAATTACTGCTACCCAAAGATTATTTTACGAATAATCGTTTGACAAAAGAGAATGCTATTTTACATAGTAAGTTATTGTTGTACCTTGTCTTAATATTTCTTTTGAAATTTAACTATGTTCAGAAAAAATTGGTTTCATTAAAAAAAAAACTAAGCATAAATTTTCATCAATTTTATGTCACGACATCAATCGTCTGCCTAGCTTCGTATAAATATATATATATTCATAAAGCCTCTGTTTATTTATATTTAGCAATAACATAATACAGCTTCTTTGCTTTAAATTTTACCCGTGAATATTAAACAACGAGTATTTAATTTCTCATTGAAATTTGAATCTTTGTTTTCAGATTTTACTGATTTGACTGATATTAAACAACGAGTAATATAACAATTAATTTCTCATTGAAATTATATATCTTTGTTTTCAGATTTTACTGATGCATCAGCGTACTGGATGTTCCCATATGAAAGTCAGAATATGAGACAAGAAATTGATGAAGTGTGGGAACAGGTGAGCACAACGTGGTGGCCGTATATTTATATAAAAACTTATATTAATGTTAATTAGTCAGCAATGTTTCTCTAATTCAAAGTCAGATGGAATATATTTGACCTCTACAAGTCTAATGTTTTTATATACAAAATACGCTTAAGTCGAAATCCATAAGTCGAAAACTATATAGCTTTAAATTTGACTTGACATACTACTGTAGTTACTGTAGTAGTAGTCTCCTTCTGCGAATCAATTATCGTATTGAAGGAGGCTGCGGGGCGGGTGCACGAGTCCAGCGCGAATACAAATCCGCTCAGCCGCCGAACGCCAGGGGGGAGGAGAAGGCGGTATGTGGATCTCCAACTCCCCCTACCCTAGAGGAACTACTGCATTAGGGTCGTGATGATCCTAGTGAAAGTCATTGAGGCTGCAGGTGCTCTGAATAAACCCCGAAGCGCTCTGAAAGAGACCGTGGCCCACAATAGGTGGGCCGTCCACGGAGGCGTTGTAGTAGTATGCGCGAGCGATCCTGCGACGTCTCATTGGGGTGGAGTTGGTTTTAGTGGGTAGTATCGGGTTTTCGTTCCCAGTGAGTCCCACAGTACCGCCCGCAAGGGTCTGCCTTGCTAATGGGCGGTCTGCGTATAAGGCATTTCCCAGTGAAGAAACAAAAACAAAAACAACAGTAGTTTATCTTATGTTTTAAAAAAAATTCTAATTTCACATTAAATTTATATTTCAAGACAAGACAACTTCACCTACTAACCACATTTATAAATTTTACAATATTTATCCATTTTCAGGTTAAACCTGTGTATGACTTGCTTCACGCGTACGTACGACGCCGGCTACGCGAATCTTACGGCCCAGAGCGTATCTCACGCTCAGCACCCATTCCTGCTCATGTTCTTGGTGACATGTGGGGTCAAAGCTGGTCTGGCATAGCACCATTCACTTTACCATACCCTGGAAAGAAGCTAGTCGATGTTACACAGGAAATGGTGCGGCAGGTATGTAACTTTTTATTGTCAAAGCTAGTAGTT
Source organism: Podotricha telesiphe (assembly GCA_038994665.1). NCBI lineage: Eukaryota > Metazoa > Arthropoda > Insecta > Lepidoptera > Nymphalidae > Podotricha > Podotricha telesiphe. The sequence continues at coordinate 418,069 of JAOYRR010000179.1, forward strand.
AAAATACCATCGATACTTCCCAATTAAGATATATGAGATATGTTGTGTGTGTGAAGTGTCAGCGCTTTTTTTAAACCTACCCAGTAATATGTAAATATTGCATCTATATTGAGGTTAATAAGTTCTTTGATTTTCACGATTATTACACATTTTGAAATGAAACTATTTTAAACGGATTAATCGCGTATAATTTTGGTATTCGAAAATACATCTTAGAACCCGACGTTTCGAACACTTTACAGTAGTCCGTGGTCACAGGTAGACTGAGGTGGATGAATCATTATCAACAATTATATATATTTTCCTTAATTACCATAAATAATTGTGGTTGGAACATGTTTGAGTGTATGTTTTGTTTGCAAATTCGAATTCAATCCGGAAGAATATTTACTTCAATAACTCTATTTTTTTTTCGTTATTTTTTCCCTAGGGTTATACACCAGTGACAATTTTCCAACTAGCTGAAGAGTTTTACGTTTCCATGAATATGACAGCGATGCCACCTGACTTCTGGGCGTTGAGTGTGTTCGACCAGCCCGCGGACAGGCACATCCATTGTCAACCTTCTGCTTGGGACTTTTGTAATGGACACGACTTCCGGTAAATAAATAATAGTGTTTTAATATAATATGTGCATATATGTACAAAGAAAATATAATATTTACACAGGCAAATTGTATGCATTTATATGTGCTCGTTTTACACAAAACGGATAAGAGTTTAGTACAAACTGAAGCGATTTGTGATGAATGGAATATAAGTATGATTAAACATTTCTGAAAATTTAAAGCTTATTACTGTAAACCACAAACACATCAACTAATCAATCATTCAACATCAAATAAATCATCTAGAATCATCTAGAAATCAAGAATATATACATATATAAGAATAAATATAATATATCATAGATTTCAAATTCTGTTGTTTAAATTTTCATATTATTTTTCAGCTAAAACCAATTTTAAGTAATTGTTGATATATATGTTTGTTATAATATTGTTTTTTTTTTTAAATTTCCAGCATCAAAATGTGCACACACCCTGACATGAAGGACTTGATCACAGCTCACCATGAAATGGCCCATATACAATACTTCCTTGCCTATAAAAATCAACCTAAAGTGTTTCGTGATGGCGCCAATCCAGGTTAGTGAAACCTTTTTGAATGTCTTATCACAGATGTCAAAAAGGATACAACAAGGCTATGATTTTAGAGGTACCCTATATATCAAAAAATTGTTAGTGCAAAAATTTATTTTTTAATATTTCCGGAAATCTATGTTTTTTTCTATTATTTAGTACGTCTAATTATGCATTAAGAAGCCTTCTCAACTATAAGTTTTAATTTTGTTTTTAAAGATATAGCGATTTCGTGCTTTTTGAGAATCAGCCTTACTAATTTGTGCAATAATAATGATGCATCGTCCAGCAGCTAGATAACAAATATGTTAAAATAATAATTTAAATCATATACTTTAGCCTAGTTATTTTAAGAGGCTGTGCCCTTTTATATAAGAGTAACCTCATCGTCGATTTCCAAGCGACTCAAATTCATATCTTTATAAAAAAAGTTGTAATTCTCATGGAATATTGGATTATGCTTAGGATATTTTCAATTAGCGTAAACAAACACAGTGATTCAAGTATTTTTATTGATTATGGCAGTTACAATTACAATAAAATAAATAAGGGAATATCTGCAAAAATAAATATTTATGAACACCCCTTATAATTATAATGCATTCAAGGAAACAGCTACAATGGAAAAGAGTAACGCCATCTTGTAATCAATTCCGGATGCTGTATTACATAGATCTGTATCACAAGTGCAGTAGGTCACGAACAGGTCACCGTTTCCGGTTTGACGTCTGCAAGTGTGTTCCCCCATCTCCTCTTCTATAAATCCACACTGACGGACAATACGCACTTTGCCGTAGACTGAAAGGAAAAATCTATGAGGAAAATAATATTTTTTTTTGTGAAGTTATAGGGTCAATTCTCATTCAGGGTAAAGTTTATACTAAAAGTGGTAGTCATGTTGGGTACTAACGTTCCCAGTTAACGTTACAAGAGTTCCCAAAACGAGACGATCTCAAGTCTTATTAAGACTTAGACAATCCTTGCAATTGTGTTAAGTTGTAGTTTTTAGTAGACTGTTCCGTACAGTAGGCCTGATTAATACTACAATATTTTTAAAACAGTGCTTCTTCTATTTTTTCGACAATAATAAATGAAGAAATGATATATATATACAAAAGTTAGTTATTTTAAAATAAATTAAAAATTACATAATTTCATAAAATTTTATATTACATTGGTAGTTTGAAAATTTTATTAATAAAATTATTAATCACGAAAACTACTACTCACTTTCCATTTTTATAACTCGACAAAAATGTAGGTTCTTGCTGGGTTTATATGTTTGGGGGTCCTCAGAGAGTTAACGATTCCAAGGCTAAAAGAATCGAACTCCTCCCCACATCGTGTCGCAGGGCACTGTTAAGCAGTCGTAGCAGAATATTGAAGAGGCTGGAAATTATAAAAAGCCAAGTTTATTTTTAAGATTCAAACATGTTTCAAAGAACTTTCTTTTGCTTCTTTACGCCTAATTTCTAGATATTATATAGATATATTAGATTGTAAGTTGAATGGAAAAACTCAACGCTGCGCATGAGTACAATTTGAAAATACGAACAGTAATACTTAGGCGCGTTTGATTGCCGCAAGCCGCCTTTGTATATGTGTGTGTTGTATTTGACATTCCCCGGGCTTGGCTTCAGGCTTATACGTGATTGTTTATGAATAATTGTAGAATTTCTATATATTTAGCATATATTGTTTATTTTTTTGTATATAATATAATTTCATGGATGGCATGCTATTGTTACAATATACAAAAAGGCGTACTGAATTTGTTTGTACATAATTTGTTTAAGTGAGTAGAGTTGGATCGCCAACACTAACCGCAATTACAGTTTTGCTTCGAACCTTATATATAGTGGAGAGGAAACTTGTCACTTGTCACTAATGTATGAGATGCATGATGCTAATAAAACATTAATTAGTTTAAAAATTACGAAAAGGAGATCCAAGTATGGAAAACAGGTTCACGATATGAAAATATTGTATTCTCGATCGGATCGAGATGAGTGTAAATTGTTAGTCAAACGGACGACAAGAAGTGGTCCAAATAACATTTTCTATAATATTTTTTTAGATATTTAGATATATTCAAGTATAGCTAACAAACGCATTTTAAAAAGAAGTATAAAAGATATATATAGTTTTTTAACAACAAACACAGATATAAAGAAAAATGTAAGATGTATGTATGTAGAGTAATAAGCATGCATATCTTTTTATACCACAAGACAATATGTCTTACGATACATCAATACTTATATAACATATTTTTATTTCCGTAGCGCAGTGTGGCAGGGTCTGACTTTAAATACAATGGTTGTGGGTTCATTTCCCACTGCGGCGGAATGATTATATTTAATTTATTTTTATTTTCTCGCTCTGCTGAAAAGATAATGGGCGGTGTTGAGTTCCGCCATTTAACACACAATGTCTCGAAGCGGAAAATGGAGAACGGTGGATCTTGACACTAGCTCTGGATTCACGAAAGGATTTACGGTGCATTAAAAAACAGAAATATTGTATTAGTTACGGCAAATATATAAATAGTTGAAACGATAAAAAGTTAAAAGCTTGAAATTACAGGAAATACATTAACATTTTTTTTCTTAATTAACTCTATTCAAGTTAATTAAAGTTTTTGTTCAAAATGGATTTATTTGGGAAATATGATATTAGTTATATAGAAGGGAAGCCTTACGTTTACAGAATTGGATTAAATGTTGTGTCATGTTGAACTTGGGTCGAATTTGCTACGCGACTGCGACCATAATAGCTGACATTGGAACATAATTATGCTTACAGTTTCTATAAAAATAGCACACGGGCAAGTATATCAATATTATATTTATACAGTAAAAACAGTGTCTTTATATTTGATTATAGCCGTGCCCGTTACTTCGTCCGCGAGAAATTCTTAAATAAAAATAGCCTAATTTACTTCTTAGTACATCAGCTATCAACCAGTGAAAGTCTCGTCCAAATCGGTTCAGCCGTTCCAGAGGTAAGCCGGAACAAATTTTGTGTCTATCTGAGACAGACAAAATTTGTAAAAACAATATTTTGGTATATGTAACGTCTATACATACATATATATGCATTTAGTAAATTTTTATATTACAAGCAGACACTCATTTATTTATTTATATAGACATTTAAGGATTTTTTTTGGGAAACAGTATATATTATAGATACAATTAAAAAAATTAAAGGGTACCTAAATCAATAAAATAAAATACATTAGGTCACATATCGAAAACATTTTCATTTCTATCTTCCGCAGATTCAATAAAACCCTACCCTAGAGAACGGAGTGTCTTGACACTGTTATCTCCCTTTATCCTGCGTTATGGGCAAAACCGTGAAGATGTAGTAATTAAGTTTGGCCAAGTTCACTATATAACATGTATTAAACGTAACAATTTCCATACTTTTTGAAATTAAATTTTAAAAAATCTTGGTTAACATTTAAGCTTATAATAAATAATGGTGAAACAAGTAATTTAATATGAACTTTGCTTTACCATTAACCCTTCTTATATTTCGATGCGATTGGCTTCTTTCTAATGAGCAGTACCTAAAGAGTATAGAGTTTAATAGAAGTCTAAATTGCCTTATATATTATAGAAAAACTTTCTTGGTTAGCTAGTTTTAATAAAACATCCTTTTTTTCATTTCCATTGAACGATGAAATGTAGTTAAAATATTATTTTTATTACTTGCTATTAAAATAATAAATTGGGTGAATAGCCCATAAAAAATATTTTTATTGCTGATATTAAGAATGTCTTATAGAAATAAAGAACGATGGAGAATAAAGAAAGAGCGATGGTCGTGGTCCGGTGGTGACCAATTACCATCAGGTGGCCCGAACGCTCGTTTGCCTTGTCTTTAGAATAAAAAACGAAAAATCTACCGTATTCACTTTCAAGGTGCAATAGAACCTGATGATACATCACTTCCTTCTGCCGGAGCGCCTCGCTCTACCTAACCAAATTCGAAAAGATTCTACTAGCGCCACCTTCGAAGTACATGCTAGAGATGATATTGAAAGACCAGATAGACTGAGAGCTTTAAGCTCCCCTCGCTTCTAATTTAACAGCTTCCATATTAACTCTAAACCTATTTCTGGTCATTTCATTGGTTTATTTTAATTACTAAACTATATTTTATTAACATTTTTTAAAGTAATAAGTTCTTTGATTTTCACGATTATGACACATTTTGAAATGAAACTATTTTAAACCGATTAAACGCGTATAATTTCGGTATTCGAAAATCCTTTTTTGAACCCGACGTTTTGAACACTTTACAGGAGTCCGTGGTCACAGGTAGACCACGTAGGAGTCTACCATGTCTCTAAAATGTGTTTTCAAGACCAAAATTATACGCGATTAATCCGGTTAAAATAGTTTCATTTACAAAAAAAATTAAAGTGTTATTCCCACACTAAGGAAATTGAAAATGACATATTTAGAAAGTGTAGTGCCGTTGAACGCATGGCTTAGCGGTCAGAGCGCTTGAACGGTTTTCAAGAGGCGCAGGTTCAAACCCCGCTGCGTTCAAATTATTATACGTATTCTAAATATGTCTATTACTAAACTACTTATTTATTTTGAAAATATGAGAAAATTATCGTAAAATTATATATACTATATCAGAGAAAAATCTTACCGTATTTGAAACACAATAATTTAAATAGTATTACACCAGCGATATTTGATATTGACACCATTGTTGTAAAAATGATCAACTGACAACGTATAGAAGTTAAATATAACTGAATTAACTTGATGGTATATTGTATAATTTAATTAGAAAGAGCTTGTTCACCAGTGACAGGCCTGCACGATATTTTCATATATAGAGTTTTTACCTCTTTTAACGCATTGCCAGTATTTAGCGGGACAAGTAATGGAAATACATCTATGCTGGGGTGGAAAATATATATTTTATTTTAAATATATAAACCGATCACCTACTACCCATTAGCGTGGTCCGAAGTCTTTGGATTTTGTACGCTCCGTTCTCTATGAGTGGGCTCATAGACAACGCAGCGCTTAACGCTAGGGATAAAGTGTGAATTTACAAGATAAATATATTAAAATAAATATAACTATATAAAAATAACTTATAATATTACTTTCATGAAGCAGCTTCGTACTTTTTTCTGTATAGCGATGTAGAGAGAAGTCTAGTCTAGTGAATCTAGACACGATCTAGACACTCCGTTTTTAACGTAAAAACTCAGCGGTAAATTTTGATTAAACAGAGCGGAAATGAAAATAATTTACATACAATCATTCCAACAAGCGGGAATCGAATCCATAACCATCCCTTTTACATAACAAACGCTTATAATTGCTAACAATTTATCGTAACTTTTTGATATTTTCCAGGGTTTTATTATACAAGTACACACCCATCACTTCTTTTTATACGATAAATAATAATTTGTTAATTCTTAGATCCTTAGTACAGTAAAGTATCAATAATACAGGAATTGCGTTAAGGTAAAAATAAAACGATTTCGGTTATATTAACATTCGCAAACGCGTCTAAGTTTAAATTTACGTAATTTAAACGAATAGTTCCCCATATTACGACATTTGGTCCGCAGGCTACGTGTCGAGAAACTAAGATATTGTATTTATTACACGAACAGTCTATAAACGAAAGTGCAAATTAGATATTATATATAGACGACAAGTGATTTCCTTTGACTTTGCCTTTCATATCTCAAGTTCACGTATCGTTCAAATTAACTACTCTACTTTAAAACTACTTTACACTCTACTCTTTATTTCCATTTTTATACCAGACTTACAGAGATATTGAAAATATAAAAAAAAATTGGGCCTTCCCCCGAAAAGACTTTGAATTAACAACCATTCTGTATACAGTCATACCTATTAATGACCACTATTTGACACCATTGTACGAATGGCGTCTAATTTCGCACATTAAAAAGTAATTTTGTTAGAAATATATTTAAAAACTTTGCAGCGATTATCACTGTATGTGATAAATTATCTTTGATAAGGATCCTAATGTTAGCATGACTTGAATAAACTCAAAAACAATATGAAGCTTTTCACTTTTTCGTATAGCAGGGAGAACTTAGTGTCAAGTCACTCCGTTCTCCATTTTCCACCTGAATTTGAGATATTGCGTGTTGAGTGGCAGAACTCAACGCCGCGCTTAGCCTTTATAACCAGAGCGGAAAATATCAAATATTTATTAAAAAACATCTTTCAATCCAACTCACAACCAATCGCTTCTCTATTCAGTCGCTGTCCCTTATTAACTTATTTTTTGAGTTTATCCCTTACAAACAGACTGACAACTATATATTTTTTTACATTTTTAAAGTGTTATTCGCACGTTTAGGAAATTGAAAAAGACATATTTAGAAAACGTATAAAACGTTCAAGCCTTCTGACCGCTAAGCCATGCGTTCTACATCCAGCTATGTCGAAATTCTTATACGCTTATTACAAATTATATTTGTTGTTAGCAGAGCGCTTGAACGGTTTTCAAAAGGCGCGGGTACAAATCTCGCTGCGTTCAAATTTTTATACGTTTTCTAAATATGTCTTAGACTGACAACTATTTTTGTCTCATCATATCTTCTCTCTACATAATATATGTGCAATATGTGAATTAGTAGAATGTAATATTTATTCACAAAATGCTAATTGAACATGCAAATATTTGTTTCGTAATAATTCTGACTAATCATGTACAGTGTACGTCTTGCTTTCATTTAAACAACCTTCTGCTAGAGAATTAGATACCTTAGATTATAAAATTAGAAAAAAAATGAATTTATAACAGTCTTATAAATTTTATCGGATATTTAATATATATGTTGATCTAGATTATGGACTTCGATATCGTGGCGCACTCAGCATGCATATATTTAAATTCATTTCTCCGCTCTAGCAGGAAAAAGCGCAGCATTGAGTTCCGCTATGTCTTAAATTCACACGGAGGAGAGTAGAAAACGGAGTGTCTTGACACTAGCAACTCTTACCCGCTATATGGATAAAAGCGTAAAGCGTAAAGCATGTAATGATGGCGGACAGCCAAACAAACAGACAATTTTTTGTCATGATATTAGTATTGCCCTTTGAAGCGACTTCTTTTAATAAACATCTTTTATATTTATTGCTTTTGTATAACATCAATTTACTGGTACACGTAATAGTAAATTCACGGAAATTAATACTAACGATTACGGCACTCTTACGTAATGGACGCATCTCGTTTTAACTAGACATTTATCGGTGTTTTAATAGATGTGACTTGATATATAATAATATTTTATATACGGTTTTATATAACTCTAAGGAAAGCAAATCTGGAAATAGGCTTTGATTTTGTATTAAGTAAAATATATTTTAAAAACTATATAAATAACAATATTTTTTTTTATCTACAATTTATAGTGATAAAGAAACAGAAAATATTCAGATTATAGTTTAGTTCGTAAAAACAATATTTAATAGTGAACGCATAAATATCCACAAAATTAGATATATCCTGAGTACGCAACATAATACAATAGCAAATTAGTTTAAGAAACTAAATTTTTTTTTCTTGAAAATGATTGATTGATTTCGAGCTTGAAATGAACTGCTAATATATAAATAGTTATCTAGTTCGTCGTATCTAGTAGTCTTAGTTTTTATCCGAGTTGAGTAAATGGAAAAATAATAATGTAATTATTCAAATTTTGTTAACAAAATGTACGCACCACGTGTTCGTAAGGTTTTAATAAAACCATTAAAAAAATATTTTCTTGTCGTCCCAAAATATTATATTGTCGATGAAATAATTCAACGCTAATAAAAGCACGTTAAAAATAGAAAAAAAATATTCTTTTAAAATTTCGAATAAATACCACATCTAGAAAGCCATGTCAATTACTACCTTTTTTTATAAACGTCCGAGCTCACAACGGGGTCAAGTTTAGCGTCGACAAATGTATGGGCTCGATAGAAATTGCGAATGGAATATATGAATATGTTAGTTATTTACTTTCAATATTAAAATATTTTATAGCAATTTTATAGATTTGTCATTATATCTGAACTTTTTTTCGCTTCACGATTTTTCCTGCATAGCACGGTAGGCAGAGACAATTTTGTATCAGGACACTCCGTTCTCCACGTTCCGTCCGAATTCGAGACATTGCGTGTTATATCTTGTCACCAGAGTTGAGAAATTAAAATAATGTATATAAAATCGTTCCTCTGAGTGGCAATCGAACCCACTACCATCGCGTATTCAGTCAGACGTTGTCACACTGCCCCACGACGGCCTCAATCTTACAGTTGAATTACGAATCCACATAATATATATAATTGCAATATAAAAAAAATATAAATATATATTTTTTCTAGATATTTGCTATTAAAATAACACCGCATGTTACTGTAACTTAAAGCTTCTAAAGTTTATATTTAGAAAACGTATAAAAATTTGAACGCAGCGGGATTTGAACCCGCGCCTCTTGAAAACTGTTCAAGCGCTCTGACCGCTAAGCCATACGTCCCACCTCCAGCTACGTTGAAATTCTTTTACGCTTATTACAACTTATATTTGACAACAACAAATATAAGTTGTAATAAGCGACAACAACAAATTGATTTCGATTGATTCGATTTGGTCATTTTTGCATGAAATAATATAAGCAAAGTAAAGAGTAAGGTTTTCTGTGTAAATTAACCGAACTTTATATGAGAAACATTCACATTCAGAGAGAACGTAGTGTCCTTTCTCTACTTTCCACTCGATATCGCCGCATTGTGTTTTGCCTAGTAGTGGTGGAACTCAACGCCGCGTTTTTTCATATCAGAGCTGAGAGAAGAAAACAATTTAAAAATATATATTAAAAATAAAATTGAAACTGGAACTGAACCTAAAATCATCACATTTACATTTAAACGCTGTCCCACTGCGCTATTTGTAAAATAAACAATAAATGATATATTTCACTTATTTAAGAGATTGAAAAAGTATAAAATTTTAACTCAGCGGGATTGATGATGAGATGCGTTCACCGCTTGGCTTAGCGGTCAGAGCGCTTAAACAGTTTTGAAGAGGCGCGGGTTCAAATCCCGCTGCGTTCAAATTTTTATACGTTTTCTAAATATGTATTTTTCAATTTCCTAAGTGTGGGAATAACACTTTAAAAAATGTTAACAAAATATACTTGTAAAGTTTGTTTTCTTTTTGCATTTTCATGCTTTTCCACGCATAGGATGGATATTCAGAGAGAACCTAGTGTGGAACCAAGACACTCAGTTCTCCACAGTTTTGCCGCCGTTTTTCTTAGGTACCATAGCAAAGAAATGATAATTTATTTGTTTATTTATTTAGTATCGATCAGTGATAATAACATTAAATAAAACACAAATTAAAATTATAAATTAAATCTTAAGTCTAAATCGCTCAAGATGGATACAACATGTATTAATATAAAAATTAACAAATTGTACTGCATAGATTTCAATTAATACACAAGCATAACAGCAAAATAATAGAAAAAAAGCGGCTTATAAACTTAACTTTATTTTAGATAAAGAGAAATTGATATATAATCATTGATGTATAATCATTTGACACCACAACCAATTCAAAAGCCAAAACCAAATTTTTATAAGTAATAATTATAAGAAGAAAGTCGTGGCCCACTTTTTTAATTAATTTGTACTTGAAGGTACTGGATAAGTGGAGAACGGACTATCTAAACATAAGGTTTTCTCTGCCTCCCCTGCTTTAAACTGAATATATCAATGTGTAAATAAGAAAAAATAATATTACAGTAAGACTATAACATTGTTTAGAAAACGTATAAAAAATTACACGCAGCGGGATTTGAACTGGCGCATTTTGGAAACCGTCCAAGGATTTTTTATACGTTATCTAAAAATGTTTTTCAATTTTGTTAATAACAGTTTAATTTTTTTTTATATATATTCATCGTTTTAACTCTAAGTTGTAATTTAAGTAGTAGATCTTAAGTGATATAGAAAACCAGTTAATTTTTCCGATACGTTTCCGTGCGAGTCTATCAATCGAGACGGTTCCGCATTCACTTTCTCTTCGTACCTTCTATGCTTCGATCCTTTGTATCGATTTAATGTATTTGAATTAGTTATTATAGGTTTTAGATGCTAAGAGGTTTTAGATTCGAAGTCCAATTACAGGGTACAATTGTATGGAGACATACACATCAAAATAAATCTCTAAATCATTTCACAGGATTCCATGAAGCTGTAGGCGAGACGATTGCCTTATCAATTTCCTCACCTCGCCACCTCCAGACCCTGGGTCTCATACAGCGGTCAGTTGACGACACAGCCCATGATATCAACTACTTGTTCACTCAAGCCATGGACAAGCTGGCGTTCTTGCCTTTTGCCCTTGTGATGGACAAGTGGCGGTGGGATGTCTTCACTGGTGATGTTAGGAAGGAACAATATAATTGCCATTGGTGGAGACTTAGGTTAGTCTAAAACTTAAAATTTTATTACATTTTTCTTGAAGAAGTATATATATATATGTAATATATGTAATGTTTAAAATATTATATATGTATGTAATGCTTGCTTAAGGCAAAAAATGTGTATGATAAGTGTACATTATTCACAAATCTATATAGGCTCATCGACCCGTACGCGTTGCCATAGCAATAAATATGTCACTTTATATAGAAACGTATGGTGTACAGTGTTTTTTATAAAATAATAGTGGTACTTACCCCTTCGTTTCTGTCACTTTTATAAAGAGGGGTTCAAAGCTTTTCGTTTGAATATTAAAGTAATCTACATATATATCAACTATTCCAATTTAGCAGTTGCCATTACAAAACAATTTTAAACTGCTAAAAACTTCCAGAGGTCATTGTGGCACAGTGGGACAGCGATCGCGATTTGTTGTGGGTTCTATTTCCACTCGGTGGAATGATTTTAATTTCTGCGCTCTGGTGACAAAGGCAAAGGCAAAGCCGAGGACCGCCACTCAACACGCAATGTCTCGAATTTGGGCGGAAATTGGAAAACGGAGTGTCTTGATACTAGGTTCTCTCTGACTACCCTGCTATGCGGGAAAAGTGTAAAATATGAAAAATAAATTCACATACTGAGGATATATGGAAAATATTTTTTAAAAACTTAAAGTTGAGGGGCTCTTGTCTGTCAGAATGCGTGGACGGTTTCCAAGAGCCGCGGCTTCGAATTCCGCTATGAACATTTTTTTATACGTTTTATAAAAATGAGTATTTCATGCAAACATTTCACACACTTGCAAACAACAAAAAATACCCTTTACTTACTATATACTGGTCTTAGTACATGGATATCGCACAATATAAAATACTGTACCTATACACAATAAATTCAAATATATGCTATGCTTCAAATATATGCTAATATCCCCAATCAGGTTTAAACGGTCTTCCCTCATTTAATCGGTTAATTTGACACGAACAAAAAGCCAGGACGGCTTTATTCGATAATGATAATTACTTATAACGTAACGATATTACATACATACGCTCTGCTGAGCGGGGAAATAACGCTTAGTGGGTCACGAGTGATCAGTGTTGCTTCATAAGAAGATTCTAGAATTGAGATTGAAATGTTAACAATTATTTAAATATATATTTAAAAGTTATATTCACATATTTAGAACATTGAAAAACATTTTGAGAAAACGTATAAGATGTAGATTTATTTACTAAAAACAAAAATAAGTTGTGTTAAGCCAAACGATTGTTCGTAGAATAATCTTTGGGTAGCAGAAATTTGTAAAAATCTCTCTACAGACGTGCTAACAACAAATATAAGATGTAATAAGCGTATAAGAATTTCAACGTAGCCGGATGCAGAACGCATGGCTTAGCGGTCTGTACGCTAGGACGGCTTCCAAGAGACGCAGGTTCGAATCGAGTTCGAGTGTTAATCACACACTTATGAAATTTAGGAACATGTTTTTAGAAAACGTATCAAAAATTAAACGAAGCGCGATTCGAACCCGCGCCTCTTGGAAACTGTTAGAGCGCTCTGACCGCTAAGCCATGCGTTCTACATCCAGCTGCGTCGAAATTCTTATACGCTTATAACAACTTATTTTTGTTGTTAGCTCTATCTATGTAGAGAGATTTTTACAAATATCTGCTACTGCTAATAATCATAGTTTATAAAGTATGTTATGAAAGAGAACAAAAATTAAGATACATTCTTTTGAATAAAAGTTCTATAACCATTTCACCTTATTTCATTTCATTGATTATATACTAGAAAGGAAAAGTTTAAAGGAAGGTATCGTAAATTTTGTTTAAAGTCGAATGTATTTAAAATGCTTATAAAAATAAGATTTGCTTTCAGATACCAGATTTATTTTCTTTTTTGACTATTTTATTATATTATACGTGTTGTAGATTGAAACTACGTTTTTGTAAACTGTTAAACTCAAAATCTAATCATTTCTTAGAAATTTTTGATTCTAGCCGTAATTTTCTAAAGTTTCCTAGAGTAAGTAACACACAACAGATATATATATGAGTATTAAATAATATTTTTAGTAAACCGTCCAAGACGGTTGGAGGGCTTCCAAGAGGCGCGGGTTCAAATCCCGTTGCGTTTTAATTTTTATACCTTTTTTTTTAAATATGTTTTTCAACTTTTTAAGTGTGAGAATAACGCTGTTAATTTTTTTTTAAAAAATATGAGTATTGAGTTTACAACTATTATAAGACATCTATCGGGAAGTATGCTTAATGTACATGTTAATGTAATACAATGAATGTAACAAAAAAAAAAAAAAAAAAAAAAAAAAAAAAAAAAAAAAAAAAAAAAAAAAAAAAAAAAAAAAAAAAAAAAAAAAAAAAAAAAAAAAAAAAAAAAAAAAGCACTATGCTCTAGTAAATATCATTTATATCGGTAAACACAGGTATTAGTATATACCACTATAAAAAAAAAAAAAATTGTTATATACAAAAAGGGGCCTCCATTGCTTGCTGGCGACACTCATTTCAAGACGTTGATTTTTTTTTGGATAATTGTTTCAATCACAAATATATTTATGTAAAATAGACAAATCCAATAATGCATCATTGTTTGTTGGGTGTGAATCTAAATCGGGGTGAAAATAATGGCGGTGTGGGTCCAGCACCCAACGCATTGCCTAATAATAGAGACTAGCATAGCATTTTTATTATTTTGTTTCAAGTAAAACCACAGTTCTAACTAAGCTAGTTTAAGTATCGTATTTAAAAAGATATTCCATACTGTGTATAATTTTAGAACGTGCAAATATTTGATCTAGTTAGTAACTGAAGAAGCCGATACGGTCGAGGGTCGGCCTTGACTTATGAAAATTGTTGAAAGTATTTTTGATACGCTCTAATTTATAAGACGTAGCGGCTTTTTGTTTCTAAGTTCACTTTAATGGAAAATAATACTAAAACTGTAGCTGTTTATTAATATTTCGTTTCAGTTTAAGTTAGAAAGTCTACTCTTTTATAAATTAAAGTTTTAATTTAAATAGACATGAAATTAGTTTATATTCTGATATAATATAAACATTATCATGATTTCTGTAAATATTCTGTGTTAAATTAAAGATGATTAACAATATTAGGTGATATACCACCAGTTTCTAATAGAATATAGATAATAATCATTGTATCATTTTAGTCCATCTCGTTAAAAAAACACGGCGTATTAAACATTCAATGCCTTTTTAATGAGCAGAAAACGTAGAGCTGAGTGAAATATAATATGATGATATGGCTTTTTTCATCTACGATGTTGGAAGAGGAAATATAAATTAAAGCTTTAAATCTAAGTTTTTGTATTCATGAAGTCAATTTAAAATACAACCCGATGAATACAATAATTAATTGATAGGGACAAAGCTGTGCTCTTTAAATATGTATATTCACAAACTTTCCTTACAGCTTATTTGATTATTTTATACAAATCACATAATATTTTTTATATTTTTACCTAAACACAATCATTTTAAAATTGTTATTATTATAAATAACAAATGACTGTGAAATAAGAGTATAAGAGTTTCGACGTAGCCGGATGTAGGACGCTTATGGCTTAGCGGTCAGAGCGCCAGGATGGATTCCAAGAGGCGCGTGTTTGAATCCCGCTGCGTTATAAATTTTGTACGTTTAAAATAGTTTTTTGAGTGTGAAATAAATTTCAAATTCATTTATCGCTCATATTTTATAACTTGGACTCTAAATATTGTAACAGCTTTTGCAGCTTAGCACACTATACTGTCTATTTACATAGTTATGTAACTGAATATGATTAACAGAATGACCTTAATTCTCAAAACAAAATATTGATGAATTGTTCTAAGGACGTATTTGTGTCTAATTTACAATATTCATGCTGTTATTGATTTAAAATATAGATTGTTGTATGTGTGTGTGTGTGCTTTTTTTTATTTTTTTTCACTTTTTTGTTATATTTGTTTCAACCAGAAGCATAGTAGGATCTTGTAAAAATTATAATTGTACTATTATAATTTAGTTTTAGGAAATTCCTTGTTACGATTTTTGAAAGCTGTAATTTATTATTAATGATTCATGTGCTGTTTGCAGGGAGCAATATGAAGGCATCAAGCCTCCAGTTCTACGGTCTGAGCTGGACTTCGACCCAGGTTCCAAGTACCATATTCCAGCCAACATTCCCTACATAAGGTACATTTCACATTGTATAAATTGCATATCTTAAATTAGTTTTTTCTTATTTAGGTCGCAAAAGAAGATTTTGTTATATAAACCAACATATTAAATTATTATATGTAATGATGAGAATTTGCTACATTAGCCTATGATTATTAAAAGTTTAAAATCGTATTTTTTTTCTAATAAAAAATAAACAATGGCTATACACAAAAAGTAAGGAAGCAATATATTAGGAAACTAGATTAATTATGAACGTATAAGAATTTCGTGTAACGCGTCAGTTATGTATGTAGACCACATTCTCTTTAAACATATTATGCGCTATTGTTTTGTTTTCCAAACTCACACACCGCGCTGCATTTTCGTAACAAATTATAATCCGTTAAGTCACGTTATAAAATAGGTGTTTTTTTTTTAAATTGAAAAATAGTTTTGTTTTGAACTTCGAATGAAGTTGGATATTCGTTTTTATTTATTTGTAGGTCAGTGTGTCTGTCTGTACACGTTATTGGTTGTGAGTTCGATTCTTACTTAGCGGAATTATTATATATGTAAAATTTTATTTTTACAAAGCGACAAAGCGCGGCGTTCTGTTCCGTTTTGACTCTGTCTTGACTCTAGTTTCTTCCGTACTTGTAAAAATATTATATTTTTACTCTTAATATTGGGTATGTCTTTATATTTTTTTCCATTGGTTTTGCAAGTAGTGGTTCTGGGTGATTGAGTCGCGATCTCCCTCTAACTTAGGTGGTACGATGAACTTAGCGTGTATATTCGAAAGTATATAAATGTAAATATATTTATTTATCAGTTTAAAAAAAAAAAAAAAAAAAAAAAAAAAAAAAAAAAAAAAAAAAAAAAAAAAAAAAAAAAAAAAAAAAAAAAAAAAAAAAAAAAAAAAAAAAAAAAAAAAAAAAAAAAAAAAAAAAAAAAAAAAAAAAAAAAAAAAAAAAAAAAAAAAAAAAAAAAAAAAAAAAAAAAAAAAAAAAAAAAAAAAAAAAAAAAAAAAAAAAAAAAAAAAAAAAAAAAAAAAAAAAAAAAAAAAAAAAAAAAAAAAAAAAAAAAAAAAAAAAAAAAAAAAAAAAAAAAAAAAAAAAAAAAAAAAAAAAAAAAAAAAAAAAAAAAAAAAAAAAAAAAAAAAAAAAAAAAAAAAAAAAAAAAAAAAAAAAAAAAAAAAAAAAAAAAAAAAAAAAAAAAAAAAAAAAAAAAAAAAAAAAAAAAAAAAAAAAAAAAAAAAAAAAAAAAAAAAAAAAAAAAAAAAAAAAAAAAAAAAAAAAAAAAAAAAAAAAAAAAAAAAAAAAAAAAAAAAAAAAAAAAAAAAAAAAAAAAAAAAAAAAAAAAAAAAAAAAAAAAAAAAAAAAAAAAAAAAAAAAAAAAAAAAAAAAAAAAAAAAAAAAAAAAAAAAAAAAAAAAAAAAAAAAAAAAAAAAAAAAAAAAAAAAAAAAAAAAAAAAAAAAAAAAAAAAAAAAAAAAAAAAAAAAAAAAAAAAAAAAAAAAAAAAAAAAAAAAAAAAAAAAAAAAAAAAAAAAAAAAAAAAAAAAAAAAAAAAAAAAAAAAAAAAAAAAAAAAAAAAAAAAAAAAAAAAAAAAAAAAAAAAAAAAAAAAAAAAAAAAAAAAAAAAAAAAAAAAAAAAAAAAAAAAAAAAAAAAAAAAAAAAAAAAAAAAAAAAAAAAAAAAAAAAAAAAAAAAAAAAAAAAAAAAAAAAAAAAAAAAAAAAAAAAAAAAAAAAAAAAAAAAAAAAAAAAAAAAAAAAAAAAAAAAAAAAAAAAAAAAAAAAAAAAAAAAAAAAAAAAAAAAAAAAAAAAAAAAAAAAAAAAAAAAAAAAAAAAAAAAAAAAAAAAAAAAAAAAAAAAAAAAAAAAAAAAAAAAAAAAAAAAAAAAAAAAAAAAAAAAAAAAAAAAAAAAAAAAAAAAAAAAAAAAAAAAAAAAAAAAAAAAAAAAAAAAAAAAAAAAAAAAAAAAAAAAAAAAAAAAAAAAAAAAAAAAAAAAAAAAAAAAAAAAAAAAAAAAAAAAAAAAAAAAAAAAAAAAAAAAAAAAAAAAAAAAAAAAAAAAAAAAAAAAAAAAAAAAAAAAAAAAAAAAAAAAAAAAAAAAAAAAAAAAAAAAAAAAAAAAAAAAAAAAAAAAAAAAAAAAAAAAAAAAAAAAAAAAAAAAAAAAAAAAAAAAAAAAAAAAAAAAAAAAAAAAAAAAAAAAAAAAAAAAAAAAAAAAAAAAAAAAAAAAAAAAAAAAAAAAAAAAAAAAAAAAAAAAAAAAAAAAAAAAAAAAAAAAAAAAAAAAAAAAAAAAAAAAAAAAAAAAAAAAAAAAAAAAAAAAAAAAAAAAAAAAAAAAAAAAAAAAAAAAAAAAAAAAAAAAAAAAAAAAAAAAAAAAAAAAAAAAAAAAAAAAAAAAAAAAAAAAAAAAAAAAAAAAAAAAAAAAAAAAAAAAAAAAAAAAAAAAAAAAAAAAAAAAAAAAAAAAAAAAAAAAAAAAAAAAAAAAAAAAAAAAAAAAAAAAAAAAAAAAAAAAAAAAAAAAAAAAAAAAAAAAAAAAAAAAAAAAAAAAAAAAAAAAAAAAAAAAAAAAAAAAAAAAAAAAAAAAAAAAAAAAAAAAAAAAAAAAAAAAAAAAAAAAAAAAAAAAAAAAAAAAAAAAAAAAAAAAAAAAAAAAAAAAAAAAAAAAAAAAAAAAAAAAAAAAAAAAAAAAAAAAAAAAAAAAAAAAAAAAAAAAAAAAAAAAAAAAAAAAAAAAAAAAAAAAAAAAAAAAAAAAAAAAAAAAAAAAAAAAAAAAAAAAAAAAAAAAAAAAAAAAAAAAAAAAAAAAAAAAAAAAAAAAAAAAAAAAAAAAAAAAAAAAAAAAAAAAAAAAAAAAAAAAAAAAAAAAAAAAAAAAAAAAAAAAAAAAAAAAAAAAAAAAAAAAAAAAAAAAAAAAAAAAAAAAAAAAAAAAAAAAAAAAAAAAAAAAAAAAAAAAAAAAAAAAAAAAAAAAAAAAAAAAAAAAAAAAAAAAAAAAAAAAAAAAAAAAAAAAAAAAAAAAAAAAAAAAAAAAAAAAAAAAAAAAAAAAAAAAAAAAAAAAAAAAAAAAAAAAAAAAAAAAAAAAAAAAAAAAAAAAAAAAAAAAAAAAAAAAAAAAAAAAAAAAAAAAAAAAAAAAAAAAAAAAAAAAAAAAAAAAAAAAAAAAAAAAAAAAAAAAAAAAAAAAAAAAAAAAAAAAAAAAAAAAAAAAAAAAAAAAAAAAAAAAAAAAAAAAAAAAAAAAAAAAAAAAAAAAAAAAAAAAAAAAAAAAAAAAAAAAAAAAAAAAAAAAAAAAAAAAAAAAAAAAAAAAAAAAAAAAAAAAAAAAAAAAAAAAAAAAAAAAAAAAAAAAAAAAAAAAAAAAAAAAAAAAAAAAAAAAAAAAAAAAAAAAAAAAAAAAAAAAAAAAAAAAAAAAAAAAAAAAAAAAAAAAAAAAAAAAAAAAAAAAAAAAAAAAAAAAAAAAAAAAAAAAAAAAAAAAAAAAAAAAAAAAAAAAAAAAAAAAAAAAAAAAAAAAAAAAAAAAAAAAAAAAAAAAAAAAAAAAAAAAAAAAAAAAAAAAAAAAAAAAAAAAAAAAAAAAAAAAAAAAAAAAAAAAAAAAAAAAAAAAAAAAAAAAAAAAAAAAAAAAAAAAAAAAAAAAAAAAAAAAAAAAAAAAAAAAAAAAAAAAAAAAAAAAAAAAAAAAAAAAAAAAAAAAAAAAAAAAAAAAAAAAAAAAAAAAAAAAAAAAAAAAAAAAAAAAAAAAAAAAAAAAAAAAAAAAAAAAAAAAAAAAAAAAAAAAAAAAAAAAAAAAAAAAAAAAAAAAAAAAAAAAAAAAAAAAAAAAAAAAACTCCATTGCTTGCTGGCGACACTCATTTCAAGACGTTGATTTTTTTTTGGATAATTGTTTCAATCACAAATATATTTATGTAAAATAGACAAATCCAATAATGCATCATTGTTTGTTGGGTGTGAATCTAAATCGGGGTGAAAATAATGGCGGTGTGGGTCCAGCACCCAACGCATTGCCTAATAATAGAGACTAGCATAGCATTTTTATTATTTTGTTTCAAGTAAAACCACAGTTCTAACTAAGCTAGTTTAAGTATCGTATTTAAAAAGATATTCCATACTGTGTATAATTTTAGAACGTGCAAATATTTGATCTAGTTAGTAACTGAAGAAGCCGATACAGTCGAGGGTCGGCCTTGACTTATGAAAATTGTTGAAAGTATTTTTGAAACGCTCTAATTTATAAGACGTAGCGGCTTTTTGTTTCTAAGTTCACTTTAATGGAAAATAATACTAAAACTGTAGCTGTTTATTAATGTTTCGTTTCAGTTTAGGTTAGAAAGTCTACTCTTTTATAAATTAAAGTTTTAATTTAAATAGACATGAAATTAGTTTATATTCTGATATAATATAAACATTATCATGATTTCTGTAAATATTCTGTGTTAAATTAAAGATGATTAACAATATTAGGTGATATACCACCAGTTTCTAATAGAATATAGATAATAATCATTGTATCATTTTAGTCCATCTCGTTAAAAAAACACGGCGTATTAAACATTCAATGCCTTTTTAATGAGCAGAAAACGTAGAGCTGAGTGAAATATAATATGATGATATGGCTTTTGTCATCTACGATGTTGGAAGAGGAAATATAAATTAAAGCTTTAAATCTAAGTTTTTGTATTCATGAAGTCAATTTAAAATACAACCCGATGAATACGATAATTAATTGATAGGGACAAAGCTGTGCTCTTTAAATATGTATATTCACAAACTTTCCTTACAGCTTATTTGATTATTTTATACAAATCACATAGTATTTTTTATATTCTTACCTAAACACAATCATTTTAAAATTGTTATTATTATAAATAACAAATGACTGTGAAATAAGAGTATAAGAGTTTCGACGTAGCCGGATGTAGGACGCTTATGGCTTAGCGGTCAGAGCGCCAGGATGGATTCCAAGAGGCGCGTGTTTGAATCCCGCTGCGTTATAAATTTTGTACGTTTAAAATAGTTTTTTGAGTGTGAAATAAATTTCAAATTCATTTATCGCTCATATTTTATAACTTGGACTCTAAATATTGTAACAGCTTTTGCAGCTTAGCACACTATACTGTCTATTTACATAGTTATGTAACTGAATATGATTAACAGAATGACCTTAATTCTCAAAACAAAATATTGATGAATTGTTCTAAGGACGTATTTGTGTCTAATTTACAATATTCATGCTGTTATTGATTTAAAATATAGATTGTTGTATGTGTGTGTGTGTGCTTTTTTTTATTTTTTTTCACTTTTTTGTTATATTTGTTTCAACCAGAAGCATAGTAGGATCTTGTAAAAATTATAATTGTACTATTATAATTTAGTTTTAGGAAATTCCTTGTTACGATTTTTGAAAGCTGTAATTTATTATTAATGATTCATGTGCTGTTTGCAGGGAGCAATATGAAGGCATCAAGCCTCCAGTTCTACGGTCTGAGCTGGACTTCGACCCAGGTTCCAAGTACCATATTCCAGCCAACATTCCCTACATAAGGTACATTTCACATTGTATAAATTGCATATCTTAAATTAGTTTTTTCTTATTTAGGTCGCAAATGAAGATTTTGTTATATAAACCAACATATTAAATTATTATATGTAATGATGAGAATTTGCTACATTAGCCTATTATTATTAAAAGTTTAAAATCGTATTTTTTTTCTAATAAAAAATAAACAATGGCTATACACAAAAAGTAAGGAAGCAATATATTAGGAAACTAGATTAATTATGAACGTATAAGAATTTCGTGTAACGCGTCAGTTATGTATGTAGACCACATTCTCTTTAAACATATTATGCGCTATTGTTTTGTTTTCCAAACTCGCACACCGCGCTGCATTTTCGTAACAAATTATAATCCGTTAAGTCACGTTACAAAATAGGTGTTTTTTTTTTTAAATTGAAAAATAGTTTTGTTTTGAACTTCGAATGAAGTTGGATATTCGTTTTTATTTATTTGTAGGGCAGTGTGTCTGTCTGTACACGTTATTGGTTGTGAGTTCGATTCTTACTTAGCGGAATTATTATATATGTAAAATTTTATTTTTACAAAGCGACAAAGCGCGGCGTTCTGTTCCGTTTTGACTCTGTCTTGACTCTAGTTTCTTCCGTACTTGTAAAAATATTATATTTTTACTCTTAATATTGGGTATGTCTTTATATTTTTTTCCATTTGTTTTGCAAGTAGTGGTTCTGGGTGATTGAGTCGCGATCTCCCTCTAACTTAGGTGGTACGATGAACTTAGCGTGTATATTCGAAAGTATATAAATGTAAATATATTTATTTATCAGTTTTTTAATCGTTGTGATAGAAAATACTATTTAGTTTAAAATTTAATATATAATACTAAAAATTATATTGGCTTCTGCTTGTTATTCTGAAACAGAATAATTTGACAGTAGTTTCGTGGAATTTAGAAAACGTACGAATACAAACAAGCAACTATGGCTGGTTTTCTATGCCAGTACAATTAGGAAGCTTTACATTGTTCGTTGTTCTATGTAATCAATCTTAGTTGTATAAATAATTTCTCAGTAATTAAGTTCATATTCTTATACAATATTAATTAAAAAAATATAATTTTAAACTAACTAATTAAAAAACAGTTAAATGCTGGGTAAGTTTAACTCAAATTTCATCAAAGTATGGTTTAACCGTGATCTTTATGACGCGTTACGTAAAATTTATGTAACACTAGTGGATATGCGGAATCGGAATTGCTACGCAATATGAGAGTAATTGACTTGCTTACAAAATATAGGCGTAATTTCAAATTCTATGTGTGAATATTCGGCAATAATATGACAAGACATATAAATATATATTTTGTGTCATATTATTTAATGAATGAACGTTTCTACGCGTCTATTGGGGTATAAGATACATAATTATAGTAAAAGCAAAGATTTCATAATAAAAATCAAAGGCATTGTATAAAAAATTTATAAATGTATGTAATTAAATACCCTCGGTATATTTACATATGCATTTCTGTAAATTAAAATACTTAATAAAGCCTAAACACAAATCAACATTTAAAGCTACAAAAACAAAATAAAAGAGATCAGTTCTGTTTAGTGATGGTAATCGTGACCACTTTCGGATCCTCCGAAGTGACTTTCGTAGCCGCCCTCGAGGCCGGAGCTCTCGTAGCCGTGGCTTTCGTATCCATGGTGCTCCTCATGGACGATAGGAACTGGCACCTTCACGGTGTACGGTACATGCTTTTCTACTGGATAGGCCACGTGCTTCTCAATTGGGACAGCGATAGGTCTGTCGACAGGAATATGGACAGGGATAGGTACTCTCTTCTCCACTGGGTAAGGGATCACCTTTTCTACTGGATAAGGTGCTGGTACCGGCACCTTTACATGATAAGGCACGGGCTTCTCTACATGTACTGGCACTGGGTTGTCAATATGAACCTTCACTGGGTAGGGGACGCGCTTCTCTACTGGGTAGGGCACTGGCTTCTCAACGTGGACTGGAACTGGCTTCTCCACATGGACTGGCACTGGGTTGTCGACATGTACTTGAACAGGGTAGTGGATGGTCTTCTCAACTGGATAGGGCACATATACTTTCACTGGAACCTTGACTGGGAAAGGAACTTCCTTCTCCACTGGGTAGGGGTGAGGCACTGGGACCTTCACGGGCACAGGGATGTGCTTTTCCACTGGGTAAGGCACGTTCTCGTACACCTTGACTGGTACTGGTCTGTCCACATGTACTGTCACCGGTACTGGCACATGTTTAGTTACGGGATAGGGTTTTGGAATGTATTCAGGTACTTTGATTGTTTCCTTAACAGGGAAGTGTACAGTCTTGATTACTGGGTACGGCTGAGGCACGTGAACCTTCACTGGATAGGGAATGTGCTTCTCCACTGGATAAGGAATGTGCTTCTCTACTGGGTAAGGTACTGGGACCTTCTTGATCACAGTGATGGTCTTCTCATGTTCTTCGTGTCCACCATATCCTCCATGAGTTCCTCCATACCCACCATGGCTACCGTATCCGCTGCTCTCTCCAAAACCATGATCACCATAAAAATCTGAAAGACCTCTCTTGTCTTGTTTTTTATTTTCCTCAACCTGTTTAGGTTCAGCCTTTGAATCCTTTTCTGCCTTTTCCTCTGCCGTGGCCAGGCTTACAGCCACGGCCAGGATGAAGGAAGATCTCTGGAAAACAAATTATAACTGTAGCTTACAGAATATATCCTTTAAAAGAGAAAAACAAACACCTCAACAAACGTTTTAAAAACGAAAATATAAAAAATTGCCTAGTTATTTTTTTAATTAATAATACGTAAACGACACATATCAAATTAATTTTCATATATTTATTTAATTAATGTTTTTCAACTAACCAAGAGCCTCATTGTCGCTTTGTATGATGTTCAGCGAAGGCTGCACAGGAGTGTGCTGTGTCAGAATTTGCGAGTGGTTATATACCGAGTGTAAGTAGTTTGGTCGATCAATGAGGCAAACACTTTCGCTCCTCCAACTCTATATGTATGTGTGTGTAATATTATATTTATTTTTACAAAGATCACGATTTATTATAACAAAAATTTGTTTTGTCATTTAATTAAATGCTTTACATAAAAAACCTTACTTTAAGAACTAAGCGGAAGTTATGCCTCCCATTTGACAATTAAAGTTTTCTTTTCTCATGCAAATAATTTTCGAGTTTTTAGTTATTCTTCTGATTTTGCAATTAATTTTAATATGTTTATATGTCTCTGTTAATGTAAATGTAATTGAATTTATGATTCCTTTTGAAAATATGTGTAGAAAACTTTGTTTATAAATATATGTACAAAAAATGTAAGAGTGAAAGACGTATACAATGTTCATATATGAATATTACGATACTATGTAGCACATTAATAGGATTATGTAAACATATAATGCGAAATTTATATTTATATGCGTATATATACTTATATAAATGAAAATATTACTCAATTATTTATTAAAAATTATAATTTTAGAGTAAAAAAATTTAATGAAAAAGAAAAGCTTAACTTAGCGGTCAGAACGCTTTGGCGGTTTCCAAAAGTCGCGAGTTCGATTCCGTCGCATTCAAATTCTTATATGTTGTTCTAAAAAATGTTTTTTTACGAAAAAAGAAATTGCATTACTTAAGCCATTTTGTTTTAATATTTTATTATCATAACAACCTTATTTTAAAAAACCTTCAGTAAAATACCTTTGCATTTAGAATTTTTAGCTATATGCTTCGCATAAAAAATGCTAAAAATTAACGACGAAGACGAGTTATTTATCTATTTAATTTTATAAACAAATAAAACTACGAAGAAGTATGAAATTTGAAATAAATAAAAATTATATATATATATATATATATAATTTATGTGAGGGGTCATCGTGGCGAAGTGGGACAGCGTCTAACGGGAAACGCGATCAGTTATTATGGGTTACATTCCCACTGGGGAGAATAATAAAATTTAAATTTATTTTCATTTCTCCGGTACCTAACGAAGCGCGACAGTCGGTTCCGTCACTGAACACGCCATGTCTCGATTTCGGACGGAAAGTGGAGAGGCCAGTCTCACTCAGTTCTCTCTGACTACTTTGAAAATCAAGAATAAATAAAACTAATACTACATACGTTTTATTTACAATTTTATATAAAGTTATATATAATCGCCAATGGCGTTACAGATTTATTTTATTATTATTGTTTCGTTCCAAATTTTATTTTGTTTATCTTAAGCATATCCTGTATTTTCTATTTTTTGTCTACTTAAGACGCATTGTGTTCTTTTAGATTTTACAGACAGCGTTTATTTATTCAGAGATATTGTGTGTTAGAAGGCATACAACTAGTAGTAACTACGTACAAATAGTCTAGACCTAGACTGAGAAATATAATTTGTTGAATTAGAATTTACTAATATATAGAGCTTATTCTGACATTGACGTATTTAGTGAACATTCAATTAACTTTTAGCTTTTATGTAACTTCCCGCATCTAACGCGCTAAGCAAGGTAGGTGGTTAGAATTAAGTGTAAAACAATCAAATACTTTTATCTACCATTTTTAAAAAACACAGCTAAGTTGCAGGGCCTAACGCCGCACTGTATTCGCAGCGTTTCAGACTGGAAAATTAAACAAAGTCAAAATATAAGCGTTACCTGAAAAAGAGATTGAAACCAAACCCACTGACGTCAAATGTATAAAACATTAGGACCCTATACTGGACATTTTAGTTTCAAAAGTGTATCTGTATTATATAAATATCCTTATATCATATTTTATAATCTAATGAGATGATATGATATGAAGAAACAATTATCTACAGATATATCTTGAGATTTAATTTTGTTCCAAATTTATAAAAAATTTAGTAAAATAAATAATGTGAGTACTTGTGTCTATTTTAGTTACGTAATTCGTTCCACATTTCACTTGAAAACAGCGATAATTACATACGAAAACATAGACAACTAATATCATCCATCAAAATGGCTACAGTAATGAATTTGTCGAACAACTGTACGTTATGTATAAAGAAAACAGGAGTCAAGTTAATGAGCCGATAGAAGCTCTTGTGATCCGAAGCGTAAATTTACAATTTATTGAATAATTAAATTCTTATTATTTTTAAAGCTTTAAACGTTTTCCTTTAGTTTTATTAAGTATTTTTTTTTTGATGGAGGCCATCGTGGTTCAATGGGACAGCGGATGACTGTAAAGGTGATTGGTTACGGTTTCGATTCCCACCCGGGGTAAAGATTATATTTTAAATATTATCAACTCCACCGCCGGTACACCGCTTACCGATTGTACTACTATACCTTAAGGTTGTCTGCAGAGATCGCTTATAGCGATAAGGCCGCCTGCTATACATTTTATTTTCTTTTGTCATTTTTTTTTCTGTTTTTCTCTGTAAACTTATGGTGTAAAGTGTTATTTACACACTTAGAAAATCGAAAAACTATCTCGCCTCAGAGATGTTAACATATAAAAACATATAAAAATTTGAACGCAGTGGGATTCGAATCCACGCCTCTTGAACGGTTTTGAAGACGCGCGTGTTCAAATCTCGCTGCGTTTAAATTTTTAAACGTTTTCTAAATATGTCTTGATTTTGGTATGTTTCCTTTTTTTTTTTAATTTAATATTTATTTTCTCATTATTTTATTTAATGTCATATAAGAAGTGTGTGTGATCGAATCGAATCGAAGATCGAATCGATGAAACGCAAAGTTGAGTTCTACCACTCAACACACAATGTCTCGATTTCAGAAGCATATTGGAAATCGATTTGTTTTAAGACCAGAATTTGCTTTTTGTTTTTTGTGTATTTTGCTTAAAAGTCACTTGTACTTTCAACTTTTAAGTAAACATCTCAAAGTGTAAGATTTAAAAAGCAGATAATGAAAAGTTACTAAGAAAATGGTATTTTAATTATGGACCGTAACGTTGTTGGTCGTAAAATAAGTACTCGTATATATAGTTACATACTACATATGTCGCCTTATAATATGAAAACCTCACGTTCCTGGACAATGTTTTAGACTTTTTTTTAATAAGCGGTGAAAAAAAATATACAAAAACATACAATCTAAAAATATGTATGTGAAGTTATTAATAATATATAAATATAAAAATTAATAATATAAAAATTCAAGGCGCAGGTTCAAATCCCGCTGCGTTCAAATTTTTATACGTTTTCTAAATATATATTTTTTTAATTTCCTAAGTGTGCGATTAACACTTTAAAAAAAAATGTTAAAATGTCTTGATGAGCTTACTAGGAAGATCAGGATATCGAAAAAAATATTCAAAACCAATTCATTCTTAGTGGCGGAACTTAACACCGTGCTTTGCCCGACCAGACTTTCCAGAGTTAAAAAAAACCAGAGGGAAAATAATAATAATAATTTACATACAAATAAATTCCCGCGTGGATATAAAACCATCAACCATCGTGTATAAAAGACAATGTGCATAAGGTCTAAACTAAGCTATCAAGAATCTTGCACAAGTCTTTCCGCATTCTAGAATTTCACTGCTCCATATTTTGTTTAAATATACGTAAAGTTTCGTTCATTTGCATTAGGATCGTTATTTTAATGTAATACGTAACTCCTTGTAATAACTATATAATAATCATAATTATTTATGATATTCAATATTTATATATATTTTTACATTTTCACTCAATTATGTAATTAGTTTGATATTATTAGACACCAATGGGGCTTAGTTGTATGTTCATATTATGAAGTTGTATTTAAAATAATTATAGGAAACGTATAAGAGGTCATAAAAAGTTATAAAAAAAAAATATTTTATATGTTTTCTAAATCTGGTTTAATTTAGGCAGATAAGTAAATTAAGCTAATATTTTTAATTATTAGAATAACAATAAAAAACAAATATCAAATAATCAACAGTTGACCTATACTTGAGATTGTGGCTTACCGATCGCCTAAATGACTTAAGGCCATGAGGAATACGCGATAATAGTAGGTTCAAATCCTACAATCCTCCCGGGTATAAATTATATCTAATTAATTTATTTTTTTCGTAACGGGAAGACAAACCGCGAACTCGTGTTGCGCCATTCAACTATAAGTGTCACGAAAATTAGCGGAGAGTATGGAACGGAGTGTCTTGACTTGTGTTTATTATCAGTGGTTGTGAGTTCAAATTTTCTTAATAAAACATTAATTTTAAACAAAATTTTGTGTTCAAACACACGCTGCATAAATTATATATTTTTTTATATAAACGATTTTTTTCGTTTGTCGTAAAAGTAGGGTTTTATATATGTACATAAATTTAGAATGGTTATATAAATACGTTTAGTGAGAGGTAATAATATTTTTAATCAAGTAACGTTATAATATTAGCGTTATGAAATTGATTAACGGATTTTTCAACCACTTGCTTGAAAATTTGCACACTTGACCGGATTTGATGAAGTTTTGATGAACTAGGAATATTAGGATGATGAAAATATAATTTCAAACATGTTCCTTTTAGTGTTTTCTCATTTCAGCCTAAACTCAAGTCCTTGAGTGATAAGTGGCGGAAATAAACGCCGCGCCTTGTTGATTAAAAAAAAAAGAAGCGGCATTTTTCTCCGGGTGGAGACACTCTAGCGTTTACACTCTCAGAAACAGTCCCACTGCATTACAATTATTTGAACTTAATATACTTTGTTACAAATTGTCGTCATACGACAACAAATATACATATACTCGTATATATCATAACACTTATTGCATACTAATTCCTTGACATCGTGCAAATGAGAGTGAGATTAATAAAGAAAACCTTGAAACTTAAAATTATTTATCTAGCGACTCGCTCGCGGCTTCGTCTGCGTAAACTACATGAATAAACTATTTAGTTTGTTCGCCTGACTGCGTTCTCACAAACTTAGCTTAAATTTATAACTTAAATAGTTGTAATTTCTTTCTTTATAAACCGATTGAGCAAATACACAAATGTTAAGGGAAATTTACACGTAAATATAATATTGGAAATTGTGGTAGTTAAGCCATTTCTGAGATTAGTGTGCACTAACAAACAGACAAACAGAAAAGAAAATTAAAAATAATTGTTTTGGGATCTATTATATTGATAAATGCCCACAATAATATATTTTTATTCATATACATATATATCTTCCGACAGACAGCGATGTGCTGTTTTTTATTATAGCCATATAAATTAAGTTAAAAAAATAAAACGTAGATTTATAATATGTAGCTTTTTTATTATAATTTGTATATGTTTGTCATTACCATATTAATTTTTATCATATAATAATAATATATTAATAGGTTTGGCTCTCCCATTTTGTGAAGAGAGGTAGCTGATTTAATTCCCCATTTCGACATGATGATGCCGATGAATAGCTTCACACTTTTGAGAGACCCTAGTGCTTTGGGAGCACACAGTTCCTCTTCACGAGGGGACAGTAACAGAAGCCAGTGTCTTGCTTGCTAGTGATTATGATGATGATTGTATAAATGAATAGGCGGGTTTCAACTTGTATTTTATAAAATAAATATGTAGTTTAGAAAACGTATATAAATTTTAACGCAGCGGAGTTCAAACCCGCGCCTCGTGGAAACTATCCAAGCGCCCTAACCGTTAAGCCTTACGTTCCACATCCGGCTACGTAAAAAATCTTATACTATTATTATAACTTATTTTTGTTTTTTTTTTGTATTACAACGCCAGTCAGCTCGTTCTATTTTAAACAAGATAAAAAGTTAATAAAGGTGGTATTTAGACTATACTAAAATTTGGCATGTACTTTCCCTGAGGAGAAGAGCATTTTCTATGGAAACACTTATATACGCGATTTAACGATTACAGTTAACCAGGTTGCTACAATTTGTACTTTATTAAGATCGGTTATAGTAGTTTTTAGTAAAATTGTATGAAAACGGCACTGTTTCTTACTATTTCGGGTTATTTTGTAACCTTTATAGAAGGACAGTTCCTCATCCAACTGTTGTATTGTACTCAAGTTCTTTTCTGTTTGGAATATATTTTCTAGTACGTTTTGTACTACAGGTGTTGTAGTTCGTTGAAAATAAGTATTATTTTTATTATTATTAAAATACAAATGTTATAAGGCATCAAACTGAATTGATACATAGGTTATTACAGTTTACTAAGCGGTAGAATAATTAAATTTTATTTGAGATGAAATTTAAAATCAGAGCTTTTTTATGTAACAACAATAAGATTAAAAACAATTGAAATGTAATTTTATTGAACAAGCTGATGATAGATATACTTTCTTTTTAAATATATTTAATAAAAAAAAGTCTTAGTGACAATTCTATATTTATTTCTTTCTTTGTAATAATCACTAATCTTTCAACCAGTCATATTCAACGATATCAATCATATTAAATATTTCTTAAAATTTATTTTATATAAGAGTTCTTTTTAAAAAAGGTATAAAAATTTGAACGCAGCGGGCATATTAAAATTATAAAAAAGCTTACGGTAAGATTGTATGATTTTATTACATGATCGTAGAGCAAAGGAAATTATTGAAATTATTTCTATTTAATCGCTCTGGAAATAGACAAATCGCGGGTTTGAGTTCCGCCACTCTATACATGTTTCGAATTCAAGCGGAAAGTGGTGAATGGATACTCCACCTCTCGACGCTAGGTTCTCGCTGTTTAACCTGTTAGGTGAAAAAGCGAGGACCCGAAAAAAAAAATTATTCAAAGAAATCAATAAATTATATAAAGCAAAAATAAGCTCTATATTTTTGGATGAAACATTAAATTGAGCGAATATTTAATAACATATGTTGTATTTTTTTTAACATTTTTTTATATGTTATTCCCACATTAAGGAAATTGAAATTGAACTCCTCGCCTCTTGAACAGTTTTCAAGAGGCGCGGGTTCAAATCCCGCTGCGTTCAAATTTTTATACGTTCTCTGAATATGTCTTTAACATATGTTGTTACAACAACTTATCATATATTCAAACAATTCTATCAAGTTCAGTTAATATTTAAAATGTAATTTTATATGATTATCCGAAAAGAAACAGATGAGCTATGACTTACGAAATTTCAAAGATATATGCAAATAAAATGGCAATATTTCTTATTAACATACTAATTTATGCGCCAAATCTCACTAGTGTATAATTAATTGCATTTGACAGTGTCTTGCTATATAGGATGTTACTATTATCGTATATATTGGTATACACAACTAGATGATTACTCAATCTGTCTTGTAACAAAAATCTTAAATCTCATGACCTTCTTATATATCGTATATAAAGTTCAACAACCTATACATGTATGTATGTTATTTTTTTTTAAAAACAAGCGTTTTTCGCATAGCTGGGTAGTCAGTGTCAGTCAGTCAGTATAAGCTAGTGTCAAGATACTCTGTTCTGTACTGTCCGTCCGAAATAATGGCTGTACCGATTTTGAAGGGACTTCCACTGGCAGATAGCTGATGTAATTAGGAGTTACTCAGGCAACTTTTATTTTAGAATTCCACTGTATAATAGCTGTATAATATAAATTGTAATGCAAATAATATGTTCACGTAGAATGACGTTGGGTGATGGTCTTCAATGGTCTACTTTCTCTTTTATGTTAGAACCATCCCGAATCACAAGTTACATTTAGCTTAGACCGATTTAAATATATACTGCAAAGATTTATTATGAAATCTAAGGCGTACTTTGGTAATGTTATTTTTGAAATCCAATCATTTCTTGTGAGGTCACCTTGGCGCAATGGGATAGCGTTTCATTGTAATGGTTATAGGCTCGATCTTTAGGGGACTAATTATATTTAAACTACTTATTTCCTAGCTCTGGTAAGATAAAGCAGTGTTGAGTTCCGCCACTCATAAATAAAAGGTGTAAGCCGAAAATAAAAATAAAGTTTAAAATTGAGTAAAACTGAGTGTCAGGTTAGGTAACCTAATTTCCTCGCTCTGGCGAATTACCTAATTCGCCAGAGCGAAGAAATAAAAATATTTAATTATCATCATTCCTCCAAATGGGAATCGAACGCACAACCAGTCTCGATTACAATCAGATGGTATTCCACTGCATCACAATGGCCTCTATGCCTCTATGATAAAAAAATAGCATTTAGATACTATATCCTTATAAATTTTTCGTATACTCGAAAGATACATACATGATAGATTTTGTTTATATCGGACTTAAGACATCTTCTTAGGCAGAGAGAGCTACTGTTAACGGTAAATATTTAAAAGGTATTAATAAAAATCTGTATCATAATCCGGCGACGGACAGGCGGACGGCATCGGGTACCTACTTCGTTTGCCATTTTACCTCCAATTTTTAGATATTGTATCTCGATTGGGGGAACCCTATGTGTGCACAAATGGCGGTCTTATTGCGATCACTTCCAGACAACCAAAAAAAACAAAGTTTAGGAGATTTCGAAACTTATATATCGCGGGTGTTGTAAGAATATATTATACATATTGTACTACTTCCTAATACATACTGAATACACAGATATCTATAAAACACTAATATAATATACTAATATATATCGTAATATTATTTACTCATATAAATATAATTTTGCGAAGGTAAAATTGGATATTGAATGTGATTTGATGCCATGTTAAGATGGGCGAACTAAGAACAATATTGTATATGAAGTGGCGTAACCTAACGCCGTACGTTGATACAGACTTTTACATTTTGGCTACTAAAGTATTGAAATGCAACTATTTTAACCGGATTAATCGCGTATAATTTTGGTATTCGAATATACATTTTAGAAGTTTCGAACACTTTACAGTAGTCTGTGGTCACAGGTAGACCTGGTCTACGTCGGGTTCTAAAATGTATTTTCGAATACCAAAATTATACGCGATTAATCCGGTTAAAATAGTTTCATTTCAAAATGTGTAATAATCGTGAAAATCAAAGAACTTATTACTCAAGTATTGGTCAATGCAATGTATATGTGCTTAAAGCTTCCTGACAATAATGAATATGTTGCGACACAAACTATCTCAGTTTCCTAATAGCGATTGCTTTAATATTTCTACTCAACAAATTGCGTGGAACAATTGATATTAATCGACTATAAATGTATTGCCTCATACACAACGTATACTTTCGTTGCCCTTGAAAGTTTTACATACAAATATGGTTAGTTCTTACAAAATAACCTGTTATTCTTTCAGAGGTTAAGTTTCAAGATCATTTTTTTTTAAATTTTGTATATAAATAAAACTATTTTTGTTATATAAATTGAATATATTACATAGTTTTAAGTAGAGCTCTGTACTTTTGTTTTTTTTTAACGAGAATTGAGTACGCTGCTATGGATGCCAAAATTAAAAACGAAACTTAGTTAACTTACGAGTAAAATTCGCGTTACCCTAGCAACGTGTATGCCACTTAATAAATAAATGTATGTGAAATACATGGTAGTGTGTGTATTTTTACTTCGTTATTTTGATGTATTTTTAATATAAAGTATAGAAAAAAATTGAAAATATGTCTCTTTTTTTATATACAAATTCAATTTACCTTAGATGGGGCTGACATTTTTGTATTATTACATAAAAAAAATCCCTAAATAAAAATAGATTTAAAAATAAAATTTTACCTTATACATTTTTCTCTGGATTTGATCTCATTACCATTGCGTTAACTCAAACATGTGCCAAGTACGAATGTGATGAAATATAATAAACAATATTTTTTTTTACTTTTCCTAAAAAGAATAAATGACTTCATCGATATAATCATTAAAAAGTTATTAAAAAATAATTTATTGTTTGAATACATGTAAGCAGCGACTTTTAAAAGTTGCAAACTAAACTCAGTTAGTTAATATGAAATGTTTATTTTATTTTATTTAATATAAATTAAATAAATATAAATTAAATAGATATAAATACAAATTTTAATACAAGGGTCAGGGAGAAACAAGTGTCAAGACTCTCCGTTCTTTATTTCCCAGCCGTTACGAGATATTGCGTGATGAGTGGCGGAACTCAACGCCGCGCTTCGTCTTTTACCAGAACGAAGAAATGAAAATAATTTAAATATAATCATTCATTTAAAAATAATCAATTAAATATATTTTACATCCGAGTCATTATCCGTTGACCAGGATAACGACACAAACAAAAAATCTCACTTTTTACTTATTTGTTACTTATTAACAACTAGCGACCCGCTCGCGGCTTCGCCTGTGTATTTCATTTTTCCGCCCTCACGCGTTCTCACATAAATCACAAGCTTTGCTTAAATTTGTAATTTAAATGGTTGTAAATTTTTGTTTATATCCCATTTAAAATTAAATAAGCACTAAATGATAAGGGAACACAATACAATAGTCAAAACTTAATTAAAATCAGTTGAGCCGTTTCTGAGATTAGCGTGCACAAACAATCAGACAAACAGAAAAGAAATTAAATATCATTGTTTTAGGTTCTATTATATAAATAAATGCCCTTAATAATATATTTTTTCATATATTTTCCATGTACAGTCAGACAGTGATCAGTTACATTTATTATATGAATAGATATGGATTTATGTAACATCTGACCGATTTTTAGCTTCCCGTATAGAAATAAGATATAAAAGGTTAGTCAGACTAAGCGAAAATATTAAAACCCTACCATCTGCATTTCCCGTATAAGATCTTTCCATATAAGAGACTAAAAACTGCGAATGTCTAAATATATTGAATATAATCATTGCCCCAGTCGAGTTTGAACCACTAACCACGGCGTCACAATGCACCACTTCGCCACGAGTCGTAATTCGGTCACGAGCGTCAGTCATAATTTAATTCATATAACAGTTACTTTGTATGACATAATACAATATCGTACACATGAATATTGGGATTTAACATCACGGTATTTTACATTTATTTAATTTTACAATCATTGCCCTGTTTTCTTTTAGATACGCTTAAAAATTTAGTATCTGTTAAAGACATACTTTGAAAACGTATAAAAATTTGAACGCAGCGGGACTTGAACCCGCGCCTCTTGAAAACCGTTCAAGGTTGAACTTGAACCTGAACGATTTTCATGAGGCGTGGGTTTAAATCTCGCTGCGTTTAAATTTTTATACGTTTTCTAAATATATCTTTTTCAATTTCCTTAATGTGCG
Organism: Podotricha telesiphe; assembly: GCA_038994665.1. Classification (NCBI taxonomy): domain Eukaryota; kingdom Metazoa; phylum Arthropoda; class Insecta; order Lepidoptera; family Nymphalidae; genus Podotricha; species Podotricha telesiphe. The sequence continues at coordinate 453,649 of JAOYRR010000179.1, forward strand.
AATAACACTTTCTCTCTGTTTTGTTTTATAAGGTTCCAAACACCAAGTAGTCTAGAATAATCTTATCAGTAAGACTAATAAGTATTTTTAAAAAAAATATTCTAAGAAAGCGCCCACTGGAAATATTATCCCTAGTCGGGACTCAGAAAGAACGGAGCGTCAATCGCTACGGTATTTGCATACTTCTTGAACCTCCACAGTTATCAACTTCTTCATACACCTCATGCCCTCCGGGTCCTTATGCTTTTTACGTGACTTTCCTTGAGTCCACCTCCTCTCTCATCCCCTACCTCTCTTAGTAATATTAATATTAATAATAATAAAAATATATTATTGTACATCCACAATTAGAAATAAAAACAGAAATTAAGTTAAATAAATAGAAACATGTGTAAAACAAATATATATACAAAACACAAGAATACCCGTATCGTGTACAATAAGGCGGCCTTATCGCTAAAGTAGCGATTTCTTCCAGGCAACCTTAAGGCATAGGAAATAGCACTTTAAGAATGAGATAGTTTGAACAATCAACAAAATAAACAATCAATCAATCTAATATCTTATAATGCAATATCTTAGTGTATCTTAATGAAAAGTCAAACACTATTTTATTTTTGTTAAAATTACTAATTTGCGTATAAATGTAGTCAATTTATCTTATAAATTAATACAATATAACTTAACGGTTAATATATACAAGAGAGAAATGTAGTTGTCAGTAGTACAAGGATGCTTACTTCTATAAAAATTCTCTCGAAATCTCTCGATTTCCTCTGGAAAATGGAAAATGGAGTGTCTAGCTTAGCTTAGCTCTGACTTGATATTTACGAAAAAGTGTAAAGCTGTAATAATAATTATTAATGAATTATAGTGCGATATAAAATTGAGAAAATCTTGACAATTATATGCACATTCAAACAATGCAAGGTGGACATGTCTCTTATGTATGCATATATATACCAAGGCCTTCTTTTATGTCAAAATTTACTTTTTAATTTAGTTAATTGAATAATATAACTTAATGCATAATAAATATTCACCGGTTACATTACAGCGGATTAATGCAGATTTGTTTCATGTATGTAGCAGTTTCACGTAAATAAAAGAAAGTCAGTACATTAAGTTAGTAAAAAATCGAAAAATCAATGGAAATACTGAAAGAGGTCTTTGCACTGTTTTTCTCATAGCAGGGTAGGCGGAGAGAACCTAGTGTCAAGACACTCCGTTCTCCAAAGAGTTTTTAAACTGTTAAATATTACTTCTTAGCATAATATCATACAGATTATATCTGTCAATAAGCCATGAACAAATTCCATTTACCATACCAGGTATATACTCAAAGAGACAACGACCAGTCTGTACACTAGTTTCAAAGATTATATTTAGATTATTTTCATGTTTTTTTTAATATTTTTTAAAGTGTTAAACGCACACTTACGAAATTGAAAAATACATATTTAGAAAACGTATAAAAATTTAAACGCAGCGGAATTTGAACCGGCGCCTCTTGAAAACCGTTGAACGGTCTATTTTCATGTCTTTAATTTGGTAAACTATCAATATTTCAATATTAGGCATAAATATAAGAGAACCTATTGTGGTAACTACATTCCTTGCATATGCTTGCTATGCAAAAAAAAATATATACATACAATTAAGCTATAAGTAGAGTTTTACATGTAATGTATACACTGTACGACTAGTATTTTAGTTCATATTGTAATTAGCATTTGTTATAACTTGTAAAATATAATCATGGTATGTTATTGATTTTTTATTAAATATGAATACATTATGCTTTTCAAACAATAATTTCTCGTGCGTTATGTTTATTTGCTTTGAATTTGTTAAAATATTGAAAACTAGCTGTGCCCGCGACTTTGTCCGCGTGGAGATCTTACATCAGCTATTTGCCAGTGAAAGCCCCGTCAAAATCGGTGTAGCGGTTCTAGAGATTAGCCGGAACAAACAGACTGACAGACACAAATAATATTCTGGTATATGTAGCGTGTATGCATTTAGCATATATATACCATAATATTAATTTATTGACTACAATTGTTCACTATTTTGGCTTTAATGGCTTGAACATAAGATACTTACTTGATATTTTGGTAAATTCACACAATGTCTTTATAACTTGTAGCCTATGTATTATTCTGATGTATAAGCTATATTATTGTATATTAGTAGGATAACTAGTTTTTCTTGCAAATTACTTTTGTAAGTTTCTTTTATTGTTAGGTTGGTTGTTTTGGCAAGGACACAAATGTTGTATTGACATCGAAACTGGAAACGTGTGCAAATTTTTAAGTATAATCGCGTAGAAATATGCGCATCAAAATATTAATGCAAAATTTTGTTACATTGATTTATCGTTATTAATATATTAATAGAGATCTGAATCTAAAATACAGGTAAAACTAATAATGTTTTATGATTTTGTTGTTAAATTGGAAAAATATAAGAAATAGTGATATATCACTACGCAATAGAGATGAGTGAAGATATAAAAAAGTGTATATACAAAGAATCGTATTTAAAAACATTTGCAAATAAAGTGTAATGTAATAAGTAATAAACAACAAGTGATGTAAGCCCGATCGCGGCCGCACGCGCTTTCTTCCGCACTTTAATTGTGCCGATCTGAAGTACAGTCACATAAACAATTATTATTCTATTAGTTATATAAAGAGAAAAAATAATAATAGTCTATTTTTGTTTAATAATTAATTGGTGCCGTTATTGAGCTATGTTGTAATTTCGATCTCCACTAGGGGTGGGGGTGGGGGGGATGTTATATTTAAATTATTTTAATTTGCCCGGCCCGGTACTTTGTTATGTCTTCCGCAACTTACTGAAAAGGTCTCGAAAAACTGGCGGGAAAGGAAGAACTGTATTTTGATATGGGTTCCAAACCAACCAAAAAGGTCTCACAAAATCGGGAAAGGAGGAAATGAGCCTATCTTAAGTTAGGCCAGGTCTCTTTGTCGGTGGGAAGGGGCCCCCTTCCTCCCGCTATATGTGAGATATGAAGCTAAGAGAAAAAATGATGTATATACAAATATAATAAAACACATTATTTTTAAAAATAAACTAACCTGATCCTCTAGATACAGACATCTGGTTCATGGTATAAAAAATATTGGATTCCCATGGGGTAGAACGCCAAGAAGTAGGTCAAAATGAGGATATGTCACTCTACCTCTGCCTATGCACTACATACTATATTGACGTAACGTGTAACTTATTTTTTGAGATAATTAAACCTTTTTTTTTAAAGTTCTGATTACTTTTTTCACGGCGTCAGTACCGAACTAGAGACCGCCTGCGGTTGCAGTTTCAATGCACTTCCCTTGTTTTTATCAATATATTGTTACAGCATTTTATTTCCTTTAATTAGAGGAGGAGATTGAGAAAATTAAACTATATTATGCTCAATTCTCCACGTTAGAGACAAAAACGTATAAAAATTTGTGCGCAGCAGGATTTGAACCTGCGCCTGTTGTTAACTGTTCATACTGGCATCTTTAGCCAATATGCTCTTACCGAGTTACGTCTAATATTTTAATTGTTAGTTATCATATAGATATATGAATATTTTCGTTTTTATAATTATCGAGTTCTGAATACTGATTGATACATTATAATATCTACCAATTACCCTTTTAAAACCTTTAGCACATTTGAAGAAATTAATATGATTCTTTTAGTTTTAACAGTGTTACAAGTGTACACTTGGGATATAATAAGATGTTTTTTTTTATTAATTGGCTTGTCACAAAAGCAGAAACGTGCCCTTCCGATTACAGCTACTTATATACAACATAACAAGTTCAATTATTCCCATTTACATATAATAAGATTTTGTCTTATTTTTTTATTTTCCTTTGCGTTACCAAACTTATATATTATCACTAATTAGACTAGGTGCTTATATATAAGCATGAGACTCGCTGAGTGCAAATCGAACCCATAATATTTATAGTTTTAAAAAGAGCCCTTCCAGCTTCACGCTTTTTCCTTTATTGTAGGATAGGCAGAGAGAACCTAGTGTCAAGTCACTCCATTCTCCCGTTTCTCTCTGAAATGGAGACATTGCATGTTGGGTCGCGAAACTTAAAGCCGTGTTTTTTCTTTAGTAACAGAGCGATGAATTGAAAATGTTTTAAATATAATCCTTCCTTCGAGGGAAAATCGAACCCGCGAACTGCTGTCCCACGGCGCTACAATGGCCATTATACATTAAAAGTACAATAAATTCTACTTCCATTTTCTATTTTAAATTATTATACAGTTACGTATATAGTACTTAATACATAATTAACACCTTGAGTATTGTAAATGTAGCGTTAAACAATGCAATACCTCATAACAACCGGATACGAATCTAGACTGAAATTGAAGTAATATCTAGGCCTTAAGCATTTTATAGCTATTAATTTACTGTTTGTAGAAATACAGTATAGTGACATAAAATAATTTTTAAATTATACCATTTATATATGAATTATGAGTTGTATATATTTTACGGTAATAATTTTGAAACTGCTGAATTAATTTTAAGATTTTTTGTATTAAGTAAGATTCTGTTGCATTTCAATTTTGTATCAAATTAAATGCCGTCGTATTGGCTTGATAATTTGCATAAGTGTCCGGATTTGATATTAGAGTATACAGCATTTTCATAGCTCGATCATGATATCGTTGCCAGAATAGCCAGGGCAGTGCGCAAATAATTGAAATGTATTTTTAAAGTGTTTTGTGATAATTATCTTTATGTATCTCCCATATTGATTTCAGGATAAAATAGACAACCTTGTGTGATAAGTGAAGTTTGCCAATTTCTGCCACATATATATATTTTTTAAATAAATGTTATTATAAATTTGCAACAAAATTGATCATATTGAACTTACAATTTTCATGACTTTTAAATATGTAATATAACTACATACCTAAAACAATCCACTTGTGGCTATGATACTTAATAGGTATATATTTTGTTGCTTATAAAATTACGACGTCAACGTTTGTGAAACTAATGGGACTCGAACCCACAATCGGGCTTGCAGTCAGATGCAGTCCCACTGGGCCAAGATCACCTCCATTCTATAATTTATACTTCTACTAATTTCAAATGCATACATATCAAAAAATCGTCTTGATATAATTCTTTAAAAATATATTATGTTATGACCATCATGGTGCAGTAGGCCGGCGCCTGACTCCAAAAGCCGTTGCTCGTGGGTTCAAATCCCACTCGGTGGAATGATTACAATTTATTCATTTTTATTTCTCTGTTCTGGTGAACAAAACAAAGTATGGCGTCGAGCACTGCCACTCAACACGCTATGTTTAAGAATGAGAACGGAGTGTCTTGACACTAGTTTCTCTCTGACTTCCCTGGTATGTGGGGATAAGAGTGAAGCTGCTTTATACATAGTTCTTTTTTACTGTTCAAATCTAAAACTCAACGAATAAAGTATAATATAAAATTATACTTCTCATGATTTCGTCGTTACGACTGAAACGAGATAAATTTATCAGCCTTAATTCTATTGCGGTAAACAGAGCGCGGTAGCCTTCCGACGTTTGATAATCTCGGTTTCGTAACGCAATACCGGACCCTTTCTGCGAATTATATATTAATTAGTTTAATAAAAAGGTGGTTAAATATAAAAAAAATATTCTTTAAAAGAAGTTAAATTAAATTAAGCTGTAAATATTATTATTAAAGCCTAGTTTTTTTCGCTTCACGTATCGCTAATTAATGAGATTGGTTGTGGGTTCGATTCCCACTCAGGTAAAAGACTATAATTCAATTATTTTCATTTCTCTGCTCTGTCCTCGAGCTCGGCATTGAGCTCCGCCACTCAACATGGAATCAGATTCTCGGTGTCAGATTGGAGTGTCTTAACACAAGGTTTTCTTTGACTACACTGCTATGCCGAAAAAAAATTTTGATTTTCCCAAAATGTATGTTTTTTGTATGTTTTTGTATAACGTCCAAATACCCTTAATCTTGTACGTATCTATTGTTCATTATGTTTCAATACTTCCAGTTTTAATTCACATAATTTTATTGAGTTGGCAACTAAAAATTAAAAAAAAAAACTGTATTTTTTTAAGAAACTTGTAGAAACTACTTAAATATGTATGGATTCATATAAGTCGAGTTCTAATGTCAAAGAAAATGTAAAATGTTTATTTAAGAAAGTACTAAATAGCAAAAGGAACAGACCATAAGTCTATAGTGAATGAAATAAAAACATAATAAAATAAAAGATTGTGTTTCTAATGTGTGCAATTGACAAATATACCAAATAACGTATATATATATTTTAGATGTATTACACATTTCAATAAATAGTAGGTCTTTAAATTACACACAATGTTTATGTACGGTGATTTGACAAGCGATATAAACATATATTTTCTCCACAAATATATATGTCTTGGATATTTTTTACATTTTAAAGTGTTAATCACACACTAAGGAAATAGAAAAGCATGTTTAGAAAACGTATAAAAATTGAACGCAGCGGGATTCCAAACCGCGCCTCTTGGAAACTGTCCTGTCTTTGATATCGAACTTCTTTACTGAGCATCATACGAAGGGACTACTAAAAGCGTTTTTAAAATACTACATTTAAAATGGCAAGTCTGTCAACGGTAACTTATGTAAAAATTTGTCTAATATAATATATTTAAAGCTTTTTTCTTTACTTTTCATATAAAGTATTGCTAACACTTTACTAAGTTAATTGACTTCGTCGTTTATATAGTGTGGAAAAACAATAAAATATTGTATAGTAAATTTTGAGAACTATTTAATAGCTTGGAAATATAATTTTAATAAGTATATCTATTAAAATAACATATGACAATATGTAAAATTACTTTTGTTATATATATATTATGATAAATTAATTAGTGTTTTTTATTTTTATTTCAGGTAAGTCCAACAGCCCTTCGTAATGAGGTAACTATGATATAATATCAATACCTCCATAAATAGGTATGTTAAGAGATAAATAGCGATGTTGAATTCCGCCAGTCAACACCTATTGTGTTGAATTTGAACGGAAAGCGGAGAACGGAGTGTCTTGACACGACGTTCTTTGCTCATCTGGCCTTGGGGAAAAAAGCGTGAAACTGAAAAAAAGAAGCACAATTTGTCTTTACTTTATACAATTAATTTATTAAGTTAATCTTATTATATTAAATTAAATCTAATATACTCTTAACGTATTAAGTGATAGAACACTCAAAATTTAAATAAAAAGTGGCGCCAATACTGTTGCAAAAAACGGAACATTTTTCAACTATGACGTACTTTTGTTTTCACTTTTAAGATATTCGTAACTTTACATTATTGTTCTAGACATACAGTATAGATGGCTCTAGCTGTCGATAGTTTATACGCTTCAAGTTTAATTTTATTATACAATCAAATTCATCTTTTTGAAATTAGATCTTTTAAATTAAAAATTCGAGGCTTTTGAATGAAATGTTTCAAATTCACCCATTTCGAAAGACGAAAAGTATTGAAAAAATTGAATGATAAAGGAAACGGACAAACAGCAAGTTTCTTATTCTTCTAAACAGCAGGTTTCTTATTGCGTGTTGAATGGCGTAACTCAACGCTGCACTTTGTTTAAAGAATTAATTTTGAACTGATTTTGATAGAAAAGCATATTCTTGTTTAATAAGCTATTTCAATAACTAAAAATAACCTAATACATGTAAAATAAGAAAAAATCAAACAGTTGTCAATTTTATATCTACAATATATAATTTTGAAATCTATTTTAACTTGATCGTAATATAAGACTACGAGTAAATAAGTTATTTATTTTAGTTACTTGACATTAATGATTTTAAAACTTCGTAAACGCTACATCATGATTGATGAAGCAAATTATAGCTTAAATTAGTTTAAGTGGACCTAATAATAAGTTCGTACCATTCAGCTTAGAAAACGATTTTCAAGCTAGGTCTGCCTAACTTGTCTTGCGTGAAAAACACGTGAAATTAAAATAGTTTTGTATATAACATTCAATATGCTTAAATTTAAGTCTTAAATTTAAATCAGAGTTTTATTAAAGCTAAATGTTAATATAGACCTACTTAAATTAAATCACATAAAAACTGAGGTACTTTTTGCATTTTTGCTATTTAACTTCTACTGTTGTATATACATTACAGTTCCTTAACCAATTCCCACTTTGTTAGATATTTACAATATTTTTTTGTTATCCTCGACTGAATACAAAAAAAGTGCGGCGTTAAGCTCCGCTACACCGCACCACCCAATACCACTAAAAACAGCCTCTACTCTCCACCTACCTTTCTTTAAGTGGGTGATAAGTGAAACTAGAAAATATCTATAAAGACATTGTCTTTGTAACTGTTACACATTTACGTATCGAAGTAAACAAGATTCCATTGCATCTAACCTCGTTTGCGTAGCGCGGGACGTACGCATACGAAAACGAAAGGAAATATTGTCGAGTTTGTTTTGTTTACAACATAATATGATGTGTAATGTACCTATATTACACATCGTATTATGTGGGTCCGTTCTTGTTCATTTGATGATTTTGTTGAAGATAGAGGAAAAACATTTTATTGGACTAGACACACCTAATCATTAGTAACTCTCTCTTTTCTTTGCTAATTTAATAAAAAAATTCTAGACTAGAAAAAGAACGATAAAATTTTGAATAAAAATTTTCTAGACTAGAAAAGAATACCACACACACACACACACACATATATATAAATATTTCAGCGTGGTCATATAGAACCTAGTATTAAGGTTACACGGTTCTCCACTTTCCGTCCGCATTCGAGATATTGCGTGTTGATTGGTGGACCTCAAAACCGTGCTTTGTCTTGTTCACCAGAGTAAAGAAATGAAAATAATTAAAATTATGACCATTTCACTGAGTGCTGATCGAACCCACGATCCATCGTGATTATATTATAGTCAGACACTGTACTAATACGCCCAGACGGCCATATTGTTTTAATAATTTAACAAGAAATTATTAGTTAGCTTAAAATTATGTGGTAAGGACATTGAGGTTCATGCTATGAAAATATTGTATTGTCGAATGTTTTATCGGCTCCGGAAACGTGTGGAATTTTTTAAAGAAATCACATAGCATAAAGTGGGACAAAATAAATAGCGTTGCAAGATTTCCTTGTATTTGTATATAGATACAGGTGACACTAATACAGGCGTGACAAAAATAAGAACTGAGTTACTACGTGAGTTTCCTAGACCAATCTTAAATCAGACGTTTTTATTGCCTTTCTTCGAAAATATTTATTATTAGAAAATATATAATATTTTACATTGCGTGTTGAGTTGCGGAACTCAACGCCGCGTTTTGTCAAAGCGCACTAGAGCAGAGAAGTTAAATATTCGAAATATGATTTTATTTTAAATATCAATGTGGAGATCGGAGTGGAGTGTCTTGAAACTAGTGTTTCTCAGACTATGCCATATGGGAAAAAGCGGCAAATATTTTTTTTAGTATATTCTTAACAGAGCTTACATAATATTTTAATTTGAACTTTTAAAACTACAATATCATACTATAATAATAATAATTTTTAAAAAAAAAATTAGGCTCTTGTTCCATTAAATACAAGCAGATTTTTGAATATTTTTGATATTATAGGTGCGCTTAAAGTTATATACAAGTTGCAAAGTGACGCGATGGAACAGTGGAACAATGACACGAAAATCGCGGGATCGATCTTCAATCAGGGGAATGTTTCAATTTAAAATATTTTCCTATATTTTATGATGTGATTGGAAAGGACGAAACACGCAAACTTCTGTATAATGATAGGAAATCGGAGAACGGAGTGTTTTAACTATAAGCAAGTAATGTGCCTACATTGAAATTACGACGAGTCTTTTGATAGGCGTAAATCTTTATCTAAATCAGCTATAACACATCTAAAAAAATCTTTGACTTTGTTTAAGCAGAGTCTTGATTTAGTCACTAAACATGGAACGTTTTATTCTCTCTTGCCAATTGATTGTTCGTAGAATAATCAGGTAGCAGAAATTTGTAAAAATCTTTCTACAAAGATGCTAACAACAAATATAAGTTGAAATAAGCGTATAAGAATTTTGGAGCAGCTGAATGTACAACGCATGGCTTAGCGGTCAGAGAGCTTGAATGGTTTTCAAGAGACGCGGGTTCAAATCCACGGCGTTAAAATTTTTATACGTTTTCTTAATATCTGTTTCTAAAATTCGTCAAAGATTTATTAGCTTGAGTTCCTATGTAATTTTTTTATCATATATATTACGGACATGTGGTCCATGACTTTTTTACAATATTATTCCTTTTTTTATATGACTAGCTAGGCTCCACCAATGGAACCAATCACAGAGAGCTTAGTGTCTCTACGTACATCCTAAACAAGTTCAGTTTTTGTTAATGAAATGTCATTTGCCTAAATTTTATGTATTTATTACACAAATTACAATATAACTACTACTAACAACTAAATCTATCACAGATACGTACAATTAGAATAGAACGGGAGCTTGCAAATTTGACCCACAGTAAATAACGCAACTCTCATAAAAGGTTTTTAAAGCTTTATAAATATGAAAAAAAAACTATAAAGCTTAACTCTTTCAATGGATAATAAGGTTAACCATGCTTAAGTACGTAATGAAAACGAGAGTGCATTGCAATGAAAGTGAATTAAACTGGATACCAGTAAGGAGGTCATTGCTATATGCGGTGTAGTAGTTAGGTAGTAGTTCAGTAACATCTTGACTTATCTAATAGGGGTCAAAACTAAGTAGAAATATGGCAAGACTTTCGATTTGATCTTGGATTAATTATTAAATGTCTATCGTTTAGTAATAAAAAGTTTTTTAATGTCTTTAGCGACGTTTTTTTTTAAAGTACATAGTTTAGAACAACGTTAGGCTGTAAACTCGATGGTTACGGGTTCGATTTACATTTGGAGCAAGTTAGTGATTATATTTACATTATTTTGATTTCTTTGCGCTTGTAAAACAGATTGCAGCGTCTTCTTTCGTCATTAACCACGCATTGAGAAACATATATTGAGAAAACGTATAAAAATAATCTTGAAAACCGAAAAAAAGAGCGCTTCAACGGTTTCAAGAGGCGCGGTTTCAAATCCCGCTGCGTTAAAATTTTTATACGTTTTCTAAATATATGTTTTTTAATTTCCTAAGTGTGTGAATAACACTTCAAAAAAACCACACATTGCCTTGAGTTTGGTCGGAAAGCGGAGAACGGGGTGTCTTGACACTAGTCGGAAATATAATATTGTTCGGAGTATACGTACATTGGCACAATCTAATTTCGTATAGATATATATATATAGATATAATATATTTAATTCAGTTCGCCTTTCACCATTCATGATAAATGACAAAGTGGCCGAGTAAAACATAAATACAAATTAGTAACGATATTGCAAAAAATAGCAATCAAATAAACAAATCATAATATTTAATTATTATCAATAGAAAATAATATATGAATATGTATGAACATTGTATATATTTTTAAGGTTCACTTTTATTGTATTCTCACTTAAAGCCGTGACTTAATAAATAATAGTCTGTTTTAGTATAAAATTAAATCGTAGCTTAATGATCATTTGATTCAAAACCGCTTGCAAAAGTCTATTTGAATAAAATATATTTTGAATTGGAATTTCAAATCACTATTCCTTGTACACATAAAAGTGTATAATATAGGATAAAAAAAAATTGGGGAAAACAAGTTATTGAACTGTTTTGGCGTATTGATTATTTTTCTTTTTATAATAATACAGTTTATAATTACATGCATAGAATACTGAAATTTTTATGACATTTTTTCGGAAGCTTAACTAAATCTTACTCGTTCTTACTAAATAAATATAGATTAGGGACCGATTTGTAATAAATATCACTTCTAATTCAACAAGTATTAAGGGAAATTGTTAATTTTATATTCTTATTATAGCTTATGTCGCTCTTTAAACGCGGTAGCTGGATATATATTTTAAATTTTATGCTAATTTACGTAACTTAAACTTTTATTTATTTATTACTTTTAATTTATTAGATTAAAAAGAACCGTAGTAAACGCAACTTAATCTACGAAATCTTATCTAGAAAGAAAAAAAAACACAATGAATGCGAGCTTCATCAAAACAAAGCAAACAATTAACAATTAAATTAAAAAAAAAAGTACATTTTTAAGATGATTTAACAAGAGTCGAATTTTGTTTGTTTTTTGTTTTTTTTTGTTTAACGTGCGAGTTTATGGCTGTGGCCGATCTGAAAAACTAAACTATTTTTATTAATATTTCCTTGAAGATAGAACTCACAATCATTGTATGTATTCAAATAATTCTTAAGTGCCCGCCGATAACATATTAAAAAAAAAGTCATAGAAAACCATCTGTCAAGACACTCCTTCCTCCACTCTCCGCCCGACATCGAAAGTTAGCGAGTTGAGTGGCGAAAATCAAATCCGCGCTCTATCCTACCAGAGCCTGAAAAAAAAAACAATTTAAATAGTTCTTTCTAGTGAGCATCGATCCCACAACTATTGCGTTACAAATACTGCTCTATGATGAACGAAAATGATACTTAAAAGGAATACATTTAAAAAAACATACTGTAAAATGAACAGTTTTTAATAATTATATCGAAATATTAAAATATATATCACGATTAGCAGTGTACACGCACAGGTATGGTATTTATGTGTTAATTCGCTCGTCACACATCAGCACTAGAGTGTGACTCAGACGAGTATCTACTGTTCTACAAAAATCTTTAATATAATTATAAAATTACCTAAAAATATTGAAATATTATTCCTATGTAATACACTGTTATACCGTAAAAAGTTATTGGTTTACATGGAGGCACGGTTGGGACATGAAACGTAGGTCGTGGGTTCATATCCTATATGCAGAAGTGTATATTTAAAGTCCTTCGTAACTTCCTAAATCCCTTTCCTGGTCTGATTATGGGAAACGCGAAACAGCATGTGTCCAACAATGTAACATTCTCTCCCCCTATATATTAAAACTTAGCAAAATACTAATTAAAATCTTGAATCTTTGATTTTTACATAATTCAAATTGAACTATTTCAAATAAATTAAACGCATATATTTTATACAACAACCTGTGACTACGGTCTACGATAAAATGATTGAAACGTTGGGTTTTCTAAACTCTGTACTCGAATACAAAATAACGGCGATTCATCTCATTAAATCGAAACGTATAATTTAAAATATAATAATAATAATAAGAAAAATGTAACTGATCGTTGTATGTACATGGAAGATACATGAAAAGAACATTATTGGGGGCATATTTATTAGTTATCAATGTAATAGAATGCAAAACAATGGGTTTTATTATTTTCTGTTAGTCTGTGCGTTCGTGCACGCCAATCTCAGAAATGGCTAAACCGATTTGAATGCTGTTTTGTCTAAGTTTACCGAAACACAATGAATGCGAGCTTCAGTAAAACAAAACAAACAATTAAATCGAAATAAAATAAAAGAAATACATTTTTAAGATGATTTAACAAGAGTCGAATTTTGTTTGTTTTTAGTTTAAAGTGCGAGTTTATTATTCAGAGGCTGTGGTCGATCTGAAAAACTAAACGTTTTTTATTAATATTTCCTTGAAGATAGAACTCATACAAAACTTCGCATAAAATTAAGTGTATATATTTATTTCAAATGGTTCACAAATAAAAATTAATTAATTATTATAAGTATTGACTAAGATTTGAACGCGGGAGAGTATAAAAACTAAACAGTTATAATCGATTAGTTGACGCGGGTCGCTGATCACATCATACGTTTAATATACGAGTATGTCAAAACGAGATGAGACGAATTGTATATATTGACACTTTACTAAGAAAATGGCATCATATACGTATGTAAATACACAGTTCAACTCATTACTCAACCCTTATGTCATTTATGACTTGCCACAATACTAAGTTATATAATTTTTATACTTTTAACAGCTTCACGGCATATTCCGCAAAACAAGGTAGGCTGAGAGAAGCTACTGTCAAGACACGCCGTCCTCCATTTTACGTCCGAATTTGAGATATTACATTCGGGGCTTAACGCCGTGCTTGGTCAAGAAATGGAAATAATTGAATTATAATCGTTAGCCCAAGTGTAAAATTAAAACGAACCCCAAACACAACCATCGAGGTTTCATCAGATACTGTATTACTATACAGTTATAGTCAAAGTCAAAGTCAAATATTTTTAGTCAAAATAAGAAGTTATATGCTTAATTTTTTTAACGTCGAACAATTTACCACCGGTTCACTAAAGTTAATGCCTCAGACCTGAGAAGAACTGGCACAAGAAACTCAGCTATTTCTTTATTTTTTTTAAATACAATAATTTACAAATTTATTAGTGACAATGATACCTTTGAAATAGACTGGAGCGAGCATTTCATTCCCAAGGCGTGTTATCAGTACACCTTTACCACACAAACGTCCTTTCACAACTTTTTTAAATTGTCTTATAGAGTATTTACGGACGGGTTTTGGGATCCTATTGCAAAAGCGCACACACATTGTCCCATAAAAGAAAATTGTTTCATGTATATCATAGATAAATAAACGCTCGTCTGATTATATATGCCATAGTTGTAGGTTTGATTCCCACTAAGGGGAATATTTAAATTATTTTTATTTTCCTCTCTAGTGACAAGACAAACCGCTGTGTTTAATTTCGCCTCTTAACGCGCAATATTTCGGTTACGGGTAAAACGTTGAAAACTGACACCTATTTACGGTATGACACTTTACTAAGTTTAACTTAGGTTATCTTCACCTATGCTGTTATGCGGGAAAAAATAATATAAAGTACTGAGAAATAGAAATAATTTAAACATATAAAAATAACTCATTTTTAGAATACGGCTACCTTTTTCGCGGCGCCTCATGGAAACCGCTAAGCCATACGTTCTACATCCAGCTGAGTCGAAATTTTTATACGCATATTACAACTTATTTTTGTTATTAGCATCTCTGTAGAGAGATTTTAACAAATTTCTTCTCCCCAAAGATAATTCTACGAACAATCGTTTGGCAAGAGATAGTTATTTATTAAATATTATATTTAAAAAACGTAAACATACTCATTTCTCTAACTAGAATCGAACCCACAACCATCGTATACAAACACTGTCACACAGCGCCACAAAAGCGGAATATATATGTACATTTAATTATTATATGATTATGATTTATTTCACGTTATTTATTAGATAATTCATGCAATTATTGCAAATGTAACGGAACTAGTTTCTCATATGAAATATTTAAAGTACTTCCTAAACACATTATATATATTTTTTTGTTAAATACTATTTTGTATTGTTCAATACATTTATTATCAGGTTTATAGAATATAATTTTTTCATCTACATACTCGTTCCTTTTACTTTGGGTGTGTGTTTAGAGAAAACACTTATTTGTTTATTGGAAATACAATTTTTTGGTACCTTATTATATATATAACAATAGTTATTACATAAAAAACGTGGATATACAATTCAATATACAACATCTAAAAAACCAAAATGGTTTGACGATACATAATTTTCTTATGTAACATATACAAAATAAACAATATCATTTAAGAAATACTATTTTAATATTTTTTTATATTACTTTTAGAAATGTTATTCCAGTTTTCAATTTCCGCCCGAATTCGAGTGGGCATCGAACCCACAACCAACCGCGTTGTGTCAGACGCTGTCACAGTAGAAGCACAGTGTGAAGTAAAAATCACAGTGTACTTAAATTTTCACCTATTTTAGAGATATATTATTGATTTAAAAATTTTAAAGTTTAATTCACACACTTAGGAAATTGTAAAACATTTATAGAAAACGTATAAAACTTTGAACGCAGCGGGACTCGCACCCACGCCTCTTGGAACCCTTCCAAGCGCTTTCACCCCTAACCGCTAAAGTGAAGAAATTGTTATAAATGTGAAATATAAGCATTCTACCTAGTGGAATTGGAACCTACAACCAAAGTTTATATCTGGATAGTGTTACAACACCATAGAATACCCGAAATTGGGCGATTTAGCTCTAGGTGCTCTCGAGCTACTTAATTGTATGCAAGAGTTAAATAATAAATAATAGATAAAAAAAACCATATAGATTCTCTGTAAAAGCCATAAGAATATAATTATGTAAAATTAATATTTACTCACGAAACTAAACTAAACAGAGCTGTGCTTAAAACAAAGATACCGTCAATATTCACACCGTATACATTTTCAGGAAATGTATTTCTTGTAAAAGATATTGTTACATCAGATCACATAATAGGCGGGTATCTTATAGACTTCCTTGTTTTATCGAAGTACAAGTGTAAGTGTAAGTGTTACAAAATATAATATATTTAATATCTAAACGAAAAAATATTAAAATGTAGTTACTCGTAATATTGTTTTCATCTTCCTGCTCTTGTACGGTAAAGCGCGGCGTTGAGTTTCGCCACTCAACATGTAAAGTTTACTATTCAGGCGGAAGGACATATTGAAGCTGAAAAAAATATATTGAAGTCAATTTTATACACATCATTGTTCTTAACTTCCTCATACCGTAAATAGGTGTTAAAGTTAGATTATATTTCCTATTTTTATTCCTCAAGTCAATACCTGATTGCTAAATTGCATTTCAAATGTGCAAAAACAATGTCTTTATTATATATTCTAATGATTTGCCAATAGATGACCGATGTGAAATGGTCTTGCATACTAATTTCTATGCAATCACTTTAAAACGACTACGTATTAGTATAAATCGTACGAAATATTATGTTAAAATAAACTGTTTAGAAGGAAACTAGCTAATATTTAAGCTAAATATCGAAATTACTCATAAAATATTATATAGAGGCCCTCGTGGCGCAGTCCGACGTCTGACTGTAAACGCGATTGGTTGTGAGTTCGATTTTCGATCGTTGTCATACACGGTGAGTGTATTTAAGAAAATTTCTGCGCTCTGGTTCTGGTACTCGAAACAAAGATTTTAATGTTGACAACATAATTGGGTTTAAAACTTGATAAAATGTAACGGTCATAGTTCTTTGCAAGGTTTTGTCTCATTTTTAATATCTACATATACCATCTTGTTTTCTGTACCAGCTTTGAAATAATACAAATCTTTATTTTGTATTTCTATTTGATTATCATTTTTTTTCAATAAACTTCTTATGAACCAAATAATATTATTTAAAAAAAAAATCTTTTAAGTGAGTTAAATTTTCTAAATTGCAATATCGACTATAATATAAGAGACTAGCTATTACCTTTCTACTCTATATAACAGCAAAGTTAAAGAAATATAAACCAGTTATATTATTTTCAATATATATAATTATAAAAAAATGTCTGCAAACGAATTGCGTATGAAACATTTTGAAATTAAGCATTAAGAAGCCTCTACAATTACTAATGCCATGTTGAGTAAATGAGCAATTTGTATAGGAAACAAATTATTGGTTATGCAAATTTCTGAGGTCTATAACTTTACTTTCATACTGTATTATTATACAAAAAGTTGCATATCAAGAAGTATATATGAAGTTATGTATATTATTCGCTTAGTATAATAAAAATAGTGTAATATATAAATATTACACTAAATAAAGGAACAGGGAGCTGTTTCTTCGTTCAATAGTGATTTAACAATTAAGAGGCTTTTGCAGGCAATTCAAATGCGCCTACAACAGCATAGTTTGTTACAATTATGTAAAAATTTGAATGTGTGTAATTCTATTTGTAAAGTAGTTCAAATATAGCTAAACACCCCGTAATTCTGTTATTAGCTATACGCAAAACAATGGAGTACAGCGTTATTGTCAAATGTTTCGACATCGGATAAGTAGCGGCGATTCAAGTGGCTTGCGATGCGATACTAATCTAGGTCACATTATAAAGAATTACACAACAAACCCTATGTATTTTGAAATGAAACGACTTTAATCGGATTAATTGCCTATATTATTGTTATTGGTAAATCAATTTTTAGACTACTTAAAAGTCTATCAGCGACCACGTGCTACTGTAAAGTGTTCGAAACGTCGGGTTTTCTAAAAATGTATTGTCGAATAACAATAATATATGTGAGTAATATGGCTAAAACAGTTTAATTTAAATAATGTATAAAAATTGCGAAATCCCAAAGCCTAGAAGACTTTATAGAACTCGGACTGAATGGGTGACAAAATGAAATTCAAGCTTACTTCTGGCAATGCCAAGCATTTATTACTTACACACAACTGTAATTTTTCTACACATCTCGTTCTATTATAACAGGTACATCAACTCGAAATTAATACGCAACTTTTATCGATTCTCAAAATAAAAAAAAAATACATTTAACAAATAAAAAAAAAATTAAAAAGAGCTACATTAGACTACATTAGAAGCCAAACGATCGTGAGTCTCGAAGTGAATTATCCAGAGATCTGGTTATTGCCCACTATTCGCTTTGATAAATATTTCGAGGTTCCCGTTCGTTTGTTTTTGCTATCCTTAGATTTATATATCACAATACAGCGTCTGCTTCCTGCAGCCTTTAGTAGCTACCATGATGACCGTACTCGTGACCGTGACTGACGACAACCGGGACTGGCACCTTGACGGGGTAAGGCACGGGTTTTTCAATGTGGACTGGCACGTGTCTCTCAATGTGGACGGGGTACGGCCTGTCGACTGGCACTTTAACGGGGAACGGCACTGGCTTCTCTACGGGATAGGGAATGTGTTTCTCAACGGGATAGGGCGCTGGTACGTGCACTTGTACTGGGTAAGGCACTGGTTTCTCTACATGTACGGGTACAGGGCGGTCAACGTGGATCTTGACGGGGTAAGGCACGCGTTTTTCAACTGGGTAGGGCACTGGCTTTTCTACTGGGTAGGGAACAGGCTTATGGATGTGTACAGGGTAGGGCCTGTCGACTGGGACGTGAACGGGGACATGTACTTCCTTAATTACTGGATAAGGTGCGGGAACATGGACTGGGACCTTCACTGGGTAAGGTACCTTCTTTTCAACTGGGTAAGGTGCAGGTACTGGTACCTTTACTGGGTAAGGGATTTTCTTTTCTACTGGATAAGGAGCTGGCACGTACACTTTGACGGGTACTGGTCTGTCGACTGGTACATGTACGGGATAGGGAACTTTCTTTTCAACTGGGTAAGGCTGAGGAACGTGTACAGGTACTTTGACGAGCTCCTTGACGG
Source organism: Podotricha telesiphe (assembly GCA_038994665.1). Lineage (NCBI taxonomy): Eukaryota > Metazoa > Arthropoda > Insecta > Lepidoptera > Nymphalidae > Podotricha > Podotricha telesiphe. The sequence goes on from JAOYRR010000179.1 coordinate 472,992, forward strand.
TATAAGGAACGTGCTTAACAACGGGATAGGGTTGAGGTACGTGCACTTTGACGGGCACAGGTATGTGCTTTTCAACAGGATAGGGAATGTGTTTCTCTACTGGGTAGGGAACAGGGACATTTTTGACTAGAGTAATGGTTTTGTGGACTTCTTCGTGACCGTGACCACCGAAACCACCACCGTAGCCGCCACCGAAACCACCACCGAAACCACCTTCGAAACCACCTCCGAATCCACCGTGTCCACCATAACCAAGATCATAGAGTCCACGTTTTTCATGTTTCTTGTCCTCGGTTGCCGCTTTGTCATCGGTTACTGCCACTTCTTTTTCTGCTGCTTTGGCTTGTTCCGCGTAAGCGATAGCCAAAACAGCCACCAGACTGGCGGTCACGAGCTGCAAAAATAATAAAAAAATAAATTACACGACTCATGTTACAAAACTAACAGACGGATATGCACATTATATTTAACATAGTGAAAGATTGCTATTAAACAGGTACGACAATCTATCACATTTAGTTAGGTAATTGCCAGAGCTTTATTATTGAAATCAAGAAAGTGGTCTTGTAAAAGCTTAAGGCTCGTTCGATGGGCGTAGAGCAAAGTAATTTCCGTATTGGGTAATCATAATTGGGCCACGGGGTCGAATCCAGGTATGCACTGTCACAACACTTGCACAATCACGAAATTGAACACACCATGAGCTTCATGATGCTGCGTTTAGTTGGTTGCACTGAAGGCAGCGAGGTCCTGAATGCGAATGATGCGTGGTAGGTTCCACCACGCTATATATATGCGAATTGAGCGGCCAAGCGAAGAAAAAAACGCGCGGTAGGACCATGTTACACTTTCGCTTTCGACGGGTATGGTTGGACGTAAACCAAAATGATCCATATTATCGTTCTTAGATTCGAACCAGTTTGTGTACAAGCGTTCCTGAAATTAACTATAACTGTCATTTGAGTTGCATTATATTATGCAAGTATTGCGTTTATCAATATTATGAATATATTTTATTTATCTCGCTGCATTTCTTATGTAATGTACAGAGATTAAATAGATTGAGAGATTATAGGGATGAATCTCTCCGCTCGCCAGTTTACATTGGTTTAGACATATTTCGTGCTAGATGGTTGCAGCGAAACGCCACGTATAATTATATTAATAATATTTATATTTGCTTATATACATAATATATTCTTGTATATATAACTATTTGTTCTTCTAATCGATATTATTTTATATATAAATCATTTTTTTTTATTTTTAATACAAGATTTAATTGAATAATTTTAATAACAATAAAAAAAAATTATAACCGGGTTTTTTTTAAATATATTTGTTAATCAATCGGAAGAGCACTTACTAATTATAATTATATATATTTTTTATATGTTATATAACATTGATTTCCACTCGGAAGAATGATTATATTAAAATTAATTTTAATTCTCCTCTCTGGGACGGAATGATGGAATGAAACAGGAAGGAAACGGAATGTCTTGACACTAAGGCCACTGACACCTTTCTATATAGGAAAAAGTGAAACGCTAAAAAAACTATATATATAGATATTTTAGCGGCAATTACACCTGTGACATAAACAAGTATGTTTTATATACATAAATAATTGTAATTATATTTGTTGAAGCTTATTTCAATGAAACACTTAAAAATCAATTAATCTCTGTTCATATTAAATATAATTTTGAAATTTTGGCAAGAACTTTATAACTTTAATAGTAATAAATTTTATAACTTGTATAAACGTTCACTTTGCGTCCTTTCTAAATTAAGCCGAGTGTACGAGTATACCAACTAAAGTCCAAAGCTATACATAAATTAATTAGACATATTAAATTTCATTTTGATACAACACTTGTTTTTTTTTGATAGAATTTAAAAACCAATTATTTTACTGCAGGCGCGATTATTTTAGAACTGGCAAAGGCTTATTATAACTCTAAAAGTGTATTTTTCCTTAGTTATGAAACGCGTTGAGTGTCCGCTATGGAAGTGTTTTAATGTAACTCGTGCATTTATAGGACGCTATACTTAAAACACTTAAAAACACAAAGCAGCTTCACGCTTTTTCACGCATAGCACGGTAGTCAGTGAGAACCTAGTGTTGAAACGTTCCATTCTCCACTTTCCGCCCGAAATCGTGACGGAAATAAACGCTGTACTTTGTCTTAGGTACCAGTGCGGAGGAATTAAAAAAATATATATATAACCATTTGCCCAAGTGGGAATAGAACCTACAACCAATTACGTTTTCGCCACAATGCAAATAACGAAAGAAATGCTATATATATATATATATATATATATACGTATAAACAAGCATCCGCCACTCAACCCATAATGGTTCAAATGTGGACGGAAAGCGGAAAACGGGGTGTCTTGACACTTGACAACGTCAGAGGTTATTTCTGATTACACTGGATAAGGAAAAGGGTCAAGTTGAAATATTATATGAAATAGTTTTTTATCATGCGTTTTTAAAATTTTGTAATATATAGAAGTGGACCTAGATTTGAACATCATTTGCATGTTAAGATGTTTCTAATAGAGAAGTTGTAAGAAAGCTGTCTAGGGAATTGAACCTACAACTATTATGTATGAAGCTTAATGTTAGTAGTTGTAGGTTTCACAGTTTGCTTTGAGAAAATTAAATTAGATTTTTGTTCAAGATACACATATATTGCAAGTTGTAACATTAATTGCCGGATATTTTTCATTTTATACATTTCTTAAGATATGTTAAGAAATAAATAATAATAATGAGCAAATCTACATAATATTTTTTACTATACAAGAAGAACGCTATACAAGTATCTGACATCTAAATTAAAAACTAAGCGCTATTTTTGGCTTTATAATTCAATATGCAGTGTCATTGTTAGTCATAAATGATAAAAAGTCTGATATAACCAATCGCAGCGCTTGATACCGTTTCTAAACATGGAATATGTATAAAAATGAGATGAATGTGGAGAACGGAGTGTTTTGACAATAGATTCTCCTCTATTTATCATATTATATTTAAATATATATACATATATATATATGTAAACCTTTATTGGTTTTTCTTTAGTTAAAAATTTGTTAAGATGCTTTGGTCTTTTTAAATATAATCATAATGCCGTACTATTACTCAGTGCGCCGCAGTTTTTACCGCCACACTTTTACCCGAATAGCAGGGTAGCAGAGTCTTTCCGCCTGAAATTTAACACCGCGCATTGGTTTAGGTGCCAGAGTGACGAAACGAAAATCATTTATATATCATCATTTACCCGAGTGGGAATCGAACCTGCAACCATCGCGTATATGATACATGATACAGCGTGATGCTATTCCACAAGTGTGCCGCTAATAGTACAAATAATAGTATACGCAAAAATTAAAAGAGTATTTTTGTTTCTTTTGACATGGAGAAAAAAGAGAGAGAGATTTGTCACTTACATTAATGTGTAAAAAAATTTTTTAAATTTGCTATTTTATTAGATGTTATAGTAAAATTCAATTTCTTAGTTGATATTTGTCTGTCTGGAATGAATTATTATTACATTATTATATCATTACACTCGTACCTACAAAATAATTTTCAATGAAAACACTGAAATCAAATATTTTACAAATAGGAAGTCGTTTAAAATCAAATTGTCAATTTTACCGAATTATATATATATTTAGAATTTATAAAAACTTTTCCAGCAAAAACTTGTATTTTATTGTTTTTTTGTTGTCGCTGAGAGCAGGTGCAATATCATTAAATGTTTTAACGTTATACATTGATACGCTTTTTGTAACTACTGTAGGTTTTTCCTGAAATTGTGAATGGGTTATATTTAACAATGTTTTATTTGTTGAAGCTTTTATTTTATATAAGCTTGTATCCTGTTTCTTTTTAAAGCTTTTAAGAAAAATTATAATAATAGAAGTTCAATAATTTTTATAATTATTTTTCAATATTTATTATCAATAAAGAATTTACTAAAACAGTATAGAAAAAAGAAATCAAAATAGCTTAATAAACAAACTGCTATTCGTTTATGCTTAATTGAAATCAAAATAGTTTGTTATTAAAAAAAAAGTCTAGGGTTGTCCAACTTTACGTAAACATATAAGGAATTGATTGTAGGTATATATTAAATTTAAAGGCCTATATGGCGCAGTCTGACTGTAACTGTAATTGGTTCAAATCGCACTCGGGAGAATGATTATATTCAAATTATTGTCATTGCTTCGCTTTGGTTGGACAAAGCCTGTCGTTGAATTTCGCTACTCAACAAGTAATTTCTCCAATACTTGTTAGGTGGTGGGTGGTTATTGGTTCGATTCCCACTTGAGGGAATGATTATATTTAAAATATTTTTATTTTTTCGCTTTGGTTTCAAGACAATGTGTAGCGTTGCGTTTCACCTTAACACACAATAAAATGTGACGAACGAGTGTTCTGTAATATATATATATATATATATATATATATATATATATATAACACATAATCTGGGAAATGCATTAAGATAAAAAGTCTAAGGCAAATAAGCTTTCAACTCCATTTAGCTTACAAGTTATCAAGTAAAAGCTGTTAAGCCATGACTATGACTAACATGGCAAGTGTCAAAGGGTCGATTGATCCATCTGACATTTCGAACAGGTTGAAACATGAGTATTGTATCGCCATTTTCTTACATCACCCGATGCACTTTTGTAAATATTTTGTTAATATTGCATTTTTCCTGTTTCACATTCCCATTTTTTGAGATCAGTATCGCTAAAGAGATGTTAGATTGCGGAACCCATCGCCAATTTTTTTCTAACCCGCCTTTAGAGACGCAAATATTTGTAATATTTTTGTTGTAAGCGGTAATAAATTTCACAATCATTGTGTATGTACTTAAAAACATCATCAAATTAAAAGTATAAGAAGATTGGATCATTTCTTATAGTTATCTATGCGCAATTAAATACCTCACACTCACTCACGAGGGAGTTTAGTTCGAATTTGAAGATATAAATTATATCATTAGTAAAGTAATTAAACTATAATATTTCATAATATATATCTCAGGGAAATATTTTACGACCTTTTCTATAGAACAGTCTTCCTTAGCAATGTGAAATTTACAAATATTATGCAAGTACAAAATCATCAAAGACTGCACCCATGTAATCGTCTATGTTCAATTTAATATGTATTGATATACGAGTATACTATTAATGTTTTAACAGTTAATTTATTGGTTAATTAATATAAGTTATTATTAAGTATCATCGGGCGCAGTGACAGCGTGTTTTGACTGTCACCACGATTGGTTGTGGCTTGACTCCCACTGGGGAGTTGAGGTAAGACCAGAGTTCCGCCACTCAATGTTTTAAATTCAGGCAGAAAGTGAGCGCGATCGGATCGAGAATCTGTGACTAGTGTTTTGTAATATGATATACCGATATACTTATATGTACATGCTTTTAATACTAGTAGACCCTTTGACGCGTAAAATAAGTGTTACCGTAGTTATGTCAAACGCAATTTTCATAATAATTAATGTAGCTTGTTTGCATTATTTTTTTTTGTAAAAAGAACCCACCATCGCGCTTGCTTGGGCCTTATCGGAGTGGGAAAATAAATACAATTTTAAATAAAGGGGGAAGGGAGGTATGGGGATCGTATACTCTCGACCATCATCGTGGATAGTCTAACAATATCTCATGCCATGATAAATAAGAAATTATTAATTATATATTACAAATATTCATTAGTCTTTTTTTAACATTTTTTAAATAGTTAATCGCACACTTAGGAAATTGAAACAAATATAAATTGTAAAAAAGCGTATAAGAATTTCGACGTAGCTGGATGTGGAACGCATGGCTTAGCGGTCAGAGCGCTTGAACGGTTTTCAAGAGGCGCGGTTTCAAATCCCGCTGCGTTCAAAACTTTTATACGTTTTCTAAATATGTCTTTTTCATTAGAGCCGTTTGAGTCGTCGCCCTTTGCTTCACAAACATATGCAAAACACTATATATTACGGCAATTATAATAATTATTGTTATTTTAGTCAATTAGCCAAATAAGGCGTGCATAAAGGTTGTTCGTTTTTGAAAATTGGCTAAATAATTAAAAAAAAATGCGTTGAGTAATCAATTATCATAATTTAAAATGTAATATATTTCAATTCAAATAAATCAAGCCTTTAAATATATATAATAAATACCAGATTCATAAGTAGCTTATCAATCAATCAATCAATATGTATACTTATACATATAATGAAAATGTTATTGAACCCTTTCTGTATATGGAAGATATGTGGAAAAAAAATGACTTTTATCAATGTAATAGAACCAAAACAATAATTTTTAATTTCCTTTTTTGTTTGTCTGTGCGTTTTACAGGTATTTGTGTATAATAGGAAAATTTATGTATTGGAAATTAAGAAAGGAAAAATGACTAGATGGGGTGTCTTTTTAACTAGCTTAAGCCTTATATAATTACTAGCGGCCCGCTCGTGGCTTCGCCCGCATGAACTAAAGCTGTTTCTTATTTTCAGCAACACGTTGTAAATTTCTCAAATATTATACGAATACAAAAACGATTTTATTAGCTTCACATATAGCTACTATTTACCAAAAAAAAAAAGGAACTCTTGTAACCTTTTTTTTTACCACCCAGCTTGCGTGCAAATCTGCACACCTGGCCAGATTAAATAACAATATAATATATTCATAGCCCATCATAGATTGAGGCCATCGTGACGCATGGACGACAGCATCTGACTGTAATCGCGATTGGCTGCGGGTACAATTCTCACTCGGTGCAAAAATTTAATTATTTTCATTTCTCTGCTAATGTGAACAAGAGCGTTGAGGTCCAGCAGTCAACACACTAGAGAACAGTGCGTCTTGACATTAATTTCTCTCAGACTATAAAAATACACATACATAAATAAAAATATTCATAGCATGTACCTGATATCCTTGTCAGGATGACAAGAAGTAATGTAAAGCATGTTCCTTTCAGTATTATTTTTTAAAACTACTTTGAAATGATTTTTATTGTTATTATTATATAATTTAATATTAAAATTACACAATATTATTAACAATTAAATAAAAATATCAATATACATACATACATAACACGCTATAAATAATTGGATTTATCCGACTCTTAGCAATGAATACAGGCTAATGTTGCAATTTAGGATGTGTTAGTAGGTAGTGCTTCCGCTGGTGTTACGATAATTCTAGCAAGACCAGTTTGTATTACAAAGATCATATTTTTTGTTCATATATTTACGCATCTTAGACGTTTACGAGACAGTGTTTAGTGTTTTGGCACTATTTTTGCCATATTGTTCATATAATAAAGGCCTTAAAGGCCGGCAACATCCCTGTAGCTCTTCTGGTGTACCACGGGGTCGTGAGCGGCGGTGATCACTTACCATCAGATGACCCGAACGCTCGTTTGCCTTGTCTATAGAATAAAAAACATCATTTAAGTTAAATTAGACAAAGTAAAGCGTTAAGTTCCGCTACACAACACGGAGTGTCTCGTTTTGGGGCGGAAAGTGGCGAGCGGATTGTCTTTACACTTACACTTACACTTAGTTACACTTAGTTCTTATTGCATGTTTTTTTTATTATTGTATTTGATAAGTCAATTTGTATATTTAACAATACCACTAACCGACATGGTTCTTTTTCTAACAAAACATATTTTAACATTTTTAAAGTGTTATTCACACATGTAGGATATATAAAAACATTTTTACGTAGCAGGATTCGAACTAACGCCTCTTGGAAACTGTCCGGTTTCCAATTTTTGTACATTTTTTGTGCAATAACACTAATTTGAAAGTTTTATGTGTTATTTATTATGTAAGTAACACTTAGTAATAATAAAGATTTAAGGATAAGCGGCTGCTACAATCATTATTGAATTTATCCTGGAAACGTCAAATTATTGATTTCCAGCGCTACGTTTCATAACTGAACTAACTTGATGAGAGTTTATTAAAATATGAAGTTTTAAAATTGTAGTTTTTTATATTTATATATTAAATATATTATGTATTAAAGAAATATAAGACATTTGAATTTTCTTTCCTCGCTATTTCTAGCACAGCAAGGTATTGGAAGATTCGTTCTGTTCTGCGTTTTATAGCATATTTAGTATTAACACATTCGTGCAAAAAAGCCATTTTTTGCCACTTTCAAATTAAATATTAGAAGATCTTTGGATTTCGTGACACATTTTGAAATGAATCTATTTTTAGCCGGTTAGACGTCCTAGATACTTCATTTTAGTAGACGTCCTAGATACTTCATTCTAGATACTCTAGACGTCCTAGATACTCTAGTCTGCCTGTGACCACGGACTACTGTAAAGTGTTCGAAACGTTAGGTTAGGTTGGTCTAAAATATATTTTCGAATACCAAAAATATACGCAATTAATCCATTTAAAAATAGTTTCATTTCAATAATTCAATATTTATTTAAAAAGTAAATTAGCTGTAAGACTACTTATTTACATATAAATAATAATACAAATAATATATACAAATAAATCATTACTAATATTGTAGTTTATTCCAATGCACATACATTTCTCTCAAACAATGAGTTTCGTAAACGCTACTATTATATTAGACTGTTCAAGGTTCCTTTTGTTCTGTAGAACGTTTGCCACTGTGAGTGCTTTACTTGTTAATATATAAGTAAAGTAGACTGCTTGGTTTAGTGCTAATATATTGTAGGTTCGATTCCCAGTTGAATAAATAATCATTAACTCTATTAGATATTTAATTTTATTAGATATTGCTACATTTTACTGTTAAAATCTATCAAAGCTGGTAGTAGGCATCGGAGGCGGATAAAGAGAGGCTCTCTCTCCTCTCTCAGGAGAGTCAAACACGATCTGAATATTCTGGGCGTGACAAATTAAATGGTGGAAGTCAGGAAATGGCTCACCTGCAGCTGTAGCTCCTTATATGATATTTCTTCGAAATTTATTTAGTTTGAAGTTTGTTTTTTCCTTATTTCGTTTATTTAGTAAGCTGTTAGTCTGTTCTTGATTTTCAGCGCTTTTTAAAAACGTCGGGGTACCAAAATCGAGTGAACGACTTTCTATAAACAAATTGACAAAATATTTATGTAAATAGGTCATCGTGGCGCAATAGACCACTGCCTGACAGTAAGCGTGATTGGTCGTGGGCTGGATTCCCATTCGGACCAATGATTCAATTCAAAATATTTTTGTCGCTCTGACACCTAAGACAAAGCGCGGCGTTGAGTTCCACTACTCGACAGACAATGTCTTGATTTTCATTGAAAAGTGGAGAACGGAGTGTCTTGACACGCAGGTTCTCTCATATACACTGATATCCGAAAGCGTGAAGCTTATGTAAATATAAATATTTTATAATATACAATTTATAGCGATTTTCTTTCGACAGTTTCATCTTTCATAGCTTTATGTAAGTAGGTAATTAGATACAAGCGCGATATCTCACACATACGACTATGTGATGATTGACGAGATAGGTTCTAACGTAATGTCTAGTTAATAATAAAAAAGCGCGGAGTTGTGTTACGTCAATCATCAATGCCAATGTCTCGAATTCGAATTTAGGGATCCTTTCAAAATGTGCATTGACCGCTCGCACCCACTATCACTTTACTGTTTACTGTTTTCTGTTTCTATAAAATCAAAATTAATATATTATTTTAAAATGTATGGTAGCTTCACGCTTTTTCCCGCATATCACCATGCTGCGGGTAAACGTGCGATCACCTAGTCTCATTTACATTCCATTCTCCACTTTCCACCTGATTCAGATACATTGCTTATTAAGTATAGGAACTTAGCGCTGCGCTTTGTCTTGTCACCAGAGCGATGAAATGAAAATAATTTAAATATAATCATTCTTCTGATTGAGAATCGAATCCACAACCATCGCGTATAAAATCAGACACTGACACATTACGGCTACGTTAGCCTCAAAGTACTATATTAACAATAATTTTCAATATATTTTTGACTTAATAAATAAATTTCAAAACGTTTTAAATTCTACAAACTACAATAATAAATAAACAAACAATTGTTTTAGCGTTTTTTTATTTACAAAGGAATAATTAATAAGGAAATATCAATAATTTAGATGGCATAGTACATTGGTTCATTGAACATTCGATGGAAATCAATATTCATTAATTGTCATTCTAGCAAAACAATATGCGGCGATAGGTTATGCTTAATATCTCGAAATCGATTTGAAAGTAGACAAAGAGGTTGTATACAAAAACCAGTAATTTTTTCCAGCTTATCACTTTATCCTGCATAGCAGGGCAATCAGAGAGAATCTACTGTCATGCCACTTCGATATACGCTTTCCGCCCGAATTCGAAACATTGCGTGTTGAATGGCGGGACTCAACGTCGCGCTTAAGTAGTACGAAGTTAGGTATCAGAGGAGAGATATGAAAATAATTGTAATATGAGTGGAAATCGAACCCATTAGTAATCGTGTTTACAGTCAAAAACTGTTCCACTGCGCCACAATGATCTAAAGTACTTGAAATTATAAATAGCTCCTCCTTTAAAATGTATATAAGTACTATTAAAGTGTCAGCTGTAGTGGTATTTGTATTGTTATACGCTTACTAACTGTAACACTTAAAAATTACTCAATTATCACTAACATATATTTTGGTAACATTTTTTAGAGTGTTATTCACACACTAAGGAAATTGAAAAAGACATATTTAGAAAACGTATAAAAATTTGAACGCAGCGGGATTTGAACCCGCGCCTCTTGAACGGTTTTCATTTTTATACGTTTTCTAAATATGTCTTTGTCACGAACATATAAAATTCACTTGTTTTTGCCATATTACATAATGTGTAACCACGTAATATGTAATAATACCAAGTTACCACAAAACGCATATATTTTACTTAAAAGTATTTTCTCTTTAAAAATATTTTGGCAGAATGGGGGATACATAGAATATGTAAAAGCAATATTTGTATTATATTACACGTAAAAAGTAATTGGATAACTAGCTATATACGCTGTGGTTGCAAGTTCAATTCCCAATCGGAGAAATGTATTTTGTTTTTGTTTTCTTTATCTAGTTCAAGATATATATATTTTTACAGCTTCACGCTTTTCCCGTATAACAGGGAAGTCATAAAGAGCCTAGTGTCAAGACACTCCGTTTTCCAGACAGACATTGCGTGTTAAGTGGCGGAAATTCAGAATGAAAATATTTTTTATATAACCGTTTCTCGAGTGGGAATCGAATCCACAAACAATTCAGTTTACAATTAGACGCTGTCCCACTGCGCCTCGATGGCCTCAAAAATATAAATAGTGAACTGACTTATGAATAGCTAGGTTCTTTCTGATTAGCTGGTGGTCTTAAAAGAAATAATATCTATATGTAAACACGCTATATAAGATAGCATTAGAGAAATATTGCAATATTATATAATCTCTTTATAATAAAAAAAAATATGTATATTGTAGAGCTGGCACAGTATCGCAATCACTGTACTGCACTGCACACGACTATTGTGGGTTTAATTCCCATTTTTTTACAATCTGCTAAGAATTTAGCCAATGTACACTTTGTTTCCGAAACTAGGGATTTTGAGAACGGTGTCTTTTAGAAATTAGCAAATAACAACAGTCAAAAATATTGATACAATTTTTAATTTTCTAATCTTGCATCGCGAAACATATACAAGCATGGTTAATCATACAAACAGGATTAACATATTCGTTATAGCACCTTACGTTGCATATTTTATTACAGTCCCTCTGTGTAACGCAATGTAAATAACCAATCTTCACACCGGAACCCGCTGAAAAATATATTATTAATGAAATAGATATTTTAGTATTTAATTTGACTATTGGTACTGAAAAAAATATCGTTACTATATAGGTGATTTTCCCGCTGACTGAATAACCATTCAAAATTCCCACTACGTAAAAAAACACATATTTTTCACTAATTTCACTCAGCTGTCTATAATGTGGTAAGAAACTTACAATCCCATTGTGTCGTTGCACCAGAAAAAGCTACCAAGGAAAATACTAAGAAGACCTCAAGTTTCATGACTAGTTTCTTATAAAATAACAAAATCTGATTCACAACCTACTGCAGCCTACGTTTTTATATGCAAAACGTTTTTTTTTAATTATATCCTTATAATTTCCGTACTTTATCAATTAGGAACTAAACGTGACGATATAATCGATACATTTTCACAGTCGATAATCTGTCATCAAATGCATGTATCGTTCACTTTGAACACTAAATGTTAGAACAACTAACAAGTTGTTTTTTAAAAAAGTTGCAATCGCAATTACTGCCCATTTTCTTGGAGAATCCGTTTTTATCCAGCTTTTATCAGTTGGAGCTCCCAAAAATGTAACGGTATATTTAAACTTGAATTTTACACACTTTGAAAGTTCAGCTCAATCGTGTTAAGGTGAGTTTTGATCTCCATTTTAGAGGCTCCATTTTAGATAAGATTGTTTTGACACTAGCTAGGTTCTCCCTGACTACTATAAAACACATGAAGGTTTATCAAAGTTATAAGATTAATTATACTTTGAGAAATTTTCAACTATATTATTTTATTGTTTATTCACTAAAAAGACAAACAAAGTAAATACAAAACTATAAAAAAAAAGTTAACAAAAGGTGTACTTATCTCTATAAGACTCTATAAGAGATCTTATCCAGGCAACCCGTGGAAAACGTATCGTAGGCAAGAGCAGTATAAAGCGGGAAGACTATATATATATAAAGCTAATGATACTCTTTGAAGAGAGTGGTATACTTTGTACAATGGTCTTCTGTATGATCCGACGCCAGTAATGAATCCCACTGTCTCGCTGTGCGAATAAAAAACGTAGATTCAAAGCGCTTTGTCCGTACAGTAGAAATTTCCACCATTTACGAATAGCGTATAGTAGCTTTCCTTGAAAACTGATAGTAAGATGTACATCAAGCTTTTTCATGTCTCTTCCAGTGTGGTCCCAGTATGATAGTAGCCATTCACCATGATGGCCATAATATCCGTAGGTAATGCTAGGTATACCAGCAAGTCCACTTCTCTTCTGGTTTCCACTGTGTGACCGGTATATATAGTCACAGATTACTTTGTCTATGCCCATGTCCACCAGTGTCCTATTCAGAAAAAGTGGAGTGTGTGTGCCTAAAGCAGACGTCGTCACGAGACGTTATACAAACTCCCTCTTAGATCTTGAAATTGTGCTCAAAAGTTTACTCTGGGTAAGTTAAGTATGACACGTCAGATGGAAACTAAGGGTCATCGATGTGGTGGTGGTATAAAGTTCGATTGGCAACCCTTTTATATTTCCAAGTTGCAGTTTAAGCAAGGTGTCCAGCCGCTGTGAAACATTATGAGGAGTATTTTTGATTAGGAACTTTTTTTTTACAGTAGAACAAGGCACTGTTCTTTATTATAACACGAGGACCTTAAATTTTTATTTTGACTAATTATTTATAAAAGCGTGGATTTTAGTTTAAAATATACTTTTCGTAAAAGTCGCAATTTTCCAACTAGCTGGTCAACCTCTAAAAGTTGCTGCATGGGGATTAAATTAATGGGTATCGAAGTACCTGTAGGCCGCATTTGATCTATCTAATCCATCATCATCAATAGGTCCATCTAATTACGCGCTGTGTATAAAGGTGAAGTTAAAAAAAAAATATTTTCAAAATGTAAAAAATCTTAATATAGTTTAATATTGTTTTTTTTAAAGTGTAATACACGCATTGCAGTTAGCGTGTGGCGAATCTTAAATGATTTAAGAGTTCTAATTTGTGAAGCCCATTAGTATAAAGTTGAAAATTAGTAATTAATTATGCACAAAAAAAATCTAAGACTAAAAATTTATTATAGACTAGCATTACTTTCTTGCTGCCAAAAAAATGTTTTATATAAATGACAGATAAGACCTGATCATCCTTTTATTATTATTTATGAAGTCCGAGGAGTTACGAGTCTATTATAATATACTTAATATACAAGAATTATATATTTTTACTGGTGGTTACATTTTACAAAATGACTTCCAATAATAAATTTTCCTGATTCAGTGAATCTTCTCTGATTCTGACTCTTCATCACCTAGCGTAAATTATTATAGTTAGACCCATGATATTAGATCATTAGGGTTATTTTGTCCACCCAGACCAGTTAAAGAAGGATTTTAAGAAATTCAACCCTTGAGGGGGAGGAATGAGGGTTGGAAGTTCGTATGAAGTCATTCATTCTTAAGGCTAGAAACTAGAATTAATCTTTTATTTTGTGTCACTGATTGCAATTTGATTTGGTTAAGCCTATATCATCGATTGTGATAATTCTATTTCCGAAGCTTAATAAGATTTATAAGTTAGTAAGGAAGTTCGTAGCTCTAAATCTATTCCTTTGATTTTGTTGAATTTTGATGTCAAAAAATGCACAGGATTATGCAAAAATGAATACGTACAATTATTATATCGCATTTTATTTGTGTCCTCGGACTGAATTTAACATTAGTGCCACTGAGGGAGTGAATAAAAAGACTGAAAACTTCTCTTTTAATGTGATTAATTGAGTTATATTTTTAGAAGACGTACTAAAGGTTGATCGCGCATCTTGGTTATCGTTGAAGAGGTCCAAGGCGTCCTAGGTCCAAGGGTAAGAGTTCAAACCGTTCCAACCGTTCAAATTTTAACACATTTCCTTGTGTTTAATTTATCCAAAGTATCGGAATAATGCTTAAAAATATTAAAAACACTAGTACTTTCATGATATCAACTTATTGCCTGTACTGTACTGTACACTCTAAATTTACTCAGTTTTGATAAATATATAAAATTCACGTTTTTTTGCCATATTACATAATATGTAACTAACAACGTAATATGTTAATTCCAAGTTACTACAAAAAACGCATATATTTTTCACTTAGAATTATTTTATCTTAGCCTACTTTGGCAGAATGGCAGTTGAATATGTAAAGGCAATATAATATATTACACGTAAAAATATGAATAATGTTTTTGCGAGTTCAATTCTTAAGAAAATCGTTTTAAAGATTCAAGATAATAGCACATTATATTTTTTAAAATTTTAAACAGTTATTTACACACTTAGGAGATTGAAACACATTTATACACAAAACGCGTCGCATGCGTTCTAAATCCGGCTACGTAAGTTGTAACAAAGAATTTTGACTTTGAAAATAACACTTTTAAAATGTAAAAATATTTAATAAATAGTATTCTCTCGCCAAACTTGAGATTATTTATACGGAATACTCAATGGGCAGCAGAAATTTGTAAAAATCTCTATACAGAGATGTTAGCAACAAAAATAAATTGTAATAAGTGTATAAGAATGTCGACGTAGACGGATGTACAATGCATGGGTTTAGCGGTCAGAGCGTTTGGCCGGATCCCAATAGGCGCGGGTTTGAATCCGCTGGGTTCAAATGTGTATACGTTTTCTAAAAATAATATAAAATAATTAAGTAATTTATAAACTCGATTTCTCTAGTTTGAATGTGTTCTTACACTATAAAAAATCATTTTGAGACAGGAAACGATAAGATAGCATTTAAATTAACATTAGCAGTCGCAAAGTAGCAATGATAGGTCTAAGTTCGATTCTCAGTACGGGAATGATTATTATTTTATTTCTATGGTCTGGTAAGGACAAACACGTTGGGTATTGCCACTGACAATTTATTCCTGACCTTAAAAATGTGGGGAACGGAGTGTCTTAAAAATAAATTAATATTAAAAGTTGAAACTAATAAACTTTTTACAAGTTTTTATTTTTTAATTTTTAATCGCGAAACATATACACGTATGGTCAGTGGTACAATTTGGATCGACGAGACTATGGCGGCATCTTGCATAGCATGTAGCGGCGCAATCCTGTTGTGTGTCACAGGGTAAATAAACAATGCCCACGTCGGAAACCGCTGAAAAATAAATTATAAATACATATATTAGTATATATTTTGGTTAAATTAAAAAATGTTAAATATATTTTAAAAAATATAAATTAAATTTCATTTAAAAAATATGTAATTTCGTTCTTCGGAAATGATTTTACGTGATGGATGAGAACTTGGATCCTAAAAGTTGGAAGTTAATAATTAGTATACAGAGCCTAGAGGTATAACTTAAAAGATGTGATTACAAAACAAAATGTCACAACACTAAAATGTCACTACGTAATTTAAAAAATACAAAGTGATCAAGACATATTTAGAAAACGTATAAAAATTTGAACGCAGCGGGATTTGAACCCGCGCCTCTTGAAAACCGTTCAAGCGCTCTGACCGCTAAGCCACGCGTTCTACATCCAGCTACGTTGAAATTCTTATACGCTTATTACAACTTCTTATATTTGTTGTTAGCATCTCTGTAGAGAGATTTTTACAAATTTCTGCTACCCAAAGATTATTGTACGAACAATCGTCTGGCAAGAGAGAATGCTATTTACTAAATATATATTTTGTAAAAATATAAATATATATGTTAGCAAAATATATATTTATAAGCCATATTATATGTAAGCCATGCATGGCTTAGCGGTCAGAGCGGTTGAACGGTTTTCAAAAGGTGCAGGTTCAAATGCCGCTGCGTTCAAATTTTTATACGTTTTCTAAATGTCTTTTTCAATTTCCTTAGTGTGGGAATAACACTTTAAAAAATGTTTAAAAAATAAACAAAGTGATTTCTCACTAATTTAATTCAAGCTGTATAATTAGTTAAAGTACTTACTACCCCCATGTGGAATTGAAGCTGCAACCGCCACTAGGGAGAATAGAAAGAAGATGTAAAGTTTCATGGCTGCCTCTTACAAAAATAACAAGCTCTGATTCAAGATTTACTACAACTTACCCTTTTATATGCAACACGATTTTAAATTATTACCATACATTATGCATTAAAAACAAAGTGTGACGATCGAATGCATTTTTACACTAATAACCTGTCGGCAATCAATTTATTTTTATCATAGCGTATCATAGGTTCATTCTGAAGACTAGTTGTTAAAAGGCCCCGTTTTGAACTTTTTGCCTTTTTTGCTTTGAAATTGCTTCTGGCGGAACAATTTAACTAATGTTACGAGGTGCCCATTATACAGTATATGTCTTTCTTTCAAGATCGACTCAGTATAATCTTTATATTGTATTGAAATTTGATCTATAACGATGCATTATTTGCTAAGGTGTTTTTGTAAACATGTTCAAATCCTTATTCAAATAAATACGTTATTTTTCACAAGTATTTAATTTGAACCAAATCACCATTTACATTACTTTATTTCAATGCATATTTTAGAAGTTATGACAGTTTTAAAATAACTCCGCAATAAAATGATGGCAAACAAGGCTAGCGATCATGATACTATATAAAATAAAGCTAAAATAGCGTCTAAAATTAGTTAAAATATTATGTAATATTCTTAAGAACTTTTTTTTGAAGTGTTGATATATATTTATTTTAGTAAGTTTTTTCCATTAATTAACACGGTTGAAACAAAATACATATTGATTTTACACCATTTCTCTATCTGTCGTTTATCTGTGATTGGATACGCATCAAACAAAAACTAAAGTCCAAAAGTTGATAAAATTCATAGTGCGTTTCTGACATAAAATTCTTATACAGTTATTATTTGAATAAAATTGAAACAATTTTAACAAACGTTTTTAACATGGTATAATTTTAATACAGCGCTTCACACAAAAAACTCATTGCTAAGTTTCCTAATCCACGCAAACGAAGTCGAGGGAACAGCTAGTTCTGAAATAAAAGTAGGCTATGTAACTCCTTATTACGTCAGCTATCTGCCAGTGAAAGTCCAGTCTAAATCGGTCCAGCCGTTTCAGAGATTAGCCGGAACAAACAGACAGACAAAAAATAAATCATATGTTATTTTGTTATATTTACCATGTGTACATATATATGCATTTAGTAAACGGCTATTTTAATATTCAAAACAAACACTCCACTTTTATTAATTTGTAAAGACTTGAAAGACAATAAATAATTAATTTTTGACAAATAAAATCAGGACACACTTACGAGTATACTATTATTTATTTACGATAAAGTACGGGAAGCTATGAGTCTATTATAAAAGACGTTATTGATAACGATTATTTATTAATGGTAACTGTCTAAAGTCACTCAAAATACAATTTCTAATCATATTTTAGACTAGCGACCCGCTCGCGGCTTCACCTTTTTTTTCTTTTGTCGCTGGGAAATGCAATTTACGCAGGCCATCCGCCCGCAAGGCACATTACGAGTGGGTGATACTGTGGGACTCATCGTTGAACCCAACCCACTAAAACCAAACGGAAAACCTCTACACCATCATGAGATGTAGCAGGAACGCTTGCGCATGCTACTACGACAACTCGATAGACGGCCTATTGCGGACCATAGTCGCCTTCAGGGTGCTCCGGGGTTTCTTCCAGAGCACCCGCAGCCTCGATGACTTGCAGGAGGATAACCCTGTTTCTTCCTCCTCTAGGGTAGGGGGAGTTGGAGCATACTGCCTTCTCCTACCCCCTATTCTACGACGGCGAAGCGGGTTTGCATTTACGCTGGACTCGCGCACTAGCGGCTTGTAAACTATTTTATATTTTCGCCTACCCGCATTCTCGCTTAAATCGCAAACTTTGCTTAAATTTATATGTAATATCTTAATATCTCTTCTCAGCAGAACAACATTCCGAGCTGGTAGCTTTATGTTCCTTCGACGATTCAAAAGTGCTTGGAAAAGTCTATTTTTCTAGTCTAGTCTAATTTATAATTTACATGCTTGTATCTTTTTTGTTTATGAACTGATTGAAATGAAATAAACACTAAATGTTAAGGGACGTTTACTTAAATACAATATTTACAATCGGATTTAACTCGGTTAAGGCGTTTCTGAGATTAGCGTGTTCAAACAAACAGACAAACATACAAACAGAATAGAAAACTAAAAAACATTGCTTTGGGTTTTATTATATTGATAAATGTCCCTTATAATATATTTTTTCATATATCTTCCATGTACAAGCAGCGATCAGTTACATTTTTATTATATGTATAGATTATCAAAGATAAAAAACTGGGCTATTGAATTGGCACAACACTTTTTAGCTTTACGCTTTTTCCTTTATAGTGGAGTAGGCAAAATTAACCTAGTGTCAAGACATTCCGTTCTCCACTTTCCGCCCGAAATCGAGACATTGCGCGTTAAATAGCGAATATCACACGGCGTTTAGTATCAGGTATCGGAACAGAGGAATGCAAATATTTTAAATATAATTCCTCCGAATGGGAATCGAACACACAACCAATCATGTGTACAGTCTGACGCTATCACCACGATGGCTTCTATCTGCGTATGATGAATAATTGATACAGTACCTGCAGGATCTCAAATTATTGTAGTTGGTTGGATCCATAAAATAGACATAATGACAATCAAATGGTAATATACTATATATATATATATATATGATACTGTGCTAAGTACTTAGCAAAGTAAGTCTTACTTAGTTTAAGTCTTACTTACTTAGTGCTAAGTAAGTTCAAATCCCGCTGCGTTCAAATTTTTACACGTTTTCTAAATATGTAGGGAAAAGTATGCTTTTACATACTTAATGAATTAATTGTTAATAATAAGCATTTTAGAGAATATTTATATCTTATTATCTAATGTACCAAAATCTTTATATGTGAACTGTAATGTGTTTTTTACACACTACATTCTTTCTGGCTGTCGTGCTATGCGGTAAAAAAGATCCTAAGAAAGGGATTTCCTAAGAAAAAGACACTGGTAGCGCAAAATTTTTGCGAATAGCGTAAAGTTTGGATATGTTTATCAATTTTATTGTTAGAGACAAAATAGAACGATATGCTAATTGCGTTTGGAATAAACTGTTATCGTTTCATATAATATCTTCAACCACTTCATACTTTAATAATCTTCCTTGAAATTCGAGAGATTTTACATCAACTTCATCCAATCTTGGAGCCTTGTTTAATTAAGCCTACTCACCATTTCCATGTAAATAATTAAGAAAATAAAACTTACAATCTTTGAGAAACTAAGGTTGGTGAAAATTATTAGGCAAGAAAGCTGCTATTAATAATTGAGTATGAGAGACCTACTAGGTTTCGGTAGTCGGTTAGTTAGGCTAAGACACTCCGTTCTCCGCTTTACTTAGTTGGCTTTGAGTGTTACCAAGAACGGGCAATAATAAACGAGTAACTTGAAATAAATGAGCCAAAAGCTTGTGGTTTTTTTTTGCAAGGGATAGGAATTGTGACAAGTAAATAATATAAATATAATTTCACCGCTTGGAATCGAACCCACAACGAGTCCAGTTTATAGTCAAACCCTGTCCATTTGCGCCATAACATTTGACCTCTATGAGATTTTACATCATCTCTATATCTGGCTGCAAAATTTGAAATTATGAAACAATCATTTGTAATATTTAAACCTTAATACAATTTTTTTTAATTGAAAATAAAAACACATAGTAGATTCAAGATTTTTATAAATTTTATACTTTTTATTATCCAAATATTTACTGTGGTACGCAAATACAATATCCGTTTGAGCACAAAGTAGTGAATGTTGCCTCAGTACATCGGGTTTTGCATGAATTTCTGCAGTCCCTGTCGCTTTCGCACATTACATATTCCTTGCCATAATCATCTAAAAATATATATATATATATATATCTCAACATATACGAGTATACATCACAAAGGGAGTACTAAAAAAATTTTTTTATAAGAATATTGGATATGCACACTTGAGACTAAATAACATTAAAAAAATCATATGAAATTTATTACATAGCGGCTTTAAACCCTTACTGTAGCTTACAATTGTAACAACTAATAAGCAAACTTAGCTGTCAAAAGCGCTTAGACGGATCCCAATAGCGGATTCGAACCTGCTATGTTCAATTTTAGATAGTATTTAGGTAGAAATCAGCACTCAACACGCAATGTATTGGATTCGGGCGGAAAGTGGAGAACGGAGTGTCTTGACACCGGGTTCTCTCTGCCTGAGCTTTAGAAAAGAGTGAAGCTGTAATAATAAAAATATAATCTTACTGTGGGGACCTTTGACCGTTTCCGAATCCTGTAACATGGCTGCTTGAACCAACAGAAGAAAGGCGAAAGCGATAAATAATTTCATAATGATTTCAAATGGAATGCTGAAATTGAAATAAACTTTATTGTATAAAAACCTACTTTTATACTAAAGTTTTAATAGTCGTAGTTATAGGTTTATATGTATTTGAAAACATACGAAATTACACTTAAATCACACACATTCGATATGGATTTACTTTTAATTAGTTTTGTGTGAACGGTGAATCAAGAAACTATAATTTATCGATATTTTACAATATAATCTGTTGACAAACAAGTTTTTTTTTAAATCCATAATTTCTCACATATTTAACTGTGTAACCGAGACTAATTATATAATTAGAACTGTATAATGTGGTTAAAGCCCGCGCGGAAACTTTACTCTACAGAGAGCAGTTACAGAGTGCAGTGTATCAACGCAGCTGGATGTAGAACGCATGGCTTGGCGGTCAGAGCCTTTGGCCGGTTTCAAGAGCCACAATTTCGAGTCCCGCTGCGTTCAAATTTTTGTACGTTTTCTAAATATGCTTTTTAATTTCCTAAGTGTGTGATTAACACTTTAAAACGTAGAAAATATTTAAATATATGGGTATATATATTGTCCCCTCATTGTGGATCGAACCCACATCTAATCGCGTTTACAACCAGATGCCGCCCATTACGGCGTGATGGGACTAAAGCACTTCTCTATTTTTGTTTTTTGTAAATATATATATTTTTTCGATCTACAGTTTAATTAAGTTAAGCAAAACTAACTGTGTTTAAGTTCCAGTTACGACAAATATTCAAGAGTATTTTTAGAAAACGTTTAAGTGTTTTTCAATTTCCTAAGTGTTAAAAATATTTAAAAGACTAGTTCCTATATGTCTGTGGTCATGAAGGTGATTTTATCATATTGAACACTTGAATAAAAATGATTAAAAGTAGCATTAAAACACTTTATTGTACACAAACATAAAGTTACCATAATTAAAGCTTGCAAAGGCAATCTTAACTTATTAGTGATTGAAATTCGTTACCATAATTGATATTATCTTTATTATGGATAGAAAATGCGTTTTTCAGATATAAAATCCCCTTTCTTATGAAAATTAACCAAAAGGTTTCATTAATTTTAATGAAACCAAAGTTAAAATATTGAAGATTACAAAAATATATGCGTATATTTTGCAATGTCGTCTCTAAGTATAGCGTATGTGGAGCACAACGGACAGCTGTACGCTCCTTTGTCGTAAGTTTTAAGCTGAAGCGGTTTTTATTATGTAAGATAGAGGAGATTGTACTTGGAATTTTTAAGAAAAAAGCAGTAGTTAGAGAGAACCTAGTGTCATGACAATCCACTTCCGGCTGTATTTGAGATATTCCTATATGAGTGGCGGAACTCAGCGCCGCACTTAGTTACTGAAATTAAAATAATGTAGTGAAACAACCTGTGACTGGAAACACAATAGTTATAGGCTTTTTATTTACCCGTAGGCGTGTCTATTTTTTATTATTTTAAATTCCCCGCTCTGGTAGTGTTCTACCAGAGCGGGGAATTCTATACAATTTATATTCTATATAATTCTACACCAAATAACAGAAAATATTGTTACTAACATTTCTATAAGAATTTAGTTACACACAAATATTTAATATAAGTTTAAACAAATCGCTGTTCACTTATATTTTAAAGCAAATCTAACGATTGGCAAATCAGCAAGTGTAATCTGAGATTACTGTAATTATATGACATGAAATCATCGTATGTATGTATTATATGAAATTTTATATTCGAAATTTTTTTGCTGGTGCAAATTAATTACATCAGTTTTTTTTAAACTATAAAAAATTACATTTATTATAATTCAAAATATCTAAAATTAAATTGCAGGAATTTCAACTATAGTATACAACAATAACTTTCACGTTTCCATGAGCTTTGGTCCTGGAGCTTTGGTTGTGCAGTTTTAAAAAAAAAACACTTTTGTCACAGTTACAGCCACTTTTTGTTCTAAAGCAATTATTTTGAAAAAAAAAGAAGATTTTTACTTAAAAGAAGAATTTAACTAAATTTATCTAAATTTCAAACTTAAAATTAACTGACTGATGGCTTCAAAGTACTTATTTAACCAACAGTTAAAAAAAAGCGAAGACAAGCACAAAAATGTACCGTAATTGTAATATCGCAATATACACAGGTACTCGTAGTTGTAGACACGAGTTTAAATGTAACCTCTTTTCTTGGGTCTCCAATAACCTTGATAGTGACGAAACAAACAGTTAAATATAACTGTTAACTAACTATATGTTAAAATGATTAGTTCTCCTTTCTCATATCGAAATCGTCCCCTAAGATACTTCTTAGATAGTATGAATGAAAAAAAAACCAGTATGTACTTTAAGCTTTTGCGATTTAGTAATTACAATTTTTTTTTATTGGTCATCTTGGATTTTTTAAGCTACGAAATACAAACATTTTAAAACATAATAATTCGATAACTAGACCTACATTAGCGTTTACTGTTAGGTATTGTCTACAGCAAATAAACTACTTGCTTGCTTAAATTCGTTGCGTCTCATATTAATATTCAAAAATACATTTTAAAAAACCCGACGTTTCAAACACTTTACACTAGTCCGTGGTCACAGATATAGACTGAGACGCCTGTCAGTTCATACAATTATTGTATCAAACTACCGCCGGCTATTTCTTAGTTGGCTCGTGTACTGCCCTGGATTCTTGTATGAGCTGACTGTATCTTGCTCTCTGGTGTGGTAGGTTTGAGACTTCAAAGTTTTCAATATTGGATTCCAGGTGGTAGAAAGTTTCGAACTCTACTTATATACGTGATAAATCCGGTTAAAAATAGTTTTATTACAAAATGTGTAAAAATCGCGAAATTTTATAATCCTGCGTCCGCGTAATTTTCGTAAAAAGGCGTACAAAGCTTTTGCTTCACATATACAGATTAAAAGCTACTGGTAAACTGGCTATATGTGTATTTAGAGATATGTGTTTTACTAAAGGGAAGTATGTTATTTAATATATTACCCGCATGTTCTACTCCATTTATCGTAATCGCAATACATACGAAATATTTTTACGGCAATTTAATTACTAGTTACATGAATGTCGAAAACCTAGGTATTTTATGTATATAAACTACCTTTGATTCAAAACGCAAGCGAAATCTATTTAATGCCCTTGAGACAAATCAAGATATCTTTTTTTAACTGGCCTTAATCCCGGTCTAACCAGGGTCTGCCTTCCTACCTAATATCCTCCTCCACTTTGCACGATCCGTGACATACAAAACCAGGATATAACCTGTAAGGGTTGGTACCTAACACATACGTTTCTTATACATAAGTAATATTGTATTATATAGAACTCTAACATAAAAAAATTAAATGCCAGGCTGGTATTTCAAAATATTAATATTTATTTAACCTAACCTTATAAACATGTTACTGAAAACTAATTTCATATTTTAATAATATCTTTAGTTCCCAATTTTTGTAGGTAAAAGAATCCGTTTATATCTTCGGCTAAAAAAAAAATTCTTAGTAAACGTATAAAATTTTTAAAATAGCGGGATTCGAATTCGCGCCACTTGGAAAACTGTCCAAGTTCTTTGATTTACTCGTCCTTACTGTATATTAACATTTATATATGGGAAATATGCTAAAAACGAAAGGTTCTTCTTTTTATTTATACAGTGCCTCTCCAAATATTGAAGGTTAGCAGTCAGCTCCGCATATTTGATCCCCGTCAATTTCCTGAAGTCTTCCAGGTAACGTCTTTTTCTATGGCGGAAACTCGTTTTTCCAGCAACATTTCCCATAATCACCATCTCTAAACACATATACTAATTACGCAAACTAACGCTGTTTGAATGCAATAGAATGAATTGTTGTCAGGTAATAAAAACATCTCACAATAACTTAGCGAATGTAAATTACTACATCGCCATACATTTGTACTATCAAATGAGGTGTTTATGACAGCAAAGCTTAGATGAGTTCCTCCGATTACAGATATATGTGCGTTAATATGTAATTTGTTTATAAATTGGTTTAATTATAAAAATCAAAGAATATTTTTAAATTGTTTCGATTTTTCCATTCTGGTGATAAAACGCGCCGTTTAGTGCAGCCACCTTTTTTTTTTTTTTTTTTTTTTTTTTTTTTTTTTTTTTTTTTTTTTTTTTTTTTTTTTTTTTTTTTTTTTTTTTTTTTTTTTTTTTTTTTTTTTTTTTTTTTTTTTTTTTTTTTTTTTTTTTTTTTTTTTTTTTTTTTTTTTTTTTTTTTTTTTTTTTTTTTTTTTTTTTTTTTTTTTTTTTTTTTTTTTTTTTTTTTTTTTTTTTTTTTTTTTTTTTTTTTTTTTTTTTTTTTTTTTTTTTTTTTTTTTTTTTTTTTTTTTTTTTTTTTTTTTTTTTTTTTTTTTTTTTTTTTTTTTTTTTTTTTTTTTTTTTTTTTTTTTTTTTTTTTTTTTTTTTTTTTTTTTTTTTTTTTTTTTTTTTTTTTTTTTTTTTTTTTTTTTTTTTTTTTTTTTTTTTTTTTTTTTTTTTTTTTTTTTTTTTTTTTTTTTTTTTTTTTTTTTTTTTTTTTTTTTTTTTTTTTTTTTTTTTTTTTTTTTTTTTTTTTTTTTTTTTTTTTTTTTTTTTTTTTTTTTTTTTTTTTTTTTTTTTTTTTTTTTTTTTTTTTTTTTTTTTTTTTTTTTTTTTTTTTTTTTTTTTTTTTTTTTTTTTTTTTTTTTTTTTTTTTTTTTTTTTTTTTTTTTTTTTTTTTTTTTTTTTTTTTTTTTTTTTTTTTTTTTTTTTTTTTTTTTTTTTTTTTTTTTTTTTTTTTTTTTTTTTTTTTTTTTTTTTTTTTTTTTTTTTTTTTTTTTTTTTTTTTTTTTTTTTTTTTTTTTTTTTTTTTTTTTTTTTTTTTTTTTTTTTTTTTTTTTTTTTTTTTTTTTTTTTTTTTTTTTTTTTTTTTTTTTTTTTTTTTTTTTTTTTTTTTTTTTTTTTTTTTTTTTTTTTTTTTTTTTTTTTTTTTTTTTTTTTTTTTTTTTTTTTTTTTTTTTTTTTTTTTTTTTTTTTTTTTTTTTTTTTTTTTTTTTTTTTTTTTTTTTTTTTTTTTTTTTTTTTTTTTTTTTTTTTTTTTTTTTTTTTTTTTTTTTTTTTTTTTTTTTTTTTTTTTTTTTTTTTTTTTTTTTTTTTTTTTTTTTTTTTTTTTTTTTTTTTTTTTTTTTTTTTTTTTTTTTTTTTTTTTTTTTTTTTTTTTTTTTTTTTTTTTTTTTTTTTTTTTTTTTTTTTTTTTTTTTTTTTTTTTTTTTTTTTTTTTTTTTTTTTTTTTTTTTTTTTTTTTTTTTTTTTTTTTTTTTTTTTTTTTTTTTTTTTTTTTTTTTTTTTTTTTTTTTTTTTTTTTTTTTTTTTTTTTTTTTTTTTTTTTTTTTTTTTTTTTTTTTTTTTTTTTTTTTTTTTTTTTTTTTTTTTTTTTTTTTTTTTTTTTTTTTTTTTTTTTTTTTTTTTTTTTTTTTTTTTTTTTTTTTTTTTTTTTTTTTTTTTTTTTTTTTTTTTTTTTTTTTTTTTTTTTTTTTTTTTTTTTTTTTTTTTTTTTTTTTTTTTTTTTTTTTTTTTTTTTTTTTTTTTTTTTTTTTTTTTTTTTTTTTTTTTTTTTTTTTTTTTTTTTTTTTTTTTTTTTTTTTTTTTTTTTTTTTTTTTTTTTTTTTTTTTTTTTTTTTTTTTTTTTTTTTTTTTTTTTTTTTTTTTTTTTTTTTTTTTTTTTTTTTTTTTTTTTTTTTTTTTTTTTTTTTTTTTTTTTTTTTTTTTTTTTTTTTTTTTTTTTTTTTTTTTTTTTTTTTTTTTTTTTTTTTTTTTTTTTTTTTTTTTTTTTTTTTTTTTTTTTTTTTTTTTTTTTTTTTTTTTTTTTTTTTTTTTTTTTTTTTTTTTTTTTTTTTTTTTTTTTTTTTTTTTTTTTTTTTTTTTTTTTTTTTTTTTTTTTTTTTTTTTTTTTTTTTTTTTTTTTTTTTTTTTTTTTTTTTTTTTTTTTTTTTTTTTTTTTTTTTTTTTTTTTTTTTTTTTTTTTTTTTTTTTTTTTTTTTTTTTTTTTTTTTTTTTTTTTTTTTTTTTTTTTTTTTTTTTTTTTTTTTTTTTTTTTTTTTTTTTTTTTTTTTTTTTTTTTTTTTTTTTTTTTTTTTTTTTTTTTTTTTTTTTTTTTTTTTTTTTTTTTTTTTTTTTTTTTTTTTTTTTTTTTTTTTTTTTTTTTTTTTTTTTTTTTTTTTTTTTTTTTTTTTTTTTTTTTTTTTTTTTTTTTTTTTTTTTTTTTTTTTTTTTTTTTTTTTTTTTTTTTTTTTTTTTTTTTTTTTTTTTTTTTTTTTTTTTTTTTTTTTTTTTTTTTTTTTTTTTTTTTTTTTTTTTTTTTTTTTTTTTTTTTTTTTTTTTTTTTTTTTTTTTTTTTTTTTTTTTTTTTTTTTTTTTTTTTTTTTTTTTTTTTTTTTTTTTTTTTTTTTTTTTTTTTTTTTTTTTTTTTTTTTTTTTTTTTTTTTTTTTTTTTTTTTTTTTTTTTTTTTTTTTTTTTTTTTTTTTTTTTTTTTTTTTTTTTTTTTTTTTTTTTTTTTTTTTTTTTTTTTTTTTTTTTTTTTTTTTTTTTTTTTTTTTTTTTTTTTTTTTTTTTTTTTTTTTTTTTTTTTTTTTTTTTTTTTTTTTTTTTTTTTTTTTTTTTTTTTTTTTTTTTTTTTTTTTTTTTTTTTTTTTTTTTTTTTTTTTTTTTTTTTTTTTTTTTTTTTTTTTTTTTTTTTTTTTTTTTTTTTTTTTTTTTTTTTTTTTTTTTTTTTTTTTTTTTTTTTTTTTTTTTTTTTTTTTTTTTTTTTTTTTTTTTTTTTTTTTTTTTTTTTTTTTTTTTTTTTTTTTTTTTTTTTTTTTTTTTTTTTTTTTTTTTTTTTTTTTTTTTTTTTTTTTTTTTTTTTTTTTTTTTTTTTTTTTTTTTTTTTTTTTTTTTTTTTTTTTTTTTTTTTTTTTTTTTTTTTTTTTTTTTTTTTTTTTTTTTTTTTTTTTTTTTTTTTTTTTTTTTTTTTTTTTTTTTTTTTTTTTTTTTTTTTTTTTTTTTTTTTTTTTTTTTTTTTTTTTTTTTTTTTTTTTTTTTTTTTTTTTTTTTTTTTTTTTTTTTTTTTTTTGCGGGAGATGTGTACAGTTAAAAAGACAGTTTGTAACACTTACGAATTAACAAGTATGATGGCATACAAATCTAGATCGTCAAAAAACCCGTTTAAATTATTACAACACTGAAATAATGAAAGGTTTGTTGTTTCTATCACTAAATCGTTCTCGACTTGCTTGTGAAATTATAATGAATATGTAGTTTTATATATTTTTTTATCTTTTACAGGTAATTTATCATTGATATTCGCTTACATCAAGTGATTTTGGCTGTTAGAAATAATAGTGAGTATATTCAATTTTATATTTATTTCGGGTTAAGCGGACAATTTAAAAAATATGCCCTATGCACTTTTTGCCAGAGGCACTGGAAATCGCGCTTTCTTACTTATCAGAGCGAGTTATTTGAACAATTTAAATATAATAATTTCCCTGAGTGAATCGATTTCACACACAATTAGTCGTCTATATATATTGTATTTTTTTACCCTAGATAGGCATTAAAAGATTTTGACCTATATAATTTATGTATACTTAGTCTTGCCATAAATATTGTTACAAAGAATAAGAACATGTATTTCTAGTACAGTTAATTCGAAAAGGTCACTATTGGCAATACAGTACTTTAAAAGTTAAGGTAACTTAATTAGAGTAAGCTTTACTCTCTTTAACTGATCATAAATCATACTTAAGTGGATTAAGATCAGGACTAGACAGCTAGTCCAGCCAGTTCTCAGCTTTGAGGAAGTCCGGAACGTTTGTTTTTAACCAAGATTGGGGTATCGAGCTTTATAACCCGGCGCCGAGTATTGGTACACAAATATTTCACTAATACCAAGCGTATGGAAGATTTTAAAATTGTATTTTACACCATACCTACTATATGTGGTGCAATTACAGCGATTCGGTTCTCTTTATCACCACACTCCATGCTTATATCGCAAAATATTGTACAATATATTGGCGTGAAATTAAAAAATCACAATGAACAATCATACAGAAATGACAGATTCTAAATTCAAAAGTAACATTTTGTTTATTGTTAATTATAACAGTATCTATGGCCAGGCTAAGTACATACGTTGAAATGAAACTGTGAAAGGCAGCAAGTGTTTTAACATACAAACTAAATAAAACAAAACACATACTAATCTATCGTTCTTATTTTTATTCCTATGCCATACGTTAGGTAACGTCTAATGTAGTCGAACATTCCTTTCTTACTCAACCGCGAAGATGGTGGTACATATTCTATTACTTGCAAATGCTAAATCTTTTGGTTTTCATGTAATATAAAATCTTAAAAATATTAAAACTTTAATTGTTAATTTTTTTTTTTATCTTAATGTTTCATTCTTGCCTCTTCATTTATTATAAGCAGGATGAACTGAGAGAACCTAGTGTCAAGATACTCCGCTCCCCATTTGACGCCTGAATTTGAGACATTGCGTGGTGAGTGGCGGAGCTCAACGCCGCACGTTATCTTGTTAACTAGAGCAGAGAAACGAAAATAATTAAAGTATGTACATTTCCCCGAATAGGAATCAAACTCATAACCAATCGCGATAAAATATTTTTATTTCTCCGCACTGGTATTCAAGACAAACCGTGGCTTTGAGTTCCACCATTTAGCATACAATGTCTTGATTTTGGGCGGAAAGTCGAGAACGGAGTGTTGACACTAGATTCTCTCTGACTCTCTGACCCTGCTTTGCGGGAAAAATGTGAAGCTGCAATAAAAAATCAAAGTTATTATTAGACCACTGTTAACTTTAAACAAACTTAAAAAAAGCTGGAGAACTTTAAAGCTTCTTTCACCCATCAATTTCTGACTGAAACGAGCATTGCACAACTATTCGCTACTCTACATATAAATATAAAATAAGTGAAGGTCGTATTCTAAAGTACCTGTTAGGTGAAATCTTAGGTCGTTGCGTGATTATCTAATATTTAATAATATATCATTATTAGGCTCATCGATAAATTTAAATTAGTTTTAAAGGCTACTGGTGCACGATTTGCCACTATCAATCATAATTTGGTTTACATATTGCATGTTAAAAGGTTCGCGGTTTGTAATACGGATGGATATATGAAGATGTTGTATTTTTATCGGATATGGACAAGTGTGTATATTTTAGGTACTTAAAAAACTTAGGTATAAAATATACTTACATGATTACAATAATCTAGGTAGTCGAATCGCAATAATGAGGTATTATATACTCTATATATAAAAAGCTCTTGCGTTACCGAACGACTGAGATAGAAACTAGGTGCCACCTTGGGAAGTATGGGAATGTATATAAGAGAAGGCTTTTCAAAGTTTTTCCCTGGACTGGGAGAAAACGAGGTTTTACGTTTTATAATTTTATCCTCATAAACGAAGTTGCGGGCTAAAACTAGTATTATATGAGTAAGAACATTTTTTTTTCAGCTTCACGCTTTTTCCCTCAAGGCAGGGTAGGGTGAGAGAATCCAGTGCCAAGACACTCCATTCTACACTTTGTGTTGTCACTAGAGCAGAGAAAAAAAAATAATTTAAATAAAATGATTTCTTCGTAAGGGATTTGAACCCACAAACATGACGAATACAATCAGCGCCATAATGGCCATGATATATATAAATTCTATACTATATTGTAGAGACCTCTACCGACACCGTTTTGTATTATGTAAACATTGCTCACACATGTCCATATATTTGCTTATATAGCTTTATAGATGGCGTAGTTAGCTTTTCTATTAATATATTTTTTTCAAAAAAAAAAAATAATGTATATATAGTTTCTAAACTTCAAATTCTGTTTTTTACTCATCATATTCATCTTTTTGAGTTTCAAATTCGTTAACTTTATTTTTTTTTTATTTAAATGGATGAATTTGAAAGGGATAGAGTTTAAAAATCCAAATAATCAATTTGAAGTTTAAACTTCAAATCACTCATTTAAATGAGTGAATTTGAAACTGGTAAAGATAAAAAGAATTTGATAAGTTGCTATTTTAGTGCAGTTTGAAAGTGGTTCCATGCAAGATAGCTGTGGGTTCGATTCTCACTAGGGTATTTAATTATATTTAAATTATTCTAATTTCCTCTGCTTTGTTAAAAAACAAATCGCGACGTTGATTCGCACTCAACACACAATATTTTTCTGGTGGAATACAGTGTTATTATTATACAAACTTCATTACAACCTAGGACCGTCAAGGCACTAAAATACTATTGATTTACTAACGAATTTTTACTCATGTATACAGACATAGATAAAAAATCTTAATTTCTTATTTAACCTTCCATATCTTTTAATTGCTTTATACTTTTTACTCTCATAGTGTTCGTGTGAGTTATTCAACAATAAGACAATAAGCTTTGTTTTTGATTGAAGGGCATTTTGAACTTAATGGCGAATGAAAGAACTATTCTAGAATAATTGAATATATATAAATAATATATCAATTCAATGAAACGTTAGGAATTAAGTTTAAAGGAACAGGTAAAAATTTTGGTACTTATATAATTTATATCTGGTCTTCCAAGCTTTAATGAATATATAGTGTGTCATTACATATATTAAGCTTTTTTAATACGATACCCATGTAATAAAAATGTAATTGATCACTGTCTGTACATGGAATGTATATGAAAAAAATATTAAAAAAGCCAATGATTTTTAACTTACTTTCCTGTTTGACTGTCTGTTTGTGCACGCTAATCTCAGAAACGACGTCACCGATTTGCGTGCAAATTAACATTTATTGTTTATTTTTTTTCAATCAATTAATAAGCAAAAAAGTTACATCTATTTAAATGCTAAAATACGAAATATCAAGTAGTTTACGCAGGCGAAGCCGCGAGCGGGTCGCTAGTCATCAAAAAACAAATCAATGAAATACATTTTTTCTGAATTATGTAACATAATATACAGTATGGTTATATACCTACTTTTATATTTTAGTTTCAAGCTTCTTCTCCGTTTTCCACTTTCCGTCTGATCTTGAGACATTGCGTGTTCAATGGTGGAGACATTTAAGTAATTGTAATTTAAATATAATCATTCCCCCGGGTTATCGAACCCACGACCAATTACGTTTTGAGACGCTGTACCACTGCGTCACGATAGCCTCATACATAAATTTCCTTGCATAAAAACGCATATTCGTTACACTGGACCTAGCCATTTAATTGTAAGTCCTTTAATTGCAAACAACGCTCGCACTACATTACGTTATGCCATATTTATCGCGGTAATCTTTAATTACTCCGTAATTCCTCGATTGTGTCGACAGCACATATAATAGGTACTGCGGTTAGTGATTCTACCTAATAAGCCACAGGTCGTGTGTTCAGTTTCCATAGTTTTTTTCGGAATATTTTTATTTTATATTGGCAGAGAAAATTAAGTGTCCTGACACACCGTTCTCTGTTTTTCATTTTACCAAATATTTGTTTTATGTTTAATTTGGTTTTGGAATGAATATTTTTTATTTAACAAAGTAACTGTCTATTTATCGGTCAGTATATTTAAGAGTAAAACAGAAGTGTTACTGAGAGATTTCTATAAGGTCAATGGAGATATTAGTTTAGTATTAAATGAACATTTACTTAAAAAATGTAAATATATATGTACAATCGTCAACAAAAAAGCTATAGTGTTTAATTGTCATAGTATTTTTAGTTAAGCAAGAGGCAAAAACTCCTTAAATTAAATATTTATAAAAAGTTTTTAGAAAACGTATGAAAATTTAAACATAACAGGATATGAACTCGCGCCTCTTGGAAATCGTCCAAAGGATTTGCAACGACTAAGCAGATTTTTAGCGTTTTTTTTAAATAGATGTTTATAATTGACTCTACAATTGTACTACATTTTACATTGATTTATTTTAATAATGATCATTTGACGGATTCCAAGAGGAGCAGGTTCGAATCCCGCTAAGTATAAATTTTTATACGTTTTCCAAAAATATTTTTCACGTCATTCGTCAACCTTTCTTTGTTTATCAAATAGTCTTATAAGTATTTTATAGTGAAATTAAACTATTGATTTTTAATAAACCAAATTAAAATCCCGTTATCTATGGTGCCGTTTAAACAATTCGAATGCCTAACCTGAGTGGAGCCAACTAACAGGCACGTCAATATGACGCATAAAAGTCAAATTTGACACTTCTCAATGAACAAGTTAAAGCTGCAATATTATACAGTACAGTAATTATAGACTTATTAATCTATTTTAAAAGTCATTTCTGATACCTATTACTGTACGAGTATTTATTGCGGAGACTGCGAAGGTCGGTGATTGTGGACTTGCGCTACGTTTATTGTCTCATATCGAACGACTTCTGACAGCTTCCTGTTCCAACATGAAATGTCCAACATGAAACGTACAATAATTTACTTTGCTTATCATGGAGATGATGAATAATGGTCGCCGATATGGCGGCATCGATTACTTTTTTTAAAAATATATACATGTCTCCCGGATTTGGCCAATATAGATATACGTCAATATGACACATCACTTCGTTCTCCTATTTCCAGCTACTTAAGTTGGTGCCAGTGAGGTGGTGGATTTCAATCCCGCTTAGCTTACGCTTCTTAAATATATTTATCGACCAATTAATAACAATAATAATAAGTTTTTTTTTAATATTTTTAATGTGTTATTCGCACAATAAGGAAATTGAAAAAGACATATTTAGAAAATGTATAAAAATTTTAACGCATCAGGGATTTGAACCTTGAACGGCGGCGCGGCGCTCAAGAGGCGCGGGTTCAAATCCATTTCCACATTTTTATACGTTTTCTAAATCAGTCATTTTTTAATAATAATAAGTTTATTAAAATATTATACTTGAAACATCATAAAATTATTTTCTCACATAAGCTTTGACTGACTTGAAGTTGGACTGTTAGATATGGATATGGGTGTACCCATATCCATATTAAATATTTTTTTATATAATAATTATAATACTTTTTTTATATAATAATAATTAAATATTGTTTTAGTGAACGCTCAAAAAGTAAATAAAACTGTTTTTATATCTTAGTATTATTTATTTCGTATTTTACAGTCGACTTAACCTATTAATGGTAACATTTGCATCACATCGTACACGCACCTGTACCTGCTGTACACTTATATGACCTGACGTCTCATAGAAGGACAGTATAAATAGTCAATAGAAATTTTGCTGTGTCCCGGCCGTGGGTGGCGAGATATAAATATTGGTGACAGTGGTGGTAACTATAAAACTAAAGAGCTAACCTAATGTTCGTAATAAGACCCTCCGTGGTAAGAGCCTCCACTGAGAGAACCTCCGCTGTAAGAGCCTCCGCTGAGAGAGCCTCCGCTGTAAGAGCCTCCGTATCCGAAACTGCTTCCATAATCATGTTCATTGATTAGGACTGGTACCTTGACTGGCACTGGGTAGGGTTTTTCAATGGCAATTGGCACATGTTTCTCGATATGCACAGGGTAGGGCCTGTCGACGGGTACTTTCACGGGTACAGGTACAGGCCTCTCTACTTCAACGGGAATGTGCTTGTACACTGGGTATGGCTCTGGCACGGGCACCTTGACGGGTACTGCCACGGGTTTCTCAATATGGACTGCGTAAGGCCTGTCTACAGGCACATGTACGGGGTATGGGACAGGCTTCTCAACTGAGACTGGGTATGGCACTGGCTTTTCAACGGGGTAAGGAGCTGGCACATGGACGGGGTATGGCCTGTCAACGGGGACCTTTACGGGTACACCCACGTGCTTTACAACGGGATATGGTTGAGGTACGTGCACTTTAACTTCGACGGGGTAAGGGACGTGTTTTTCAACAGGGTACGGCTGGGGAACTAGCACTTTAACGGGGTATGGGATGTGTTTCTCAACGGGGTAGGGTTGAGGTACGAGTACTTTGACGGGGTAAGGCCTGTCGACGGGCACATGGACGGGGTATGGCACCTTCTTTTCAACTGGATATGGTGCAGGCACATGTACGGGGACCTTAACGTATTCCTTAACGTGGACGGGCACATGCTTGACGACTTCGTAGGGCTGAGGAACTGGGACCTTTACTGGGTAAGGGACGTGCTTCTCTACGGGGTAAGGCACTGGTCTGTCAACGGGTACAGCTACTGGAACTCCCTTGACGAGGGTAATGGTCCTGGTCACATCGGTGCGGCCACCAAGATCGATGCCGTTGCTGTATCCGGCGTTGCCATAAGATCCTTCATCAAAACCGTATACACCACCTACTCCATGACCACTACCGAGGTAACCGACGTCTAAGCCGCTGATACCGTATCCATATCCCAAGTTTAAGAGACCACGTTTGTCCAATTTCTTCTCGAGGCCTTCCTTTTGTTCTGTGGCCTTCTTCTCGCTGGCAGCGGCAGCTGCTACCAGCAGAACGACTAAACAGATCTGAAAAAAAGTATTTTTTAGTTATTTGCAATATATATATATATGTTAAATGAATTATTAACCACCTAATTGTATTGTATAGACACATATGAACATTTATTACATTAAATATTCAATTACACTTTTACGGGCTATTTATATTATTAATTAATATAATTTATGTATTAGCATTCTCCTGCTGGGTGCAGAGAGATGACCACACCGTACCTTACCGTACCGTACCGCATTTTACTATTCACTTGACGGTAATAAGTTGACTTTAAAAAAAATATTAAGATGTATAATTTGATTGTCTGTGTGTAGGCACAGAAAATTTGTATTTTGAAAGAAGTTTCAAAATACAAATTTTCAATTTTCAATACAAATTTTCAATTAAAAAAGACACAAAATGGATTTTGTATTTAATACTGAGTGTTAAACGTATTTCATGATTCCTACCAAACTATTACGAGGCAAAAACTCATTTAATAAAATCAACTTTCGCAAACATTCAAGAACTACTGTACGATGACATTTAATCATAGCCTAAGTGGATTTGTTATACGAGTATTACACAAAAGTGTCATCTCTTGACAGTGGTATGGCAATTTTCATGGTGTTCGAAATGTAATGGTTTTATAAGCGCAGTTAAGCAACTACTATGGAAATCTTGGTCAGTAAAGGCTGAAGAGAAAATAATTATGTAACTAAAATAACGTTTAATTTGTTAATCAAAAACTTAGTTATTATGTGCAAGAAAAAAATATATTGTTCTATATTCAAATCTTAAACATGGAATATTTATGATTATAATATCTGTAAGTGCTTCCTAGTTTAAAAGAGTATCGAAAGAAGAGAAATTTTCATACGTTTTCTAAATATGTCTTTTTCAATATCCTAAGTATGCGAATAATACTTAAAAAAATGTTAAAAAATATTTAATAAATAGTGTTCTCTCTTGCCAAACTATTGTTCGTAGAATAAACTTTGGGTAGCAGAAATTTGTATAAATCTCTCTACAGAGATGGTAACAACAAATATAAGTTGTAAGCGTATAAGAATTTCAACGTAGCTGGATGTAGAACGCATGGCTTAGCGATCAGAGCGCTTAAACGGTTTTCAAGAGGCCCGGGTCCAAATCCCGCTGCGTTAATATTTATACGTTTTCTAAATATGTGTTTTTCAATATATACCAAATTTACAAAATAAAGTAAATAAATATGGACTTATATATGCATTATATACGTTATTTAAAATAACCTTTTACCTTAAAGACCTTGCCATTTAATTCTGACCAAATTTACATAAAAATATTTTAATATTTTTTTTATTTAAATTTAATAATACTGAAACACGTAAGCTGACATCGAAAAGAAATGATTGCAAATTCATGACATTATGAATGCAACTTGATAGCTTTACCAAAAAGCCTTTTTACCTTTAAAAGCCTTACAAAATAACTATCAAGAACCAAAGTTCACAATACTACATTGCGCATTTTTATTTGCTACAAGTACTTTAATATTTATTTACAGACGTCTTGCCCATTCAAGATCTAAAGAATCGAAAAAGACATATTTAGAAAACGTATAAAAATTTTAATTTTTGGAATTGAATTTGGATTTGAACCCGCGCCTCTTGAAAACCGTTCAAGAACGGTTGAACGGTTTTCAAAAGGCGCGGGTTCAAATCCTGCTGCGTTCAAATTTTTATACGTTTTCTAAATAGGTCGTTTTCAATTTCCTTAATGTGCGAATAACACTTTAAAAAATGTTAAAAAATATATATCTAAAGAATTATTCACGGTTTGCTTTACTTACAATTTAAATATAATTTTACATCAATTGAGATTTGAACGCACATT
The DNA here is from genome assembly GCA_038994665.1 of Podotricha telesiphe. Classification (NCBI taxonomy): domain Eukaryota; kingdom Metazoa; phylum Arthropoda; class Insecta; order Lepidoptera; family Nymphalidae; genus Podotricha; species Podotricha telesiphe. The sequence goes on from JAOYRR010000179.1 coordinate 510,626, forward strand.
AGCTACTTTAGTGACAAAAGCTATTTAAAAAATACATTATTACTCTTAGGCAGTTAGCTAACTTTGTATCAAGCATTCAGTTCTCTTTTATCGGAATCAATTTGTGAAACTCTACGCCGCAACCAACCATAATGGAAATTGAAAATAATTTAAATAATATAATCATTCTCCCAGGTCCGAATTGAACCGACAACCATCGGCTAAGCACTGTGTCAGTCAGACGCTATCCACTTGCGGTACAAACGGCTCCCTAATATTTTTAAACGATCCATACAATATACAAGTTTTTCGCAATATCCCATACAACTTACAATAGAAGTGTACTTTGTTTCACTGTTATGGGAATTAGTTGCATTAACACTGTACGTTTTATGTAAACAGTGTTGGGAAATGTGATTATATAGTATGTGAGAAAATGGTTGTTTTTTGTATTATTATATATTTTGTATTATTATACAAATTCGTGTGGACTTTAAGTAAAAAAGGAACGAGATTTTTAAAAAATCTTGTTTAAATTGAGAATTTTATAGCGGTTTGTAAGAACTACACTTTAGTGATCAAGTGTCAAGCAGTCTTAATAGACACAATTGTCATTTAATGTAAATGTAAAAACTTTTATCCGTCACTATTATGGTAAATTACCAAAAACAGTCATTTTAGAAATATAAATTGTATTTTTTATTAAGTTTATTTCCCTAACTATCAAACTATTTAAATAACACACTATTTGAAACTTACAATGCTATTTATATATTACCATTGACTTTAATAGACAAAGCATTTCAAAACCAATAGCGAAAAAACGCGAACACAACACTATTTTGTACAAAAAGAATAAGAGAAAAATTGAAGAGTCAAGAGTCATAGTTTCAAGACACTCCGTTCTCCACTTTCCGACTGAATTGAAACCATAGAGTGGCAGTGGCAATATCAATGACGTGCTTTGCCATGTTCACCAGAGGGGAGAGATGAAAATATTTCAATTATGATAATTCCACTAAGTGGGAATCGAACCCACAAGCATCGCAGTTATAAAGTTACACAGCTTATTGCCTTCATTTGAATGCTAGGTGTTAAGTGTTCCATACATTTAATATGTTAAAACGAAATCATAATCAATTCAAAACTAAATTTCAAGACGTAACAGTTACCTAATTACACTTGATGATTTTATAGCACAAAAGATATATATAACCGAACTAGACTTTCTGGTTGTAAATAACAGCCGCTTTAGGTAGACCAGGCTATACAGGATGGAATTTTGTAATACTATTGGAATTGAATAAGTTGAAAAACATGTTGAAAAAATAATTAACCTAGGAACTAATTAAGTAAATATTTTACACTTCGACTTAAAGCTAAATGGCTGGGCTGTTATATTGGTCCTGGATTCGGTTCTCGGTTAGGACCACCGATGTATTAATACCGAACTTTTAATTCTTTTATTATAGCTTAATTAATACTTTTTCTTGCATTGTAGATAAGGCAATAGGAATCTAGTAACAAGACACTCCGCACTCCATTTTCCGCCCGAATAAAAGACATAGCGTGACTTACCAGAGCGGAGAAATCGAAATAATTTTAGCATAAAATCATTTAACTTAGCAGACAGAGAACCTATAACCATAGTTTACGTTTGAGGCTGTCCCACTGCGCCACAATGCCCTCAATAACTAACCTTACCTATATAAATAAATCTAATTTAAAGTATAAATTTTAGTTTGTACGATTTGTTTAGTATGCATTCATGGGCAATTAAACAATGCGGTGAAAAACAGGATAAACTCAATTCTATAATGAAAAATTTACAACAAGAACTTAGATTTTTAAACTACAGTATATCTTATATAATTCGCAAAATATTGATATAATGTTAACACTAAATCGCTGATATTAAAATTCTAATAAAGTATGCCATGGGTATAGTTTAACCAGTCCTGTTACAGGACATTGCGAAAGCTATAATTTTCTTGACCAGCGACAATTATACTACATTTGCAAGTACGAGTTTAGAAATTAATAATTCTATAGAAAGGAATATTTAAATGGAGGTCGTCTTGTGTTTCTACGACGATTCTATGTGATTAGGACTGTTCTGTTCGGATTGAACCTAGTGTTAAGACACTCCGTTTTCTTTCCGCCTGAAATCGAAACATTGCTTGTTGATTAGTGAAACCGCGTTTACAAACAGACACACAGACATACCATACTAAAGTATTGGATTCAAATTAATATCAAAAGCATATTTTAGTAAAAAAAACTGATTTGTCCAAGGCTAATACAGAGTACAGCTTACGGAAATATACCTTAGCAAAGAAGGTGGATTTTGTAATAATGTGAATTCGTACACTTAAATAATTTTCGATACTATCTATACAAAAATGATTAATAATTTCGATTATATGTCAAAAATTGTTTCATTAACAATATATTAAAACATCTTGCTTAAATTATTCTAACCTGCTTATACGCGGCAATACTATACTACCTAATTAATACTCGCATTTAACGTGTATTTTACACTTAGTAATATATAAATCTACCTCGTAATTCTGATTTCATTAATATTTATGAAGCGTTTTTTTTATGTAATTAGCTTTACGGTCAAATGCATTTAACGACTTAATCTTTTTTCGTATATCAATTTTATAACTTGGTTCTCTGCGTAATGAAATAAATGAAAAAATTATGTACGCAAAAAACCGGGTTGTGTACTTGGTAGTGACTTACGGAATCTAAATCGGCCAGTGATTTTTTTTTTTAATTTTATTAAATTTTACTTTATTTAAACGAAAATCGAACTGACTACTCTCACATCATCTCATCATGTATATTCATAAATTAACCAAATTGCACCAAAAGTGTCTAAACGCGTAATCAATATTTATTTACATTTCACTCTTTATCAACATTTTACGCTATTAACAATTTTATGTAACATTTAAAAACGTATATATGTAAGTCTGTTATATAATAAACTAGATAACTAGGAGTAAGTTAATACCTAGCCTGTACTTCCTTTTAGGCTGGACTGGACTGAGTCTAGGAAATATATTGTGACGCAACCTGTCTACTGATACGCATTGTACCGCCCCTAACAATTTAAAACACGATGTAGCTTGCAAATATCTAGAGTTACATCGAAATCGGCTTTGTTGAACCGTTTTTACGTATATCTTGTATATTTTCACCTAAATATAATAATACAGTTGTTTTAATTTTTATACAGTGTCGCACTTAGGATATGACAAATATTTTTTAGAATACGTACAAAATTTTTAACGCAGCGGAATTTGAACCCGTGCCTCACGGAAACCGTCTAAGCGCTCTGACCGCTAACCATCGCGCTGTGTATGTTTTCTTATAATATAGTTGTATCACTTCTTCTTTTACAAGCGTTTATGTAAGCAAAATTTGACCTATATTTCAGAGCCTAATTAAACCGGAATTTCGAATATATCCTAATATTGGATGACAGTGCTAATATATAATTACGTAGAATTATTTTTTATAAAAAAACACAGCCTAAAAAAACTCATGAATAACTCACACATAGTCTATGACGAAACAATTCAAAAGTCGGTTTAAATATTTGTACTTATTCATTTGTGTTGGATAATTGAGCCTAATATTGGACTTTGTTTAATTCATCGTGTATATAAATATAAACAAACGTGTTTGTTTTGAAAATGCTTTTTTTTAACAGCTGCTCGCTTATCCGCACACCATTCTCCACTCTCCGCCTGAATTCGAGAGCAAGGCCTTATTTTGTATCAGAGCGATGAAATGTAATAATATTTTTTAAAATTTAATTAATCATCCAAATGGGAATCGAACCCACACCCACTCATGTTTGCAGTCAGACGCTCTCATACTGCACGATGGCTTTTTTCTGCAATAATTTCAGCTTTATTATATTTTTATTTAAAAATGAATATCTGATATTTAGTTCATATAATAATATATAAATTTGTTACATGTCAACTAAAAAAACAATTCAAATACCAATTATAAATTAATTTACAACGATTTTCTAGATTTTGTTACTATTACAAATACTACATATTCTTTAATTTACATTAAGTAAAAACACCCCTGATAAAATAAAATTTGAATTATATCGTTTTGATATAAATGACTAAGAACGCTTATTGCCCTAAATATACATAAAATACAATATATATTAATAATATATATATTTAAAAATTGACCTAATAAAAATAAACCCTAATGATTTAATAAACCCTAATAGTATTAAGTGTAGAATCCCGTTCAAACCACGAAAACACAGCACAAACCCGGGATACACTAAATACTTTAAATGCACTAAAATACTCTAAGTACACTAAAAATTGTAAATACACTGCACTTCACACACTCACCGTTTTCATAATGCCTCTTCAACGGTGGTTGGAGTCGGGAATCTGACTGGATATCGATACACTGTACCCTCAGTTTTTATACTTTATTCGTAAGTGGTGTAACTTTCGCCATGCCCCTCTAAACTTGGTACAGGACGGGTTCTGCGAGTCCTTCGTTATAATACTAGAAGCCGCTGTACGGACGGTCGTGCGTTCGAATATTTATATATATATTTATTTATTATCATATATGTGTATGGATATATGTATATATGTGATGTGAATTTGGATGTAAAAGTGCTTTTTGTATGACTTCGTGTTTTTTTTTTTGGAAAGAATACTTTTGATGTTTGAATTGTTGGATTTTATGTAATTATAATATATTATAATAACATAATCTCAATAATGTTCTGGGTGATTATAATTTGAAGAAATAATAATTTGAAACAAAATACAAAGTGTTGAACGAATTTATTAGTTTTTATTAAATAATAATAGTTGTTTCGGTATTCAGGTCTTGAAATGTGAGACTGTTAACGAAAATGAATAATAAATGATGATTGAGAAAGATTTCACACAAAACACAATTTTCTCTCTAAAAAATATACTAAGAGTATTATTGATGAATATTTCACTTTTAATATTACTAATTATTATATTCATGTAATAAAAGCTATAATAACTTTTAGACCCTTTTTTACATAAAATATGCGCGTGCAGTAGTAGAAATGCAAAATATTTGTTTTTTAAATTTTACACGAGAATTACTAATAATAATATAATATAATAAATATTACACATATACTACCGCGTGTTTGACGCATTTTTGTATAAATTGAAATACATACATGACGTTGCCAAGGCAACACGTATATATCCATCTACTATAAAACTAATAAAACTATACATTTTTCAAAGTATCAATTTTTTAACTTAAATAATTTAGGGTACATAAAGTTCAAGGACAGTCTTAAAAACCAAGCGGAAATCATCATCTCCACTTTCCTCCCATAAAGTGATTATATTGACTCGATGGTTGTGAGTTCAATACCCACTCGGGGAAATTACCATATTAAAATTAAAAGACAAACTGTGAGCTTGAATTTGTCAGAATGTCCCGAATTCGAGTGGAAAATGTCTGTCTGTCTGGGAACCCTGCTGTACGGGAAGATGTTGGCCGATGCATTTTTTTGTATCAGTACAATTTTTTTAACCTCCATAACTTAATAAACAATATTTCATATAATATTTGTATAAGATTTCGAAAAATCTTTATCTAAATATAACTTATTATAATTAAAAAGCTAATAATGATGTGGAGATAAAAAATATTCAAGGTTAGTTTCATTCATTATCATAAAATTGTGAAATCTTTGGAATTTGCACTATTTAGGTTGATTAATTACGTTAGGCCGTTGTGGTGCAGCGGGCATGCCTCTGACTGGAAACGCGGTGCGTCGTGGGTTCAATTATCACACGTGGAAATTATTATGCTTAGTTTATTTTCATTTCTCTGCTCTGATAACACAAGAAGCGGCGCTGAAATCCGCCACTCAACACACAATGTTTCAAAATCAGGGGGAAGTCTCTCTCTAATAGCCCTGCCAAATTATAACGAAAAGTTTTTAATAATAAATAGCCTTAATGAAATCGTAACTTCATGCACTTTTAATATTACTTAAAGTGTTATTCACACACTTAGGAAATTGAAAAACATATTTAGAAAAAGTATAAAATTTTAAAGCAGCAGGGTTTAAACCCGTGCCTCTTGAAAACCGTTCAAGTGCTCTGACTGATAAGCCATGCGTTCTACATGCGGCCACGTCGAAACTTTTATACGCTTATTACAACTTATATTTGTAATCAATATATAATATGTCATACAACACTGTCATAAGATAAATTAACTGATACAAAAATGTTATTAACCGTATATGAATTTCTTCAATACTCATTCTATCCGATTGTGTATCTAGTATTGCTACAAAATATGTAACAACTGGGAATGGAACCCACAATCGTTCTAATCCAATCAAATCCTACTACGCCATAATAGGATTAAATATGTACATATTTATATATCAGCCTGACGCTTTTTTGCGCACAGCAGGCTAGTTACAGATATTCTAGTGTTGAGACACTCCGTTTTTAAGTTTTTACTCACATTTGCAGACATTGCGTGTAGGCGGAGCTTAATACTGAGCTTGTCTTACCAGAACATAAAATTGAGAACAATACAAATATCACCATCCCACTGCGTGGGAATCGTACCCGCAACCAATTACGTTTACAGTCCGACGCTGCCGCACCGCGCCACTTGGCCTCTTTGGATTATAGTATATAGATAATTAATTAATAAATATCATAATGAAAAAACTTATTAACATATTTTGAAATTAAGAATGAAAAGGTATATATAAATAAATTAATATTTCGTCAAAAGTAATTCAAAAAATTACATTACGAAACAACTGTGTTATTAAATATGTATCCTTGTAACATCTTCTTGAGGTAAATATTTAATTTCGTTTACGTGTTATTTTCCGTTCCAGTAATGATGTCGAGAGGATTCTATATTAGTGCCCCCCTCCCACCTCCCCCCACGCCAACCAAGGAACCAATTTGGCAAATTTCAGCCTCAGCTTTCTGCGCCTTATAATATCGACTGCGTGCTTTCAGTCAGTCAGTCACTGAGTAACGCAAGATTTTTATATTATATATAGATATAGACAAGTTACAGCCTACAATTTCGGTTGCGTAGACATTATGTCGCTTGCCATACTATTTCCATTAGAGGAAGCTTCTTAGCATTCCATGGATTCACTATGCAGGCGGTGCCCATCTCATTGTAGAGCTCGGGCCAGTGCCTGGGACTTACGACCTTAGTCTAGGCATGGTATTCATTGCCTACACTTAGGTAGAGTTTTTTTTAGTATAATTTACAAACGAATCTTGCCAAGTAACGTTACAGTATAGTAAACAGTACAAGATACATAATACTATAGTATTATTTAGGACAAATGCCCAGTACTACGACAGTCAACTCAGCGGACAAATTCCAAAACCGTTTCACAATATTACTCTATTTACAATTTCAACCAATCACGTTTCCGCGTCGATAGTAATCTCGTTACAAGGACTCGAAAATACTGTGCGGAAGAAATATTTTTTTATTTCCTGATTTTGCGTTTTAAAACGATTAAAAAATCTTAACAATATGGAAAGTGGACTTAAAGTGCCTTTACTATGTCATTTTATGAATCAAGTCTGAGGCGTCAATTTTAGTGAACAAAATTATTGATGTACAAAAAATTAAGCTACATGCTTAATTTATTTTTACTATATATGACGTTTTCTTTGAGTAATTTGTCATTTACACTAAAATAACCTTCATATATTAAACTAGCAACCCACTCGCGCCTTCGCTTGCGTAAACTACTCGACTAAATTACTTTTGGCGAGCGAAAAAAATCATAAACTTTGCTTAAATTTATAATTTAAATTTTTGTAACTTTTTTATTTATGAATCGATTGAAACAAAATAAACACTAAATGTTAAATAATGTTTACCAAAATCCAAAAGTCAAAATTGCATTCAAATCGGTTAAGCTGTTTCTGAGATTAACGCGCACAAACATACAGATATACAGACAAACAGAAAAGATAATTAAAAATCATTGTTTTGGATTCTGATACATTGATAAATGTCCCCAAGAATGGTTTTTCATGTATCTTCAATGTACAGACAGCGATCAGTCCCATTTTTATCAAATGTATAAATAACGGCTTTTTGCTTTAAGATTTGAATAGGTATCTAGTTTTAGTGAATACTAAAACTTTGTCAATGTTTAAAAATTAGATCACTTTCTTATCTTTCCGTACGCATCACCGAGTTCTTGTTATATTTGAAAGGAATAAACGTCCCAAGACGACATGACCGGTCCATTGGCCTTGAACTCACAGCCCTAAGGGCAGTGAACGCTTTCATACAAAAAGTGATAGTAAATCCGGACATTATGTATATATGTAAACTTAATGAAGTATACTAGCCATTCTGCTGGCAATGTTTTGATGATGGTTCAAAAGGGAGAAACTAGTGTCGAGACATTCCATCTACCACAATCCGCCCGTATATGGCCTGTTGGGTAGCGGAACTCACCGCCGCGTCTTGTTCGACCAGACCGTAAATACTATATACCAATAAGTTTTCAAGCATAAACGTTTGACAGAAGTGTGGGTTCGGATCTCAAATCAGAGGAATGTTTAAATTAGAAATTAATATTGTTTTTTTTTACTTATATCTGCTTTTCTAATAACTGAGGGAGATGCGTCAAGTTTAATAAAACCTAAACTTGCTATTGACAGTACTTTCTTTTACTTGCTTATAAATATACCTAATATTTCAAAATACTAGTAGGGCCGTTGATGCGTAATATACGTGTATATCGTTATATACAAAAGTGTATGATAGATACATGACAATGTGTGTAATTTATAATAATACATTGAAAAGACATAATTTTTTTTTAACATTTTTTAAAGTGTTATTCGCACACTAAGGAAATTGATAAATATATATTTAGAAAACGTATAAAAATTATGAACGCAGCAGGATTTGAACCCGCGCCTCTCGGTTTTCAAGAGGCGCTGTTTCAAATCCCGCTGCGTTCAAACTTTTATACGTTTTCTAAATAGACATGAAATTATTTTGTAAAGTCGTTCTTCTTATTAAACTTAAACTTTGACTCTGTCAGATCCTCTTTCCTTAGCATTTTCGTAAGACCTTTCAAACCTCTAGAAAAAAATTCCTTGACGTATTAATATAAAAATACACGTATAATAATTTAGAACAGGATACATTTGCGAACAGTTATTTCAAGTACAATTCAATTATAACGGATTGTTTTCAATATATTTTTTAATTACATTACTGCAAAGTATTGGTACCTAATCTTGATTTACAAGCGAGGTTGGGCCGTTGAATTATCTTTTCATCTATTTTTTCTCATACAAATCACAGTATGAATTGAAAGTAGGTCACATTGATATGTCTGTATATAGAATGAAATTTAACTAAATGTGGCAATTAGTTATAATATAATAAATATCGAATACAATATTTACAGCTTACGTCGATATACATAAAATAAAACATATGTACAATGACGGCCTTATCCTTATATAAGCAATTTTTTACAAGCAACCAATAATGTATTAGAGATTCGTTGTCAAAGAACGCAGAAAGGTTTAAAAAGTATTGATATAAGTACAAATATACTTATATATAATATTAAATTTAGATTTCTACACATACAAAAACATACATACATACTAACTTACAGACGTAATAAGTACATACACAAATATAATATATATACGATTTTTCAAACTCATAAGAATAACTTTCAATATTATTTAATATGCAAATGCTTAGCTACTATTTTTAACAGTGTTTTTTATAGCTTTTAGTAATATAAAAAAATTTTACAAAGCCGCTTTGATCCATGTAGGTGATAATATTTTCATTCGAGCCTGATTTCCAGGAGAGTCAGGGCATTGGAAAAATACTTGCATTTTGTTATTTAAAAACAACTAAATCTGAACGAAGCGGGTTTTAAACCCGCGCCTCTTGAAAACCGTTCAAGGCACGGGCTCAAATCCCGCTGCGTTCAAATTTTTAAGCGTTTTCTAAATATGTATTTTTCAATTTCCTCAGAGTGCGAATAACACTTAAAAAATGCTAAAAAAAAATACAACTAAATCTTCAAGATTTTGATTTCGACCTGGAACTGAAGAGAGGAATTCTTGATATTTTCTATATTATACGTTTCTCTTTGACTACCGTGTTCGACGAAAATAACTTGAAGCCAAGCTAAGTTGAGCGTCTTTATATTAAATTAAACACGCCTTCAATTCAACTACTATCGATATTGTCAGTTTCACCTTTATTGGCTTTTACGAGAAAGGTCGCAGGTTCAATTTTAAACGTGACTTCCCCATATACATCCGTATACAACGTATCATAGCGTTTAATACGAAATAAATCTCTTAGTAATAAACATTAAGTCTATTATAACGAGATTTGCTTTTGTATTTTTTATTTGAAATATTTGGAAAACAAATATTGTTCTAGTTTGATGTTCTAGAAACTAATTCAAGTGAATAAATACAATTAATTACACTTAGAAAACTTTTTTAAATATCACATTACATGTACCATTATTTATGATATAAATCTTCTACTAAACAGAATTTGAAGCCATAACCATCGACCAACCAAAGACTTTATATTTCTACGATACAATGATGTCAATTAATTTAACAAGAAATTATATTTAAGGATGTGGAGTTTTTAAGCTCCGTAATTGTAATTTCGACTGTAAAATGTAAAATCTGCTTTTTTCGGTCCCAGTAGGCATTTCTGAATATCGTCTTATTGATTGCTCTCTTACGCTCCCAAAGAACCTTCATAGACAAACCTCAGCATTTTACGTTTAGTAGTTTCGGCTGTAATTGAGTAACGGAAGATTCATATATAAGAACTATTTTTTTCAAGGTGACAGGGTAGGCATAGAAAACCTTGTGTCAAGACACTCTGCTCCCAATTTTCCACGGAATCGGAATCGGAAAACGGAGATATGAAAATAATTTAAATATAATCTTTCCCGATGGCCAAATATAATAATCAAAATATTATTTTTTATATTGAGACTATCGTGGCCGTGGTCCAGACTAGCGTCTGACTGTTTCAAAATCAAAATCAAAATATTCTTTATTCAAATAGGCTATTACAAGTACTTTCGAATCGTCAATTAACATTAAATATTAGTATTGCCAGTCCTAGCGCCACCTACCACTGGCACGGAAGGCAGTTCTGCTGAGAAGAGCAGGCGAAAAACTCAACAGTTGGTCTTTTCAAATATAGTTTTACAGTATGTAGCCTCCCTAATGATCATCAACAACGTTTAATTCCACTCATTAACATCAGAATAATATACTTTCCTCAATAATATATTTTTAAAGTTAATTTTTTATTTTAAATTGTTCAAGTGGCAAGTCTGATATTATTTGTGGAATTTCATTATACATATGAAATAAATGATTGGTTAACCTTTTGAATGGCGAAAAAAAAAGATTTAAATCAAGCTTATTTTTACTCCTTGTATTTATAGAGTGTAGCGATGGTTGACTCGATCCTGACCCTGAGGAATGATGAAAATAAAATTACTGGTATTTACCCTATCAAGTAACACAAACCACGACGTTAAGTTCCGCCACTAAACACGCAATATCTCGAATTGCGGGAGAAAACTGCGGGTTCTAACCCGCTTCACGCTGAAGTACTTTAAATGTATTTCACCTTAAACTCTAATGCGTCATAAGTACCGGTCACAAATAATTATAAAAAGTAAATGGACATGGATATATAAAATACAAACAAAAATATACCAAGGTTGATCAATTATCTTGAACTTGAGGCAAACCTTTCGAAAACGTTAGTGTTAAGCGTTCATAACAATCTATTGTAGTTGAGTGATTTTGTATACAACGCTACTGTGTAATATTTAAAAAGAAAACGAAATAAACGAGAGGTGTTGTGGCGCAGCGTGACAGCGCCTGACTGCATACACGGCGGTCGGGGGTTTGATTTCCACTGGGGCGAATGATTATATTTAAAAAAATTTTTTAAGTGTTATTCGCACACAGGAAATTGAAAAACATATAAAAATTTGAACGCAGCGCGTATTGAACCCACGCCTCTTGAAAACCGTTCCAGCGCTCTGACCGCTAAGCCATGCATCCCACTGCGTTCACCAGAACGCAACTAGGATTCGAACTCATCACTATAATATACTTACAATACAATCAACTGCGCTAATCGATAACAAAACCGGCCTATTAATTTTTATATGTTTTTAATATTTTAGTAAAGTATGTATGTAAAATCTTAACTTAGGAAAAAGTTGCTGTTATAATATATTTCCTTTCAAAAAAAATTTATTTTGTGTTTTTTTTTATTAGTCGTTATTTAACAAATATTTACGCAAAACCTTCGTAATTGTAAAAGTTTGATTGTCTACATACCATTACATTTGTTTGAAATATTCTTATTTTTTGGATATAACATTTAAAATGCAAAATGCACGAGAAAACTCTAGCGGTAAACGCCTTTAACTTATTTTCATTTCTCTGGTCTGATTAGACAAAGGTTAGGGCTTTAGGACTATCCTAATATGCTGGAAAATACGTGAAGCTGAGAAACACAAGTTTGTGAAATAATAATAAAAAATAAATGTATACTAATAAAAGATTTAGGCCAATAAACTGATAGCAACATCGCGATTGGTCAAGGTTGTGTTACATTGCGTAACCGTAAATAAATCAACACACTAAGACGTATCATTAAGAAAATCTTATTAATTAAAACATTTTTTTTTATAATATTTTAAATAATTTTGAAATCGTTCAGACCAATGCAGACTTGAGATAAATGTTAACAAAAGATATATAAAACAGGTGTTGGCTAGTTTTACTTATGCCATATTGGGTAGGTAGTTTGTATTCCACTAACGACAGCGCGCTTTGCCATATCACCAGAGCGGAGAAATGAAAACAACTTAAATTCAATCTTTTGCTGAGTGGGAATCGAACCTACAACCATTGTGTATCGATCCATTCAGACGCTGTCTCACTGCGCCGATATGGCCTCATGTATAGTACAAAATAAATATAGTACAAAGTAAAAATGTCTTTTGTCTGTACAGTTATTTATAAATTTGATTTCACGGTTGATGAATTATAGTGCGGAAATATTTACAAAGATAGCTAGGTCAAGACTAAGTTAGCTATAAGCAAATTACACAATAGCCAGATAAAAAAAAATGTTTTAGAAAATACAGAACAGTTTCCGTGGAGAAAATACATTGCGTAATTAAATTTGAATATTAAATTAGCTTATTTACTATGTATTATTTCATATATCTTAGCGTAGATGGATCATATATACCATTAAACACACACATACAAACGCACACACTAATATCTATTACATTTATATAATACTAGCTGTGCCCGCGACTTTGTCCGCGTGGAGATCTTACATCAACTATTTGCCAGTGAAAGCCCCGTCAAAATCGGTGTAGCGGTTCTAGAGATTATCCAAAAAATAATATTCTGGTATATGTAGCGTGTATACATATGCATTTAGCATATATATAGCATAATATTAATTTATAAACTACAATGGTTCACTATTTTGGCTTTAATGGCTTGAACATAAGAGATACTTACTTGGTATTTAGGTCAATTCACACAATGTCTTTATAACTTGTAGCCTATATGTTATTCTGATGTATAAGCTATATTATTGTAAAGTTTCATTAAAATCCGTACACTAGTTTTTACGTGAAAGAGTAACAAACATCCTTACAAATATATAAAATATAGAGTAATATAATAAAAATAAATTATATATATAAAATTATGATATCAATGGTGGAATTAAAAGAATTCTCATCCTCTGTCAGCTCCCACATATAGTCACAGGAAGCAGTTTCAAGATGCCATTGAAAACCAGCGATGATTGAGATGTTAGCCTCAACCATCATTAGCTGACTTACGCCTTTTGTTATATCATAATGGCCCAGTGGAACACAGTCTAACTGCAAACGCGATTGGTCGTGGGTTCGATGCCCATTCGGAGGAACGCGCAATGTATCTAATTCGGATATAAAGTGAAGTTAGGTGTGTATTGATACAAGGTTCGCCCAGATTACTACAGACTGAAAAAGGTGAAGCTATATATAAAATCCTAGTAATTTTGAAATGGGCAATTAATTGGGCAGGTAGAATGACTACCTGTGACCACGGACTACTGTAAAGTGTTCGAAACGTCGGGTTCTAAAAATGCATTTTCGAATACCAAAATTTTACGCGATTAATCCGGTTAAAATAGTTTCATTTCAAAATGTGTAATAATGGCGAAAATCAAAGAACTTATTAAATCCTAGTAATATTTATTTCAATTAACTTTAAGTCATTCAATTAAGTAATCTTAGCAAGTTGGACTTTTGTCTGTTTCAAAATTAAAAAAAAAGCCACTAAATATTTATTTCACAAAAAAATGATGAATGACGCATACTAAGGGTCTAACAAGAGTAATGTCTCGTGCAAATATTACAATATTTCATCTCCAAGGTTGGTATTGCGAGTGCCGTGAATGGACGTAACCCGGTTTCTGTTATAAAACAATTATATTGTATTACATTTTAGTGTAAAGACTAGATGTGTTTTTCGATTTTACTCGTTTTTCTTCTTATAGAAAAAATACTTTTTAATTTTTGTTAGCTTAATGCTTCAGCTTTTCCCGTATGACAGGGCAGGTAGACAGAACCTAGTGCCAATACGTGAGACACTGCGTGTTGAATTTTTGTCTTAGATACCAGGTTGGAGAAATGGAAATGGAAATATTTTAAATATTAAATGTATTCAAAATATTTTTCTACGAGTAGTAATCGAACCCACAATTATCGATCGAACCACAATCAAAAATCGTGTTTATAGCAGGACGTTGCCACTGTGCCACAATGGACTCAGTTACCTACACACATTTTTATAATTGCTAGAAATCAATTTTTTTGCATCCACCAAGTATTTTTTTATGAGATCTTGTGTTTTGTGAACTGGGCACAAAGAACCTAGTGTCATGACATTCCGTTCTCCGCCTTGAGATATTACGTGTTGAGTGGTGGAACTTAATACCGCGCTTTCTTTTACCAGAGTGGGAAAATGAAATTAATTTAAATATAACCAGCGAGGATCGAACTCACAACTCAGATGCTGTACCATTGCATCACAATGGCCTTAAACCATAAATTACGTTAATATACAGTGCACTAAAATATATAACAAAACGTAATATATAACAAAACGTAAAGGAGGTCGTAAATCATAATATTCTGTGAGAACAAAAACTTTTTGTCTTGGAACAATTTAATTAAAAATAGAAAAACACTATAAATTGTTGAAAAAAAGATAATAGTAAAATGCAATTTTTAAACCTCACTTTGCACTTTGCCTCCAAGGAAAAGTTTATAATAACCCCGTAAAAGATTCCAACCCGCTACCATCAAGTCGAGCAGCAATAAAAATATTTAAAACTGTACTGTACTATGTACTCGATAAGGAAATTTCTACAAAAGCGTAGTTAAGCTTTAAGAAGTTGCTTAAAGATCATCTAAGCGATTATCCAATTCGGCTTCTTTCGTAACTATTCTTTTTCACATATGTATGTATGTAAAAATGTCTCAACTTTTGCAACTTTCAATTGAATATTTATACCCGGAATAGACTTACTAGGTCAAGAACGCGCATCTTTAAAAGATTTATGTCAATGTAAGGTATTATCAGATATATTGTTAATAAGTGAAATCGGACTGTTGCAAATAATGATTTAAAATAATATATAAAAAATACTAGTAATCTATGTCTAAACTATTTCGTTTATTCGCCCGCCTGCGTTCTCACTTAAATCACAAACTTTGCTTAAATTTATAATTTAAATGGTAACTCTTTTGCTTGTGAACCGATTGAAATGAAATAAACACTAAATGCTAAGAGAAGTATACTACAATGCAATACAATAGATTTCCGTGCACAAACAAACAGACAAACAGATAAAGATACCAACAGAAAATAAAATAAAAATGATTGTTTTGGGTTATATTATATTTATTATATTATGGTTAGTTTTAAAATAATTAATCAAAAGCACAAAGATAAACTTTACTAGATCTGGATCAGTCTAAAAATAATAAACTTTAAGTATACGTATAAATATATATTGCATCGCTTTGGTGACAAGACGTAGAAAGTTGAGTTTCGCCACTTGGTTCTCTCTGAATACCCTTTTATGCAGGATAAAGCGTAAAGTTTAAAAAAAGACATAATTTTAAAGCATTTCTAAACAGGTTTATTAACATTTGAAATTTTTCAAATAAATATACAGAAAACTACACGCGCTCTAGAAACAAATTAGAACATACGATGCCAGTAATTTACAAAGTGCTATGAAATATTTCATAGTCGTAACAATTTTTAAGTGTTATATTATTTAGCTGTCGCTGTTAAGTAATATAAGTGTATGCGTCTAGATGTTAAAACTTAATGAATTATTTATGAAGCACGGGTTCAAATCTAAAGTTTTAATCAATAACAAGATTTTACGATTATAATATGAAGTTATTTTCATTGAAATAAGTTTTTGCTATAACTTGAGTTCCTTACTACAACTGAATAGATCAAAATTTTAGCTTAAAATGTAGCATTTAAAAATCTTTATGGATACTTCAACGTTCTTGGTAGATTATTATGCTTATAGCATTTTAAATGAAAAATGAATCAATTCAATGCAAATTTTTAAAATCACAATGACGTGCATATATTTGTGCGGATTTAAATCATTATATAAATACGCGAAGGAAATAATTTGCGTCTCTTTATACAAAAAATATACAGACAGGAGTATGAGATTAGACATACGTAAAATTTACATAAAGAAATACATTGAGCCAACAAAGAGATATATCATATGTGTGAGATATACACGTTTGTATAAAACGACATACACGTTGTTATTATATACATATTAAATATATATGTTACAGAACATATAACATTTAATATATATAACAGTTTCTTATTAAAGGTTCTTTCCACTCATATTATTTAAATAGGTTCCTAGAAACACAAAGTAGGACGTGTTTGGTAAATAATTGCGTGAAACGAGTTATTGCGTTAATTATTTATTATTATGATTGAATATCGTATTCAGTGCAAAAAAATCACAGCGGTGTGATCTTTTGGCATGCAAGTTGTTACGACTTTCATATATATATATATAAATATATATATATATATATATATATACATGTATATATACATGTATAGTATGTGTATATATAGTACTTTACAAGTCTGAAATATGGTAAATCTTAATTTAGAGATCTCATATCTAGTTATTTGCACCAATCTCCACCAATCTGTGAAGACCAAGCTGTCACCAAAGGCTGTCTGGCAGAGATTGTTACCAGCAATAAGACTGCCTTTGCATACTCTGTACTGCTTATAAAATTTTGTGTTCTGTTTCTTGTATCGGCTTTGTGTACAATAAAGTATGTTTATATATATATTATTCTATCTAAGATTTTACAGTAAAATTTAAGTTTTACCGACTTAATGGGTATTTTGAGCTTATACCTCGATATAATTTTCGTTTCACTTCTAAGAGACAGGATAAATGTTGATTAGAATCGGTAAAGTTACAATTTTTTGTTCGAGCTTTTATAGTAACATATATAAAATTCTTCCGTTAATAGCTAAGTAACTGACTGACGCCGAACAGCCTTCGTACAGTACTAGTTACAAGTTAGTAGACAAAGTACAGTACAAAGGTAAATTATGGTATTAAGGCTCCTTGATGATAGTAAAAAATGCATTTCTGGAAATTTCTACGGGAACGCCAAACGGTATTTCACAAAATGCAATTGCGATTTTATTTAAATACGTTTATTTCATTTATTATGGTCTTAAACAGATATCACATATTAAACAAATGTAATTCTTTACTTAAAAAAAAACTAAAAGTAAAACACCATTTTTTCTAGAAAACGGATGAACGGGATTAGAACCCGCTAACGAGCGCGAACAAAAATAAGTTTTATAAGAATTTAAACATAGCCGGATATAGAGCGCATGGCTTAGCGTCCAGAGCGCTAGAGCGGTTTCCAAAAGACGCAGGTTCGGAACCCGCTGCGTTCATATACTTATGCGTTTCTTACAAAAAAAAATTTTCTATGTGTGTGAATAACATTTTTAAATGATAAAAACCCATTGTTCTACAACCAACCAAATGTTTTCTCTCACTATCCCGGTCGTATTTGCAAGGACATTAGATTTGAACTATGAAAATATTGTATATATTTTTGGACACGGACACATGTACCAGTTTTCTAATAAGATAATCTTAATGTGAGTCAAAATGGCGTTGCAGGGGTTTTTAAGTTAAAAAAATAGATACAGGAATAAAAGCGTCTTAAAGACTGTGAAATGAGGTCTCGCCACATCTAAGAGAAGTAGTGCACTGGTTAAGAACCAGTGCACTAACTTAACTATTTTGTCCGCCTTAAAGTGTCATCACTTATACATTTATCTTAATATTTTAATAGAGATATGATGACCATTTTCTTTGTAATTACTTTCAATCCTTGTTACTTGTAATACTAGTTTTACTTATAATTTAGTTGCAGTTCTAGTAGCTCTAGAAGTAGTGCTTGAAGTTCTTATATCATATTCACCAATTTTGACATGAACCGATATTCTCTTTATCGAGTGTCAATGTGAGGTTAAAATAAATTAATTTAAATGTAAACAAATATAGACGTTTAATCGATCGGGAATCGAACCCACTAATATTCCACATCAATTAATTCTCTTTCTCTCTCTCAACTCTAGTCTTTTGTTTGTTTTTGTCTCACCAGAGCGGAAAATAATTTAAATGCAATCAATCCTGCGAGTGAAGATCGAGCTCACAGAGCCAAAAACACAAAAACCAAAAAGATTTTTTTTTTTATTATTTATTTTAATGTTTTATTCTTTTGTTGCAGGTAACAATAACATTTGACGACTACATTCTTTATGTATGAAGCAAGTTGTATGTATTCATAGAGCAGCATTACTTTAAATTCTTTTCAGTTTTCCGTTTTCAGTTTTGCTTTTTCTACTAATTCTAGAAACTTGAACTTGCGTGCAAGGTGTCAGAGCCCAACACTCATATTCACTTACCACAGTAAACTGACATTAACCATACTATTTCCATTGTTATCTTCGTACTTACAACTGTAATATGTAAAATTTCTATCTTTTATTGTAAAAAATTCGCGAAACCCATGCTTCCTGTTTCTTTATACAGTACAATACTTACATGCCAAATTTCTGCATTATAAGTCCAGTAGTTTCAGCTGTATATAATGTCTGTCAGTCGCTCAGTAACAAAAACTGCTCTTTTAGTCCGCTTGAACTAAAAGAACAGTTTTTGTTACTGCCAGTACATTGTGCATTGCCAGTTATACCCCAATTACGCCACAGCCTATTATTTAGTAGTATGTATAATAATTTATTACAATATTTCAAAAATTAGGTCACGTCAAACAATAGATATATTAAAATAGTTTTAGTCGCATTGTGAAAAGTTCTCAAGTTAAAATATATATAGAGTCATCTTGGTGTAGATATTGACAAGATGTATGGCTTAAGTCATAAGTTCAAATATTTTTCATTGTCAAGCTACGACCAAGTGCGGTGCTCTTCTTGAAATTACGAAATTAGTAGAAGAATAAATAAAAAAAATGGATGTACGGAGTAAATTGTAACTGAGACTAAAGTTTATATTTACGTGTAAAAACAGTATCATTATGAAAACACTAGTTATGGGTTCGATTCCCACGTTCGGCTTTTCACGGTTTTTTCCTACATAATAGTATAGGCAGAGAGAACCCAGTGTCAAGACACTCTTTCCTCCCTTTTCCGCCCGAATTTGACATTGAGTGTTGAGTGGCGGAACTGAATGCTGGGCTTTGGCTTAAGTATCAGAGCGAGCAAATTAAAGTAATTAAAATATATTTTTATATAATTTAAATATAATTATTTCCCCGAACTGAAATCAAACCCTCAACCAATCACGTTTACAGACGTCATCGTATTGCGCTACAATGGCTTCTATTAGTTACGACGTTTTGTATTTTACATATTATATCCCTGGTCTAGTATGCGGGTCGATGCTCACTGCGATGGAGAATTATGAATTATTTTCGTTCCCTTACTTTCGTAAGAAAAAATGCTGCCTTAGTTGCAGTTGTAATAAGAATTTTTGAATTCCACGCGCACGAAATCGCAGGCACAGCTAGTTTTATATAATGGCATTCCTAAGTGGAAATCGAACCCACAACCATCGCGCTTACAGTCAGGCACTATCCCTAGGGGCTCAAATAAACTAAAGCTAATCACAAGTGCTATATGCACAGACTGATCAACTGTGCTATGATATTTTGTTATCTAATTGAATTCCAAAATTAAATTAAATATCTAAATAACTACTTGTTTAATATTTTTTGTATATACGTAGATTTATTATGAGTCACTAGCAAGTAGTCGAGGTCGCCGGATTTTAGTGTTTACATCTGGTGAAAGGCTTAAAACATAACACTTGAGTTACTTCTAAGTATTGTATTTATATAAATATTATGTTAAGTATTCAACAGCACGAAACGTCTCAAATTCGAGTGTAGGACGGAGTGTCTTGACACTAGATTCTCTCTAACTCTGACATTGCAGGGTGCAATGCGGGAAGAAGCGTGAAGCTGTTTTTTTTTATTTTATGGGTTTATACAAGTATATATTGAAAATAATGGAATAAGTTTATATACAAATATTATATTATAGATTACATTTCGTTTCATTTCATTGTCTGGTAGGAGTCGGACGCATTCTATAGATTTATTGTAATAGATAACAATTTTAATATATTTAATAAAAGATAATGAAATATAAAAAAATATAAAATGAAATAAATTACAAAGAACAGCTTCTTAATTCACTAAGCTCTTCACAACGGTATGTTATTAAAAAAATAATGTAATATAGAGATGTACTATTCATTATTTTATGTATACTTTAATATAGCTAGAAAAGTATTGTGAAAATACAAAAATATTGTCATAAAAAAGCTTAAACCATCGACGCTCGTTCACAGGATCGATAATTTAACTAACCAGTAGCACCTTTATTGCATAAAATACGCGTTGCCATAGAAACGTGTCCCTTCATGCAACAGTTTACGATAAACACATTATAAATTTAATGTATTTCTAATGCATAGCTTTTTCCTTTACATATTAATATAAGGAGTAATTTTCGAAATGGTAAGTTTTCTTGAAATCAACATATGTATAACATATTATAAGAATAAGCATTAAAATTTACTTCCAGCAACCTTGTTTTAGTAATATTTATTTTAACAACTATTACAACAATTTCTTAACAACCACTTGCATGGTCAAGGTTTATATCCGTACCAGACGTATTATTATTTCACTATGAAATAATAAATGATTAAATGAAAATTAAATAAAAAAATTACAGCTTCACACTTGTTCCCGCATAGCAGAAAGAGCCTAATGTCTAATCGAGTCTTAGTCTTAGGTACCAAAGTGAAGAAATTAAAATATTTTAAATAAAATAATTTCCCCAAGTGGAAATCGAACCCACAACCTATCGCATTTGAAGTCGCGCTGCGCTACGATGGCCTCAACAATAACATGGTACTAATTCTAAAAGTACATGCTAAGAGATTCTTTAAAGAAAAGGTTTTTTTTTCAAAAAGCTATACGTATAAGAAGTCGCTGATCGATTTTATATCACATATACAAATTGTGTTGATTATTTTTGTTCATAGTCTTATTTATGTATATTTTTAGTTTCTCATCATATATTAATTAGGCAAAGAGAACCGGGTTTGAATACACTCCGTTCTCTACTTCCCACCCAAATTCGAGACGTTGCGTGTTGAGTGGCGGAAGCCAGCTTAGAACATAAATTGAAAATATCATTCGTCCGAGTGGGAATTGAAATCACAATACTTACATCAGACGCCTTTTATTTCGTTGTCTCATTGGGGTGGAGAGGGTTTCCACTGCGATTTAGTGGGTAGTATCGGGTTTTGGTTCCCGGTAAGTCCCACATTTCCGCCCGCAAGGGTCCGCAATTGTATGTGGTAAAATCCCAGCGAAAAAAAACAAAATAGACGCCCTTTACTTGATGCACTAAGGCAATGTTTAGTTATAGCAGTACTTGCACTTAGGATTTAAAAATATACTGTACTAGTAAATTATTTGAACCAATTATAGAAGTAATATAGTCATTAAACCATATTATAAAAAAAAACAATCAATTCTAACAATACCTACTTAATACATTGCGTGCGTTCTGCTTCTTAAACGCATAAGTTACTAAGATACAACTTAGTAGCTATTTTAATTAATTATTTACAAGTTACATTAAAAGACTCCAAGTTCTCCACTTTCCGCTTGAATTCGAGACGTGAGTGTTGAGTGGTTTGTCGTTTTACGACGGAACGAAATAAATAAGCACTCCTCCGAGTCGAATCGAATGACACACCTTTCTCTATTTTCCAATTCGAATAAAGATTTTTAACATTTTTAAAGTGTTATTCACAGACTAAGGAATTAAATAACATACTTTTAGAAAATGTATAAAAATTTGAACGCGAGCTCCTTGGAAACCGCCGTATAAGAATTTCGACGTAGCTAGATGTAGAACGCATGGTTTAGCGGTCAGAGCGGTGAAACGGTTTTCAAGAGGCGCGAATACAAATTCCACGGCGTTAAAATTTTTATACGTAATCAAAAAAATTTAATTTTTTCTAACAGAGAGGTTTCTTATTCTTAACGTCGAAAATTAAAATATTATTTCGTCTCTAAAATTTTGCTCTATGTACATCGTAGATTATCCGCGCCCAAGGTACATGTACCATACGAGCGGATGATACTGTGAGACTCATCCGTCAACCCAATACTATCCACTAAAACCCAGCGGGAACCCATCATGAGATGTCGCAGAAAGCTTACGCATGCTACTACGATTCCTTGGTAGATGGCCCGCATATTGCGGACCACCGTCACATTCATGGTGCTCCAGGTTTCTTCCAAAGCACCTGAAGCCTCGATGACCATAACCCTCCCGCAGAAGCTCCTCTAGAGTAAGGGGAGTTGGAGTTGCGCATACGCAGTTGCGGATTTTCTACCCCCTGGTCTACGACGGCGGGGCGGGTCTGCAAAATACGCATTTACTACACTATGATAATTTAGACAGTTGTTGCTTTCTTGTTTCGTATCATTTCTAATAATATAATATGAAATTTAAACCAAAGCTATTCTAAATAATATTATTCTAGCTAGACTAGTTTACATATTTCACAAAGATCAAGAATATGTCAATATTAGGCCATCCTGGCGCAGTAGGCAGCGACGTTTTAAACGCGATGGTTGTTGATTCGACCCCTAAAGACTGATTATATTTTCATTATTCAAATTTCCCCGCCATGGTGCTCAACACTCAACACGCATTCTCGATACACGGAAAGCGGAGTGTCTTGACATTAGTTTATAGGTGTAAAGCTTGAAGCTGATATAAACAGTATTATAGCCTACAGTTAACTAACTACTCATATATTGACGTACCCATGTTTCATTAGAGCAAAAAATAAAATTAAAATTATGCACTTGTGTAATTAGTTTATAAGGGAGCTTTTCAAGGTTTCATATCCGCATTAGTGCTTAATTATGCTTATATATATTCAACTATTCACATATATAAATCAGACGCATATATATATATATATATATATATATAGTTTATTAATATACGTTAAATGTTGTAATGTTTTGCATATATTATGTTACTGTATCCCATATTGAGGCTTTCGTGGCGTGGAGCTGTTAACGCGGTTGGTTGTGGGTTCATTTCCCACATCATAATTAATTATTTTCGTTTCTCCGCTCTGGTGAACAAGACAAAGCACAGTGTTAGGGAAAGGTTCTCAACGCACAATGCTCACATTTGGACGGTCATAACACGAGATTCTGTCTGCCCACTCTACTTTGCGAAAAAATGCGTGAAACTAGTAAAAAAATACTATAAAAGTCCGCATTGTTTCTTACCTAACAAAATTTGTTGATTTGGGGCTTTTACCATTAAAAGTAAGTTTGTAAAGTTTTACCATAATATTTTTGGATTTACCATAGTTCGGACTATAACAGTAACATATACATAACTATGGCTGAATATGACAAATTTTATAATGATTGTATTATTGACGCATTTAGAATTTAACACTGCCGTTTTAAAGGACAAGTACTTACATGTCAAGGTTAGATTTTTAACGTTTATTCATATCATAATTAATCAAAAATCAAATCAAGTGAAGGTATAAAATATATGACTGATATAATAATATAATTTCTAGGTCGACGGAAATAAATCTATGAGAACCAAGCCCGATGGGGAACGGTAGCAAAACGAAGGTCGTATTAGCGGACGTTACAACAGTACGTGTGAAACATCAAATATGCATGTGAATGCATTTGTAAAATATACTTAAGACTTATGTAATATACGATATGACTTAGATAACTTTATCAATTGCCCCTTAGAGAAGATAGCAAATATCGAGAAATTTGAAAGAAGGTAGTCCACTGTATTGAAAGTTTTGATCCTGTTTAATTTAATTTCTATACAATTCCACGAATCAATATTACACTGTTTTAATAATATTTGTCAGCAATGATCTGACAGCGTCTGGTATACAACCAGACGCAATGGTTATGAGTTTGAACCCGGTTCGTGGGTATGATTGAAAATATATTTAATATATTTTCAGTTTTTCAATTCCTCACTGTTACACAAAACGTGGCGTTCAGTTACGCGCTTAAGAAAGTGAAGTATAGTATCCTACTTCAGGAATATTTAAAAAAAAAATACAGCAGGATTCCGCACTAATGTCAAAGTTCTGTGAAATTTCACTGTATTTCCTGTTGGGTGGAAAGTCGAGAAGGAAATACTTGCCACTAAACTCTGCAAGATCTCCAGAAGATGAAAGTAGTGAACACAAGAAAAACCTAGTAATGTAATATTTATTATGTCTAAACATATTTGCAAGAATGTCGCAAAGTGTTGTAATGTCAGTTTTTCCACCGACCGCCTTTTCAACTTGCGACACACACCATTATATGCACGCACACGAGATGAACTACGAAATATTCTTGTTACTTTTAGATTATACGAGTATTAATTATATTATATATTGTAAAAATAAGTCTTGAGTACATACATATTCAAGGAATCTAATGATATATTAAAACTGAAAATCCAATGAACCCAGGACCTAGCCTGACAAATAGGTGCTAGTGTAGCAACGCCATTAAAACCACCAACTAAAAGGATATTCAATAAAGAATTGAAAGTGGGGATCTATCCCCTAGGTATGGGGTTCTAACCCACAACCAAACGTGGTTACAGTCACTGCGCCACGATGGACTCAATGGAAGCTATAATATATAATATAGTAATACTTAACTAACCAGTGCAATTTTGATATATCTTAAATTGTATAGAAAAAAAAAAAAAACAAGATTTATTTTTTCAATACTAGTTGAACCTTAATAAATTTAAACAATTTAATATAAACAAACAATTAAACGAAATTAAAAAATTCTAGACTTAGCATAAATAGAGCGGCGCGCCCTTCG
This sequence comes from Podotricha telesiphe, assembly GCA_038994665.1. NCBI lineage: Eukaryota > Metazoa > Arthropoda > Insecta > Lepidoptera > Nymphalidae > Podotricha > Podotricha telesiphe. Next base: position 536,367 of record JAOYRR010000179.1, read on the forward strand.
AGCGGATCCGGCTCTGGGTTCCGGTAAGGCACAACGTGAGATTAAATGTAGAGCTGTCACAAATGCTACGAAATTTTAGCAAAAGAACCCTAAGTGCAATTGGCAAAAGTCAAACTTTCGACACGATGGTAGCGTTTTCAATTCTTCATTTGTTCTTTGTAGAATTTTTTTTTTATTTCTCAGTTCCAGTGGTAAACAACCTTGACACTTCTTAAGTAATCCAAAAAATGTACAGCAATTTTTGAAGGAATTGAAATTTTAGAGTTCACTTATAGTTCACGTTCTAGTAATCTACTCAAGTTATTTGTCTTCTATCTTTGTGTTATGTTAAGTGTTTTTTAATTACACACTTGTCACTTTTATTATTTGTTAATTAAACAAAATAGGTCCAAATAGAGGCCATCGAGGCGCAGTGAAACAGCGTGTCCCTTTCCACTCCAAGAAATCATCATAATATAATAATTTTCATTTCTCTGCTCTGTTAAAAACGACAAAACGCGGCGCTGACTTCCGCCATGCCAATCTCAATTCAGTGGGAATTGGGAGAATGGAGTGTCTTGACACTATCTTCTCTCTGACTACCCTGCTATGCTGAAGAAAATTTGAAGTTGAAGCTGAAGCTCAAAATTATATATATATATATATATATATATATATATATATATATATATATATATTTATAATATATGAATTTTGCTTCACCTTAATGCACTTGGCGAGAAGTTCTTGTTAAGTTATTTCTTAACATTTGATTACTACGATATAATAACATGCTGGAAGGAAGTCAATAACATTTTTAAACTACTTTTTTAAGTGTTTATTAAATTTATATAAAGGTTAGTGTATTTTACGCCGGAAATTAATAAATATGTTTTAACATACATATTAATAAAGTTAAATTAAATGTAATAATAACTTTTAATTATTATTTGTCTCAATTTTCAATGGCATCTTATTGTCTTTTATTTAATTTTAAATTTAAGGACTTAAATGGTAGTTCAGTGGTTTGGGTTATATTGCTATCAGGCACAATCATTATGGGTATGTTGAAATCCGCCATTCAACTCAACTCAACTCACATGGAGTCTCGACTTCGGACCGAAAGTTGATAACGGAGTGTCGTATCACTATTTTCTCTCTGATTAGTAAAAAAAATGACGCTCAAATAAAAAAATAGTTCGCAACTTCTCGCTCAATCTCGCTTATTCTCGCTTTGTCCAACCACATATTGCAATGGAATTTTAGACAATCAAACTAAATTAAATTCTATTATAAATACAAAACTAGTCCGATTCGATTTAAAGCGACAATCAATGCGTTTTATAAGAGAAACGTTCCAAATACATGATGATGCCGTCCGTTTTAAATAAAACCAATTATAACAAAGGGATTAGTCGCTTAGTATTTATAAAATTTTAATATTTCATTAAGTTTTATACTAATATATGAAATTTAATATAGTATAAGTTTATATGGCAAAGACATTTTTTATTTATTTATTGAAGTAAATATTACGCGTCAACCACTAGCAATGAAAACTGCCTTCTCTGGCTAAAATATTGATTTAACTGTATGTACATACAGTAGTAGTACAAAAAAAGCTTATTATATATATTATTTTTCAATACAACCATTTTGTTATAAAATATCTATACATATAATAAAAATGTAATTGTCCGTTGTCTGTACATGGAAGATGTATGAAAAAATATATTATTGGGGGAATTTGTTAATTTAATAGAATCCAAAACGTTGATTTTTAATTTTCTTTTCTGTGTGCGTCTGTTTATCTGTTTGTCTGTGCGTTTGTGCACGCCAATCTCAGAAACGGCTTAACTGTTTTAAATGCAGTATTGGTTATAACATTTTGGTAAACTTTCCTTTACATTTAGTGTTTATTTCATTTCGATCAGTTGGTAAATAAAAAACATCACACTCATTCAATTTAAAAATTTTAGCAAATTTTGTGATTTAAGATAATCCGCGAGCGTGCGAAGAAACTATATAGTTAAGTCCTATACTTTACGCAGGCAAAGCCACGAACGGGTCGCTGGTGCTGAATATAATCTACCCAAATTGTAATTGTTCGTAACTGTTATTTATAACCTTGATTCAAAATAATAATATAAAAATTTCAACTTTATTGAGGTCGATTTTAAAGGTGCATACAATGAATAAATAGATAAAGGGTTTCCTGTAACCTTATACTGAATAATGTTACTTCTAATGAAGTTAGTACAGTACATGATAATGTATTATCACAGTAGTAGCGGGTTCGATATGACTTACATTTATTAAGATAGGCTTCAAACTGAAATTGAGGGCATCGTGGCGCAGTATGACAGCGTCTGACTGTAAACGCGATTGGTTGTGGGTTCAATTTCCACTCGGGGAATGATTATATATAAAATATTTTCATTCTTATGCTCTGCTACCTAAGACAAAGCGGCAACTCAACACGCAATGTATGGAATTCGGCCAAAAAAACGTGAAGCTGTATACTAAAAAAAATTTAAGAAGAAATTCCTTAGCATTTTATTGCAGAAAGAGTAGTTGGAGCCTGGGACTTGCGACAAAAGTGTTAGATTTTGAGGCCTCTTTAAAAAAGATATTTTAATTTTATCATGAAATGCTCCTATTAAGGACAGCATCATAAGAATTATAACATTCAGCTGTTGAAGAGTCAGCTGAGGGCGCTTTAAAATTAATTCATTACAGGTTCTAATCCTGCTAAATTCAATATGTATCTACTAAAGGCATAATACGGCACCTTTATTAGACTCTCGAAGAAATAATACATTTTTACGTCACATATCAATAGGTCAAGGTATAACAATAGACATGCCATTCCTTCGTGAAATGTCGCAGATATTTTAAAGGGAAAAACTACAAATACTAGTTAATAATTATATGTAAGACTGTCACCGACTAGAACGGAGTGTCTAATTTTGAAGACAATGCAGTGTCGAGTGGCAAAGCCCAAGCTATACTTTGTTTGCCCAGACGGAGAATACTTTATGACAATATATATATTTTTAACGTTGCATACGTTTAAACTTCTTTTGTTGTTAGTAAATTGTAAAAAGCGTATAAGAATTTTGACTTAGCCCGATATAGAACGCATGTAGCGCTCAGAGCGTTTAGACGGTTTCCAAGAAGCGGGTTCGAATCATATTGCGTTCAATTTTATATACGTTTTTCAAAATTGTTTTTTTTAAGATTAACTCATTATTTTTTTTTCATAGACTCCATAGCTATCACATGTAAAGTAGTAGTTAATTGAACCGCCATGGAGATGTTGTTTTTATTACTAGTGTCATAATTTTTTGGAGGTTGATTGGCAGAGAAAACAGTGTTAAGCCACTGTTTGATTGTTTCTCCACTTTCCACCTAATTTGGAGATATTGAGATGATGAGAGATTGGATGGAGTTGAATAGCTGAACTAAATTAATGTTTTGTATATTAATTTAAATATTCATAAATTGGAATTTGACCGTTATAATCAGTAGTTATATACTTTTCATATTTTAATGTGTTATTCCCACACTTAGGGTATGACATTTAATTTGAAAGTGGCGGAACTCGCACCCGCGCTTCTTGGAATAAGCTTACGTACGAAAGAACGAAATTCTTATATGCTTGCTGCAACTTATTTTTGTTGCTAGCATCTCTTTTTTTTTAATTTCTGCTACACAGAGACTATTTATATGAATAATCGTTATAAAAGAGAATGCTATTATTATTAGCATAAATACATTTAATATCTATTTTTAAACTACTATTCACACAGAATATAAAAAACAGCTTCACGCTTTTTACCGCATACCAGGGTAGTCAGAGAGAACGTACTCTTTCTCAACTTCGAATGGCGGAGCCCAACACCGCCACTTGCCTTGTTCATGAGAGCGGAGAAATGAAAATAACTAAATTGTGATCATTCTACCGAGTACAAATCGAACCTGCTACCAATGCCATCGTATATGAAAAAAAATTTTAAGACATTAATTCTTTAAAGAATGTATTTTCTCTCTTTTAATATATCAACATTTGACCCCTTGTACCATTCGATTCGATACCAAAGGCTTGTCACTGTTCACTCGAGAACGCAGATTTCTCCCACAGATTGCCTATACTTTTATATCCTACTGTTTCCATTTAAATGATTAAGCATTTTATAATTCTATATTTATACATTTGATTTTTATTTTAATATGATACGTAGCTCGAACAAATTATTATATTAAAAAATATTTTTATTAGCCCGGCCTAGTGAAAAAAATTATTGCGGTGTTGAATTACGCCACTAGACACGGAGTATCTCAAAAATGGGCAAAAAGTGGACAGTGGATATTTTATTGTTTTGTACCGTTTGAACAATATTAACGTATTATTACTTTTCCTGGCCTCCGCCACTCAACATGCAATGTCTCGGAGAAAAGAGTGTCTTGACACTAGGTTCTCTCAAAAAAAAAAAACTAAACTTAGTCAACTTAGCGGTCAGAGCGCTTGGACGGTTTCCAAGAGGCGCGGGTTCGAATTCCGCAGCGATCAAATTTTTATACGTTTTCTAAATATATGTTTTTCAATTTCCCAAGTGTATGATTAACACTTTAAAAAATGTTAAATATATTTATTAAGCATTACTTGAAATAGTTTCAAATATAAAACGTATAAGTTATTTCACATAATACTTTATATTAATTAATATCTATACTATATATAATTTATGTAGTCAAATATTTATTTAACTTATTTAATACAAGTTTTCTATATGAATAATTCAAGTATATGGCATATTTTACGTAAAACAGCTTTCAAGTTTATTAATCTATCATTAAATGTTATTTACTAAGTTTTGGAGTCAATTTTTAGTATTTCTAATTTTTGTCTTGTCATTACTTGAACTAGATCTAATGTGGTTTTGTGACTTAAATTTTGAGATTTCTTATTTTATTTATTCTAACTAATACTCTATTATATAATGTTTGTTTATACTTTTCAAATGTTCTTGAAATTATAATTACAAATTAAAAGTCCAATTGACAGTGACAATGTGACCACGGACTACTGTAAAGTGTTGGAAACGCCCGACTTCCAAAATGTATTTGCGAATACTAAAAATATACGCGATTAAATCCGTTAAAAATAGTTTTATTATCATTTCAAATATATTATCCGTTAACTAATAACAAAGTTATATTATGGCATAACAAAATCAAGACGATATATTACAAAATATAGTAATACGAATATGTAAAGAGGTGTTTAACGCAAGTTATTGCAAATGACTCAGCATCACGCACTTCACGGACCGTTTGAGTCTTGAATTGCATCGCTTCAAATTTTACGACGCGTATGAGTGACCTAATGACACTATGTAACAAATACGTAATCTGTTATTTAATATATAAAGATATACATAATCTTTAATCTATACAAATAAAAAAAATTGGTGTGTCTGTTTGTAAAATATTAAAATTACCGCTTTTCATTATATGCATGCATCTACTATTCATATATTTTTTTAAACATTTTTTATAGTGTTATTTTCACACTAAGGAAATTGAAAGAGACATATTTAGAAAACGTATAAAAATTTGAACGCAGCGGGATTTGAACCCGATTATGAACGGTTTTCAAGAGGCGCTGACAGCTGATATAATAAGGAGTAACTTAAGCTACTTTTATTTTAGACTTCCACACTGACGAAGTCGCGGGCAAAACTAGTATATCTGTAAACCCATTTGTGGCTATCATGGCGCAGTGTCGGAATGTAAACGCTATTGATTGCGAGTTCGATTCCCACTCAGGGGAATGATTATATAAGAGTTATTTGCTCTGGTACGTAAGACAGTACCAAGGCCGCGCTGTTCAAGACCTTCGTCAGGCCCCACCTGACGTATGCAGCGCCGCCCTGGTACGCGCTAGCCAGCCAACCAGCCCAGCAGAGACTCCAGGTCGTCCAGAGTATCACCCTCCGCCGTGTCACCCAAGCTCCCAGATACGTGCGCAATGCCACTATCCAAAGTGATCTCAAGATCGAAAGAATCGCCAGCAACTGCTACCGCCGGGCTGATGTCTCGGATTAGCCACACATCCAGAACATCGCCCAATGGCACTCCCGACCACCGGATAGACATTACTTCCCTAGGGACCTCCCCCCCCCCCGGACTCCTAAGCTACTGTCACGGTCGCTGATCGCCTAGCTGGGCCTCCCTCGAGGAAACGTCGGTCTCACCCGGCTGGGTTGATCGCCCGGACAGCAACAGCTTATCCCCCCCCAGCTCCCCATACTCCCCCATCCGCTAACCCTGGACTGACACCCCCCCAGGCCACTCATGGCCATAATCCTCAATGACCCACCTGTATCAACAGGTGGAGAAGATTTTTTTGGTCATGGCACCAACTCCTCCACTCCTCCCAGAGGAGTGTGAAGACATCACGAGTACCTAAGACAAAGCGGCGTCGAGTTTCGCCACTCAACACGCAATGTCTCGATTTCGGGCGGAAAACGGAGAATCGAATGACTTGACACTAGGATATCTCTGACTCCTATGCGAGATAAAGCTGTAAAAAAACTGTATATAAAACAGCTGTATGTAAACAGCTGTAAACGTGAAGGTTGTGAGTTCGATGTCCGCTCGAAGGAATAATTACATGTATTTATTAATCAGTTTACCGTTCTGGTACGTAGATAAAAGTTTATTTTAACATTTTTTTAAAATTGTTTTTCTCACACTTAAGAAATTGAAAAACATTTTTAGAAAGCGTATAAAAATTTGAACGCAGCGGGATTCGAACTCGCGCCTCTTGGATACCATTCAAGCGCTCTGACCGTTATGCCATGCTTTCTTTATCCGTTTTCTTAAAATATTTTTTAGATACATGTTGTTGAATTCTAGCAGACAAATCGATCAGAAAATTGAATAGACAGTTTCTTGACACTAGGTTCTCTCTAATAAACCTACTATACGGGTAAAAGCTTGAAGCTGTTATTTTTCTTAAAAGTGTAACTTAAACTAATATTTGTTTAATTTATTAAAAAGTAGAATGAAAAAGAAGTTCTCCGTATTGAACCAACACCTGTTGCATATCACATTGCAACCACGACCTATTTTTATGCATTACATTAAATTTTTGTAAACTTATTGGCATTATAGTACGCAGTTATTGCCTACATGCGAGACTATTGAGACAATTTTGTAACAAAATAATATATCTTGAGGCCGCGCATCTTTCGTAATTTGGGCCACAAGTCGATTTTATTTGGCCTCAACCTTAAAACTATTTGGTTTAATTTATCATATTAACAAATTCTTATGATGAAATCATCCTGTGTGTAAGTGAATGTGCGTTTTTATATGAGGCGACACGACACGACGGATACGACACGATTTTTTTATAATTTTTTTTGTTGTGCTTTTGAATTATCATTATGACAAATTCTATATGCAGTAATAGTCATATCTATTTATTGTTACTGCGCGTGTGGTTGTGAGTTCAAAAATCAGAAACATTTAAAAAAAAAAAAAATTTAAAAAAAATCACTGTATTGCCAGAATTTACATTTTCCTGCAAATCAGGGTAGGCATAGAGAACTCAGAGTCATGACACTCCGTTCTCTACTTTCTGTCTAAAACCGAGACATTATGTGTTGAGTGACGGTTTTCAACGCCGAGCTTTGTTTAAACACCAAAGCCGACACATAAAAATACATTAAATTATATTATTATTCTTTAAATATATATTACTTACTCACTCAACGCCGGTTTTTATGATATGTATAAGAGCAGAGAAATGAAAATATTTAAAATACCTCCAAGTGGGAACCGAGCTTACATCCATCGCTTATACAGACAGACAATATATATGCACAAAATGCTATTAACTAAATTTTAATATGAAATGGTTTTATTTAATTTAATATATAAAAGAATATCCCAGCGATATACAATTGGAAAAAAGTATGAATTTGTTTTTGACATTTGCCATCGTGACGCAGTGGGACAACGTCTTGCTTTAAGCGCGATTGGTTGTGGGTTCGATTTTTACTCCGAGGAACGATTACTCTATATTCACTTCGTTCGTTTTCCCGCATAGAATATCCGGTTACTTTCCGGCATAAAGCGTGAAGCTGCAAAAATGAATTATACTTAAATTAAAATGCAACAAAATCGTCCAATATAAACAGGTTACTATCTACGTAGTAAAATTATATAATTATATTTACTTCTTTAGATGGACATTTTATAGCTCTCGAGATAATAACTTAGATGGTACATACATCCATATAATAATCATAACAGAAACGGTTTTGTAAACTTGCCTTTTACATTTGGACCGCCTTCGAAATATCATCCTTATATAATTTAGTTTAGTTACACTACTCTGTAAGTAGAGTGGCGTATAAGAATTTTTAGACTAATATTTGACTTCTAATTTACTTGCGCATGCGCATGGAAGACAGAAGAACTGCAGAATGCCATATATCTATGCTATATATACAAATAAATAAAATTGGAGTGTCTGTTTGTAATATTAAAACAACCGCTTTTCACTTAATTGATATGTATACTCGGCACATATACCCCAATAGCATGTTTTGCATATTTTTGTCTGCCTATCTGTTTGTTCCGGCTAATGCCTAACGCCTGAACTGATTTTGATGAGACTTTTTTGCTAGATAGCTGATGTAATAAGGAATCACTTTGGCTACGTATTATCATATTACTTGCTTTTCTTAGCCTGTCGCTAAAATTAAGCAGCTTCAAGATTTTACCCATTTTTTTGTAGTCAAAGAGAACCTAGTGTCAAAACACTCCGTTCTCCAGTTTTCACAATCAAGATATTGTGATATTGAAACTTACCACCATAGCGTTTTAAATGTAGTTATTCTCCCGAGTAGAAATCAAACTCAAATTCAATCCCGCTTAGAATCAGTCAGGCGCTGTCCCACTGCGTCAAGATGGCTTCAAATTAAAATAAAATCAATTCTTAAGTTCGCTTTTTGTTAAAAATAATATTAAAAAACACACACACAAAATGTACATTTAGCATAAATTAGGAAATTGGCTTATAAAAAATTTACACGTTAACCGTGATAGCCCGGCAAGGTCAGTCCGGTAATAAGTGCGATTTGTTTTATTGCGACTGTCAACAATTTTACTTATTTTTATAAAATTTACACACATTTACAATGATCAGACTACAAATTTTGTTTTATTCTAATAAGTTATATATAATATATAACTTAATCATTTTAAATTAGTAAAATTTTAAGCAGTAGGCGTATAGTAGAGTAAAGGTCTCTATTTGCCATCAAGTAGAGCGAGAATTTCTAACTCCAACTGACAATCAAATAGTTATAAAAAGAACCAAAAAACTTAAAAAAACATTTATATACATTTATTTGTACCTAAAAATTTTTGGTTTCTAGCTTATATCCTTACGAGTGCAGCATCTATTTTCTCCAGCATATCAGGGTAGCCAGAGAGAACTTAGTGTATACATTCCGTTCTCCATTTTCCGCCTGAAATCGTCACATTGCGTGTTGAGAAGCGGAACTCAACGCCGAGCTTTGTCATAGGTACTAGAGTAATGTTAGAATCGAACTCACAATGAATTTTAATAAAAAAAAGAAACTAATGCTTGGCTGAGAATCGAACCTACAACCTCTCTATAAGCCTTATTCTCTTGCTACTCTATCAATTGATCAGTCCTCATATCTTCCGAAATTAAGAAATTAAAACATAAAATATAGAAGAAGCAATAGAAAATTATTTATAGCCTAATAATTACAAAAGCTCAACCACGTATTAAACTATCGATTTGAATTCGCATCGCCCACTGATTAGTTTGTATGGTTTCACTAGGGGGTCTACAAGTATGATATTTAAACGACATTAGTGTAAAGTAAAATTATATTACTTTCTTTTACATATGGAGAAAATAAATCGATGTAATGTATCCTACTAATATTATAAACGCGAAAGTTTGTAAGGATGTTTGTTAATCTTTCACGTAAAAACTACTGAATGGATTTTGAAGACTTAGGCTATAAGTTATAAAGACATTGTGTGAATTGACCAAAATATCAAGTAAGTATCTTATGTTCAAGCCATTAAAGCCAAAATAGTGAACCATTGTAGTTAATAAATTAATATTATGATATATATATGCTAAAAGCATATGTATACACGCTACATATACCAGAATATTATTTTTTTCCTATTTTAGTGTCTGTCAGTCTGTTTTTTCCGGCTAATCTCTAAAACGGCTTTCACTGGCAAATAGCTGATGCAAGATCTCCACGCGGACAAAGTCGCGGGGACAGTTAGTATACTTATATATCACAATCTCGTTTCAACTTTTTACCGCATACACGGTACAGGCACGTAAAAAAACTAGTGTCAAAACATTCTATTCATTAGTTTCAGCCCGATTCCGAGATAACCGCCTTTTGTAAATTCCTTTTTTATAATGTGTTTTGTACCTATTGTTTTTTGTGAATTTAATGTTGTGGGTGCAAATAAAGTAATATAATATATTGCGCGTTAAGTGACGAAACTCTACGCCGCGCTTTGTCTTTGTCTTTTTGACATGCACATTTGTATCAAGTGATGCCCACATTGCTGAGGCAACGAGTATTTTAAGCGTCAACGAGGCTACTAAAATCCATCGCGTTACTATAAAGTAAAATTTAATTAATTCAAGTACAACTGTAAATTTTAAATCTTTTAAAGATTAAATATTTAAAATGT